>CM042137.1:150811644-150839710 GCA_023376005.1 Doryteuthis pealeii
CTGGAGGATATCATTTGCTTTTTGCCTTTATTTTAGTGTGAAACCATTTTCTATCGATTGACATTTATAAACCATTATCTTGGCAGTTCATAAATATAGATTGTTTCAATGTAAATCCTTGAAAGACTCCAGCTGCAATGACAAAGAAATCAGCATCTGGTGAGAGAACCATTGTTTTCTTGTCTTTAAGCTGTTGTCATGGAATTTGTTTCTCTATCCGCTCAAATGTGTCAAACCGAAAAATAACGATTCATATAAAATTAACGAATGTTATGATTTACAAATCACGCAGATGACATGAGAGGTTGATAGTATAATAAATAGGTTACGAAAAAAAATCCAAACTTACCTGTAAAATAAATTCTAATTTGAAAAAAAAATGTTTGTTGTAGGTACAACATTTTAGAATTGCAATCATATGCTAATTCATCCTTAGCAAAAATCTTTGTTTTCACCTGAGTCTCATCAGAGGATTACCACAACAAGAAGAACAACAATAAAGAACGCAATAAATATAATTATGAGGAGCAGGTAAAAATATTGTGATTACTCTGGATCGGGTAGTCTCATGCTGGATTCGCTGCTGAATTGTAAATGGTAGACGAATTCCTTCTGTTTGCAGAGCTCTGGTCTGAGTGATGTTATAATGATGGTTTGTACGATGATAATAGAGAAAAAGAGACAAGATAGGAAGACAAGATAGAAAGACAGAGATAGAAACAAGAGAGAAGGACAGGCAAACAGATTAGCCAGAGAGACAACTGGAAAGACAATGATATAGAAAAGAAAGACAATTGACAGGAAATAAAGAGAGGCAAGTTAGAAATATAAGCAAATTGATAATAGAGAAGACAGAAGAGATAAAAGGGACAAATGCAAGAGATAGATAGATAGATAGAGAGAGAGAGAGAGAGAGAGAGAGAGAGAGAGAGAGAGAGAGAGAGAGAGAACATACATATTATTACTCGTGTTCCTTAAAAGTACGATCGTTATCGTCACGCAACACCCTCTGGTTAAAAATGAGACCGCCCAAGATTAAATGCAAAACTGTAAATCCTGATTGTCTTGGATTGCTTATCCACCGAATTCTTATTTCTTATGCGGATTATTTCTTGTTATTTCTTAAGCGGATTCATCCTTAAAAATCGTTGTTTTCACCTGAGTCTCATCAGAGGATTACCACAACAAGAAGAACAACAATAAAGAATGCAATAAATGTCATAATGAGTAGCGGGTAACAACATTGTGATTACTCTGGATCAGGTAGCCTCATGCTAAAACTGACACTGAGTTGTAAATGGTAGACAAATTCCTTCTGTTTGCAGAGCTCTGGTTTGAACGATGATGGGATTCAATCTTTACGTCCTTGAGGCAATATACTTAACTTTTATTAAGGACGAATCCGCTTATGATTGCAATTCGGAAATTCTAATTTCTATGTCAAGATGATTTTTAAAAAAATGAATTGAATGTTTATTTGCAATTTATTGGTCGAGTTGCAATATTTATTTTCCAGTTAAATAATTTTCTAACCGAAAGTTTAACCGTGGCCTAGTGGTAAACGTTCTGGATTACGACAGTTCGAACTCCATTCGTTCACTTTCTGACTAAAATCATTGACAAAAGTATAAACCCGTTAAATATTCCATCTATGGATTATATAGTACAACTACTGTTCTTTTACAAGAATGGGTTTGACATTGAATAATTTACGAAAGTTAATATGCCATTAAACAAATAAACCTAACCAAACCAAATCCAGCCCTGTCGGGTAACCTAACCCCCAAATGGGGCCATATATTGGTTGTGGGTGTTGAACCGTGATGCTTAAGGAAGGAATCCTGGTGGTTGAAAAACAGCGTGACAAGAAGCACTTCCTTTGGTCCTTACTTGGTCAGACGTGCGGTCAAAGTGACCCTCCCCCGATCAATCGGTTAGTCATGTTAAATCCTAGCACCTATATAATTGTTTCAAAAACCCAACCCTTTTTATCCTATATGTGCTAAAAGGCGGTGGTCCAGGGTCTTAGTGTTATGTGTATGATGTTAAACTGCATCTAGTGATGCGGTTTCAATTCTGTGAAGTGACATCCATTGCTATTACAGCCAGTTTCACTCTGTATCTGAGCGCTAGTACCTGTTATGATCCAATCTCTGGATTTAAATAGATCAAAAATGGGTTTGAAAAATGTATTTAAAAACAGAATTTAAAAAATGAGAATGAAAAACCAAAAGGAATAAAACAGACCTCTTCGGCGTAAAATAAGGCAAAGGTGGATTTGCCGTAAAATCCAAACAACTAAATCAAATCCGAAAGTTTATTCTGGAAAATTCCTTTTAAAGCATAAGAAGTATTTAGGGGAAAAATTTTCAAAATATAAATATTCAGACTCATTCATTTTTTCGAATAATTTCCTGTTCCAAGAGAAAAATATTTAGAATATTATTCTGCGTGAAGAAACATTTCATATTATACATTTTAAAGATTTATAAATAAAATAAAATTTAAAAGAAAATGTTTATCTCACTTTATTTTTGGCTTCAGAGCGAGTGAGCGAAAAGGTTACAGTGATTAAGAATTCATTTTCCTAAAAAAACAATCAATTTCGGTATTTCAATAAATTATTGATTTTATTGCTCTTAAATCTGATATTTTTAAACGAGGTATTATAAATAATAGCAGATGCTTTAAGAGCAATTTTCCGCTTAAAACGTAAGATTTTTCTTTTTAATATAAAATATCTGATTTAAGTTGTTTATGAAATAAACTTTCTTAGAGTGGAGAGTAAATTAAAAAAGAACGTTTACGATTATTTTATAGCAGCATTTTATGCAACATAGTGCTTACCATAAGTAAATGCTATATATATATATATATATATATATATATATATATATATATATATAGTGTTGTTCTGGTTCCAACGGGAGAAAGTTAAATATTTTATAAAAAAGAAGGTCCGGAAAATGGATTATGTTTTTCGAAGAAAATTTAATATTTTCATCTTACATTTGCGACACTTGTTTCAGATCTTCTGATATCTTCTTCAGGCTTTGATCAATCATATGAAAATGAATTTGTACATGCATATATATATGATATATAGAAAAAACAAAGGATGTTTACAAATCCATGGGCTCATGGATTTGTAAACATTCTTTGTTTTTTCTATATATCGTATTTACCCTGTCGGATTAAGTTCCAATGTTATTTCCACATGCATATATATATATATATATATATATATATATATATATATATATATATATTGGTTAGGAGGTTGATTTAGAAGGCTATCACAATGCAGTTTGGAATAAATAAACAATAATAATACGGTAACAATGGTGTTGTGTGTTGACCTGTATTTTTATTATTTCTTGAATTTTCGAGGTAATACCTCTTTATCAAAAGAATTGAACTGAAGCAGTCCAGCTATGGCATTTCTTCCCAAATGAATTTTTTTTAAATGCCACACAATAAAAGAAAGCAGAAGTGACAGAACAAACTGGTGTATTTTGGAATTCAGTATTCTGTGTTCATGAAAAGCTGCAGTATTATTGTTGAATATTTCGGTGTTGAAATTTTGTCGTTAGTTGGTTAGCTGGTTGGATTTTACGGCATGTCGATCCTTGTTGGGTTATCTTATGCCAAAAACACTTTGTATAATTTATTTTTTTTCAAACTCATTTATTTTATAAACACTTTTGTAAACTACTTTTTTTATTTAACCCATAAATGGGACCATATAGGTACATCCGCTCCGGGTCAAAGTAGATCTGGGATTAATGGTGATGAAGGGGTACTCCACCCTCTCAAGAGCTCTAGAAATGGAAGTTCACAACTAGATGTAGTTTAACGTCATAATCAATACCCATTCGTTGGTTGGACTAATTTATTTAGTTTGAAATTGATTACCTGGATCAATTTCTCAACAATTAAAAACAGTTGTTTAATAAAACAAAGATCACAGCAACTGATTATTTGTCCATATAATTTTATTACTGAACCTTTCTTTTCTTTATCTGATACTTTCAATATATGTGTAGAGGGTTAGTTTTTCTTGGGTCCAGTCATTGCAGCGCCATACTCTAGAAAAGGGGTTCCCAACGTTTTAACCCGAAATCCATAAAGCTTAACTCTTCAAGGCCAAGGGCCATGATCTTAAAGAAAAACACCTAAATTCACAAATAACTATCATAATTTAATTTTCATGAGATGTTTTATGTTTGCAGTTACCATATATATATATATATAAACAAAATAAAATGAATGGTTTAATACAAATCAATAAGACCCATACCGATCCCAAATGATGGGTGAAGACATTTCCCCAACCATCAAAAAAATAAAATGTCGAAATAACATAAAAAATATGATTATTACGATAATTAGAGTGTTAAGTTTTCAAATGCCATCCTTGGCCAGTTGAAAAGGGCTTGAAGTAAGTTCTGAATTATGGAATCCTTTGGTAAGCGAATAAGTCCTATCCGGCGTATTGGTAAAGGTCCAGTGATTTAATCCTATGTGTGTCGTCCACGAAAGCCAAGATAGTTATGGCCAGTACTGTCTGGTTAAGTATTGTATCAGCAACAGAGTATTAACAGTGATTGGCCAAGAGTTTGATAACATGGTTCTCGACGAGTCTATAAGTAGGAGTGGACGTCCAACACACACCTTATATACAAAAAATCTCAACACACCCCATATTTTGGCATATAAGGTGGACTGTTCGTCCACTCCTACTTAGAGACTCGCCGAGAACTATGTGATCAAAATCGTGGCCAATCACTGGCAGTACTTTGCTGCTGATATAATACTTAACCAGACAGTACTGGCCATAATTATCTTGCCTTTCGTGGACGACACACATAGGATTAAATCACTGGACCTTTAACAATACACAGGATAGGACATTCGCTTACCAAAGGATTCCATAATTCAGGACTTACTTACTTTAAAGCCTTTTCAACTGACCAAGGATGGCATTTAAAAACTTAACAGGTTATGGGCCCATTACTGTCTGGTTAAGTATTGTATCAGCAGCAGAGTACTGCCAGTGATTATTAAAATCATTTGAGTCACTGATTAATTGGCGAACAATTAATTTTACAAACTTTCGACGGTTCATTTTGTAGATGATAGTTTCAAATATCAAAAGAAAAATATTCACGGGTCTTGATCTCGTTAAACATTAACATTGATTTGTTGAAAAATGCATTATACGTGAGAAATCGATTAAATTTTCTTTATGAACAAAATTTGTCAACGCAGCAATTCTTTTAAGATAATTTCTAATAAACCTAACATGGTTTGAAATTGTTGAACAAAAAATATATATTTACAGGAAATTTCATAGAAAGAGCAAAATCAAATATAAACATGTTATTTTATTGGTGGGAGGAGCCTAAGAAAATAAATGTGTGGAACTGGAAACGACAGCAGGGATTGATTGCAAAATTATTCCAATAATGAATCAGAATAATTATCGTTACCGAAGGGAAATAAATATAAAAATATTTTTCTTATTCTTCTATTTTCTTTTGTTTATATCCAGTTTTCTAAATGAATAAATGCATTTCAAATGAATAACACGATTTATGTGAGAGATAGGATTAAACATTACGGTACAATAATTAGGGGCATCAAAATCATTAATTCTAGAAAATGTATCTAATAGGTGAAGAAGATTGAAAGGTAAATATTCTGGAAAGATATTTGAGAAGAAAAATCTCGTTAGAATGTAAGTTTGTTTTAAATAGTTTGATTCAATAAAATTCAAGAGATATTTGGTTGAAATAAACATTAGTCTGATCAATAGCAAAAAAAATGCAATTACGTTACAAAGAATAAGCTGACGTGTAGGAGAAAATGATGATTATAAAAAAGGTCCAGTGTTGAAGAAGAGGGAGAGACGCCCGAAAGACCGACATAGAATAGAGTAAGAGGCACACGCACCGGTATTCAGGCCAATGCCTCCAACCGACACCTTTCTATTTCCCTTTCTATTTCCTTTGACAGGTGGCGTATAAATAGTATAAAAATTGCAAATCCTTCCGTTCTTTACTCTCTCTGCTTCTGGTTACTACTAGTGACTATTTTGTCACAGCGACAATACATTTTTAGTCAACAAGGAAACAAATTAACTTGTGTTCGGTTTTAAGATCAAACAGGGTTACCAGTGTTACGTACTTCTCTTCTGGCCGGCTTGGTACTTCTATCATCTATCTTCTAATGGTCTCGTCTGGTCTTTCTTATCTGGGTCCCGTGTCTGGTTCTGCTGGGGATCATTTCTTATCAGAAGCCTTGTGTCATTGTTAGCTTTTAGTAATAACAACAAGACTTCGATTTACCTTTGATGTTATTTTATTCTGGAACCCCAGGACCAGACAAATGCGCGCGGAGAGTCACATCTTGCTAGCTTCAGTCCTAACTCTCAACTGACTAACTGCAACTAACTACTGCAACTGACTTACTGAGTTGCCCACCTTAAACCGGAAAAGGGCTTTCTATCGGGGTTCCGTTCTCACGATTCTATCCCCAGAAAGCAAGGTGAGAGTGAGGTCAAGCATTGTCACTCACTCTCAAGGCCATCAGCTGCACTGATCGCCATAAGGATTTCTATACTACCTTAAAAAGTAATAGGGATCCAATTAATATGTAACACCAGGATCATAATGCAAAGGACGTTGCTATTCGGAGAAGCAACGCTACATATCCTAATTTGATGCCTTAACGCTACATGGTATTTACCTCGTACCCCACTTATACGGGTTAGGCACAAGGCCCTATTAACGTGGGACCACCCACATACCGAAGCTCATGGGTGGCGGGTGAAAAATTGCGTCGATCCCGTCGGCTTCCCCCCTCAAGGGGGCGCCTTAGGCGCTGGGCAATAAACCCAGCCCTGCCCCTTTAAATCGAGAGGGAAGGTGTTGCCTGGGAGATGGCCCCCTGGGATCGACGCCGTTAATTATAGCAATCCCCACACGAGGGGCGAGATGCCTTAACGCTACATTAGCGCTTCGAATCGGCAGATTGACCTCAAAGTTATATGACCTCAAAGTTAATTGACATGGTTGTCGAATGTCAGCTTTTACAGAACTGTCAAATTTTAAAATCTATCCTGGTGTTTCAGTAGTCAAGGGAAGTGAGTGGACAGCATCAACCTCTTATATTCTGTGCTAAGTATTACTTGTCTTTATTTTATCAGTAAGAAGATGAAACTTTGATTTGATAAGAAACTGTCTGCATTCTCATGGGGAGCCATTATCAAGTGAGTTCAGAAAACGAATAGCTAGAAAAGTTCAGGAATATCCTAGCAACACTGCAAAAATGATACAATCTTAACTACTTTATCAACGAGGGGCAGCTGTATTTCTAACAATTTGAAACATTCGATATAAGTAATTACCAAAAGTCGGTATCAGTCAGTCAGCGAGGAAGTATATCCCCTTTTTCAATAGTGCTAGACCAAGGAGATTGGTTTGGCGTCTGAGATGGAGCGCCACACCTACCATCCGCTCCTTACTTTACCGCACATATCCCTGTGCTACTCATACGCTGAGTTGGCGACGACCGGTATCGAACTAGGAACCTTGTGGATTCTAGCCCAACGCTCTACCGACTGAGCTAACCGGGTCCATCTTAATTATTTCAAAGAAATATCTATTTCTAATAAAAAGAAATACGGTGCTAAATTTTAGAAGACAATTATTTTAAATATATACAGGTTTGTCTAATTTCACACAACAGCAACATTTTTGCGTTTAAATGTATGTGCTATACAATCGATTTCAGCTTTTTTTCAAAGATAAAATATTTGTAGCGTCATAAATTAATAAAGAGTTACAAATTTGAATTCACGTCGCCAAAGAGAAAAAAAAAATGATTTTAATCTTGTGAAATGATATCTAAACAATTTTTTAAATTGAGATAAAAGGAACACATATGTACACGATAGTGAGACTTACGTATGAACTCGCCATCAAATTATATATATATATATATATATATATATATATATATATATATATATATATATATATTACTTAGCTAGATTGACATGGAGTCAACAGCGCCTGATTACTAACAGTTTCTTGACTATGCAAGCAAGAAACTGTCAATAAGCGAGTGTCGTTGATTCCATGTCCATGCTACTTTAACTTAAATATAAATACTCTATTCATATTGATCACTGTTTACTTATGAATATAACAGGTGTTGAATCCATGTCGACGCTACCTCAAGTCAAATATAAACGCTCTACCAATAATATTAAGCACTATTTGCTTAGAAATATAGTACCCATATTATTCAATAAATATATATATATATATATATATATATATATGTAGAATTAAACAAAAGACACATCTCCTGTTTAACAATGTTATTTTTTTATCTTTTCGAGTTTTCTGGCCAACTTTTAAATATTTGGGTGGAATTCGTGGATAAGTCCACCAAAGTTTATGTCCCGAGTACTTTCGACACTTCGAAGTGCCATTGAAGAATGCTGACCAAATACACACACATACGTATATATATATATATATATATATTATATATATGTATATATATATATATGTGTGTGTGTGTGTGTGTGTGTGTGTGTGGTGTGTGTGTGATTTGGTAATTTGCTTTAAAAGCATTGTTGAGTAAAGAATATTATTATTTATATTTTTTGCTTGAAGATTTCTGTCGGAAGGAAATCGTAAGTATACATTGCTGATGAGACTTAATAAAGTTGAAACAGCTGTACGATTTTCTACGTAGGGCGCGATATTTGCCGAGTTCGCTTCTCATGATTATTTTCTATAATCATCGAATTTTTTACGATATGCGCATTGTAACTGCCTTCAGACAAAAATATAAATAATAATAATAATAATAATAATAATAATAATAATAATGATAATAATAATAATAATAATGTGTTAATTTTTATTGTTTTAAACTAGTTTCAAACTTAGGTCAGCGTCGAGAGAAAAGTTTTTTAGAATTTTTTAAAACAATTTGTAAAAGTGTTCATATACTATAAAATAATTGATGAAAATACAAGATGAACTGGGGATGTTGTATGTATGTATGTATGTGTCTGTGTGTATGAACATATGAACAAAATAAATAATTTGGCGTTTACTTGTAGCTTTTCCACAAGCACTCATGTCTCTTTCCAGACATCCACGTATACCCCAACAGCTTTGTGCACATTTCCACTGGTGTCAAGCGGCCCCTAAGGAATTGGATGGCATTCTGTAGAGTTCAGAAGTGAGAGCAGGTCTCTACCTTCATTCAAGCGATCGTCGTTTATATGCATGCCATAGACCTTTGGGCAACAACTTCAAAAGCGTATTCACCCGCAATACCTGGTCTCCTTGTGTAAGATGCCAAGGGTTATAACTCTTGCTTGCCTTTCATTTTTTTTTAAAAGAGATCTTTGATCAGAATTTTGTTTAATCTGTTCTGTTGTCATTCCTGTCAAAAATAGGCGACTTGCTCGGATATTGCCCGCAACACTCAACATTCTCAGCAACTAATGATGATAAAAGAACTTTAAAATCATTATATATTAGGAATAGTTCAAATCTTCCAACCTAATAGTTTCGAATAATTCCGACTCGGGGAATTCTGTATTAATAAGACTATATATATAAATATATATATATTATATATTATATATATATATATATATATATATATATATATGTGTGTGGTGTGTGTGTGTTTCTAAGTTACGGTAGCATTGATATGGATTCAATATCTGGTTACAGACAGATTCCCGCTCATGCGATCTTCAGACCAAAGCTTTGGTTTGAATATTACATAAAAGAGAAACTGTCAATGCTTATAGATATAACAGCCATATTATCTATAATATATAATAGCACACACATACACACACACACACACACACACACACACATATATATATATATATATATATATAGAGAGAGAGAGAGAGAGAGTTAATGAAGCGTGGACATGGAGTAAATGGTGGGTTACTGATAGTTTCTTGTCTATGCCATCTTGAGTCCAAGATCGGTCTGAAGATCGCTTAGGCCAAAAACTGTCAGTAACCAGGTGTTGAGTCCATGTCCACACTAACTTAACTCAAATATAAATGCTCTAACAATGATATAGAACACTGTCTACTTAGAAATATAGCACCTATATTATCTACAACACACACACGCACACACACACATATATTTAACCGATTTTATAACTAATAACACCTGTTGGCGGCCTACGTGTAAAGACGCGATTCCTGAAGAAGTAATCACCAGGAAATAGATAATGTATACGAGCGTTACAATGATGTAATCCCCATTTTTGAATAAGTTCGTTGTTCACCATTCCACGCCATGATGACAACTAAAATGTCATATCCCTCGCCACTCACCGCCATTAGCACCAGCAATTTTCAGTACACAAGACAATTTTTCTGAATCCTATGTATTCAATTAGGCCATTGTATCCTAAAATGAAAGAAGTCTAAACAATATAAACGTACTTGGTTCTGGCCAAAGAGCTGTTAAAACGGTGGAATATGAAGGTTATCGTAATAACAATTGTAGTTGGTGCACTTGGGAAGGAAACTGGAGGGATTTACACGAAAGGAAGTATAGAGACCATACAGACCACAGCATTTTTAAGATCCTCTAGGATACTCATGGAAACCTGAGGAGACTTGCTGTCATTCATACTCTAATGAGAGATCACTAGTTGAAGCTGGTGTGAAAAAACACAGTTTGATAATAATAAAGAAGGAAGAGGATTCGCCCATATACAATATTTTGAGATACAAATGTATCACCCAATACCGACCGGAAGTCTAGATTTAGTATTAATCAACAAGAAAAGAGAACTTGCCATGTCGAGTATTTTGCAATTCTAGCTGACCACAGAAAAATTAAAAGAAAACAAAAGGATCGAAAAATATCCGAAACTTCCAGAAAGTTGAAAAGCTAAGGAACATGAGGGTGACGGACACACCAATTGTAGTTGGTGCATTTGGATCGGTTCCCAACGGCCTGGGAAATGGACTGGGAAACAGGAGATCAATGAACTAATCGAGACCACCCAGTCTTAAAATCAGATAAAATACTTAGATGAGGCCTGAAGACATGGAGAGATTTACTGTAGCTAAGTCTTCAGTAAAACTTTTTAAAAGATAACATGCACCAGTTAAACTAGTGTTAATACCCATATGGAGTAAAAACAAAAGTACTAATAAATCCATACAACGACTGCTGTTAGAACAACAGTACTGTATCAAACAAACCTTTCATCAGATGATGACTCTCTGTTAAGGCATCGTTTCAGGATCAAATCATCATTACCACTAAGGCATGTATAGTATATATTGTATATCCAATATATTATATATATATTATATATATATATATATATATATATATGAGAGAGAGAGAGAAGAGAGAGAGGAGAGAGAGAGATTTTGATAATTTGCTTGAAGCATTGTTAAGTATATTATTATTTATTCATATTAAGATGGCAATTACAATGTGTATAAAAAATAAATAATGTCCGGTTTCTTATCAATTTTGAAGAAACTTCATCTTCAGAGACTGTTTTTTTTGAAAATATATATTATTATTTTGAAAATAAATGATATACATTTTCAAAAACAGTTTCTGAAGATGACGTTTCTTCGAAATACATAAGACAGTGAACATTATTTATTTTTTAATACGCATTTTACGCATATATATATATATATATATATATATATATATATACGAGTTGAGGTAGCAGCTGGTGACTGAGAGTTTCTTGCCTATGCGATTTCAGACCAATGTTTTGATCTGAAGATGAGAATCTGTCAATAACCAGATGTTGAATCCATGTTCACTCTACCTTAACTAAAATATAAATGCTGTATAAATGATGTTGAGCACTATCTGTGTAGAAATATAGAAACCATATTAACTCCAAAATATTAATGCACACACACATATATATATATATATATTTATATGTTATATTTTTGCTTGAAGGCAATTACAATGCATATATCGCATAAAATTCGATAATTATAGAAATGGAGAACATCGTACAGACTGTTTCAACTTTATCAAGACTAATCAACGATGTATACTAACGGTTTCCCTCCGACAGAAATCGAAACCTGGAATTTAGAAAGGATTGTCCGGTGCGTATCGTGGCCGAAGCAGTATAGGAAGAAGTCCCGGTTTCGATTTCTGTCGGACGGAAATTGTTAGTATACATCGCTGATGAGACTTAATAAAGTTAAAACAGTCTGTACGATGTTCTACACACCGAGCAATCCTTTGTCGAGATTCACTTGTCATGTAGAAAATAATTCTACAATTATCGAATTTTATGCGATATACGCATTGTAAATTGCCTTCAAGCAAAAATATAAATAATAATATATACTTTATCAACAATGCTTCTAAAAAAAACATGCAAAAATCTTATATATATATATATATATATATATATATATATATATATATATATTGGATATACAATTAGAATCATAGATTCTTATTAATCATCGAATATTTCGGGTCGTACACAGGACACCCCTTTTCTCAACGGATAAATTCAGCGTATTTTAAGTCTCACTAATGTTCAGATTACCTGTTTATGTGTGTCTGTCCAACAATGTCTTAGTATTAATTAAATAAATAAAAAGGCTGAATATAGGTGGGTTAATGGTTATTAAAGCTAAAATGGAATTGCCGAGCAGAGTTCAAATCCCAGTTGAAACTGTTAGTGTCTACTAATGCACTGAGCATCATTTTACACTGCATAGATACTAATAGGTACGCATCCTGCATCCCTCATGCATAAAAGTCTAAAAGGACCCAGTAAAATAATATCCATGCGTCCAAGAGTTTCTATTTTTTATTCACTCACTATTTCAAGCTAACTGTAAATACATTTCAATAGTTTCAATAGAAATGAATTACAAAGGATAGGTTACAAGGTAGGAGTTAGACTGCTTTAGTTAATTCCCCAGATCATAAATAAAAACCCTACTGTTTTATTAAGAAACTTTAGTTGGGACCGATCAAATTTCCCCAGGACTCGTTCATATGTGTGTCCCAGGACGCACTAAATCAAAAAGCCATAATAATCACTATCTATCTATCTATATATATATATATCTATGTCAGTCTTATCTATCTATCTATCTATCTATGTATCTATCTCTCTCTCTATATATATATATATGTCAGTATTGTTTATCTATCTATCTAGGTATCTATCTATGTCAGTTTTATCTATCTATGTATCTATCTCAGTCCTACATATCTATCTATCTATCTATCTATCTATCTATGTCAGTCTTATCTATCTATCTATCTATCTATCTATCTATCTATCTATCTATATATAGTATATATATATATATATATATATATATATATATTATATATATAAACACAAAATATAGAGACATTTTTCAGAAAAGAGCTTCTAGTAAATATTGCGCACACGTTATAAAAACAAAATGTTGATGGTTGACTTTTAAAAAACACACTTTTCATTTTAGAGTTTATTCATATTTTTTTTTAGTATTTAACTAAACTGATTAATATCGATATTATCGAATAGAAAAGAATCTTTTTTTTCTGTCAATCTCCTATCTCCTTCTTATCTGAAATATTGATCTTTGCCTTTACCTGTACATCAACCTAATTGAGTAAAACGAAAAGAAAACGTTGTTTACGCTTGGCGGTTTCCTAGGTGAACCTCGTTTGTATCGGAAATTCTCGCTTGTACGTTCCAACACTTTTGTGTTAACTCCAGTGCCACGTCTGAAAAACAATTGATTTGTTACAAGTAATACATCAGCTAGCTACACCACACACACACACGCACACACACATGTATACATCTTATTATAATGGGGATTATGTAAATAACTCTCTGTAACCAAAACTACGTCAACAATGACGTCACGATTTACTTGGTTATTTAAGTAATATTCTCAACGATCATTGGATAGTCATTATTTAATCTTACTTACCATTCTATTTATTAACGATGTTTATATTAAATTCTAGTTGAGTTAGTTTTGCCGTAAAACTGCCATATTATCATTGTATTTAAAATCCTGAAGTATGTGTTATATATGTCTAAGAAAAATTTGTAGGAAGCGCGTGGTGCAATGGTTAAAATCATGGGAAATGGACTCGTCGCCCTGAGTTCAAACCTGGACGTGGTAATTGCATTTCACTTGGCGCTAATACCCTTGGGAAAGGTATGAATCCTACCCTCCCTCCACCTATGGATAAATAGTAGTGCAGACTGGGCTCTTGAACCTTGGTTAGGCAACCGGTCTAGGAGAAGAAAAACTCTCAATTCAAACCTGTTGAACTCCGCTTAAGAAATTGACCTTGTGTCGTATCCTACTCGTGCGGAGGTGTTGGTAAATATATATATGTCTAAGAAATACAGATTCATATAATATATGGTGGGAATAATTTGTATAACGATATTAACAAAACTGGATTTAATAAATAATTTTTTGCTGTTACTAATTTCTATGCCATGTTTGTCTCCAAAGATCGTATATATAATTTCACAAAGAAAGTAATTAAAACAACATTAAAATAAATGTATTATATTTACATTCATTATTATTTAGTTTCATTAGTTTTTTTAATGTAATATAATATCTAGCTATTAAATTAAAACTTGTATACTTGCGTCGAGTGGGCGCGTACTTTTGCTTTGTAATATATTATATATATATATATATTATATATATATATATATATTATATATATCAATTTATATTTTTGAATGCAATTACAATGCGTACATCGTATAAAATTCGTTAATTATTGAAAATAAAATCATGACAAGCAAACCTGTCTTAGAAGCATGGAAGATTATAAGTAGATGAGTAGAAAAACAGAATATAGATCAAATGATGAATAGTGGTCCTTAATCTTATTTGTTTTCCTTACATTTTAGAATACCTACGCCTTTGTCAAAATCATCTATTTTAGACTTTCTGTCCATCATTCATCACATATACACTACAAAGAAACATACGTGGACTCCATGACATCATATATATTTATTCATATATTATATACAAACACATAACATATATATACATATATCAGATCATCCATCTGGTCCTGCTGACAGCATCTCTAGCACGCGCACCACTCGTCCTTATAGGTCCATGGCTCCCTAGCTTTGCGGTATCCAGTAATCGTCACACAAAGCAGATTGGTTCACTCTGGTGTGTCCGTGTGTAGGATTCCACAGGAAAAAAGTCACTTATAAGTCAATCCTTATTTTCCAGCAGTGTCCTGCATGTCTTGTTCATCTTAAGCTTTGTGTGGTCCGGTTGGCAAGTGGCACTTGATGGACGGTCAGTAACAGCCTGGTTCTGTTTTAAATATTTGTTCAGGACAGAACGCTGAATCCGTTGTATAGTTTCCAATAAAAAGTTAATTCATAAGTCCAATCCTTACTTCTCCAGCAGTGCCCAAGCCCATCTTGTCCGATCTTACTTAGATGTTTTTTTTTTTGTAAGTCGGTTGGCAGTGTGGCAGTACTGCTGGCTTTCTTGAAGGGTTCTGTTTTCAAATCACTTGTTCAGGACAGAAAACACTGAATCTGTGTAGGTTTCGCATAAAAAAGTAATTTATAAGTCCATTTCTTACTTCTCCGAGAGTGCCCACATGTCTTGTTTCGTCTTACTTAGATGTTTTGTGTGGTCTGTGGCAAGTGGCATGTACTAGCTGCTATCTGTATTGAAGGGCTTTGTTTCAAATATTTGGTTCAGGGACAGAAACGCTGAATCCTAAGTGCATGGTTCCGCTCTTGCTTTTGAACCAAAGCGTTTTTTCTTAGATTAAAAGTTGCGCAGTAATACAGGTAGCACTGATACGCGCTAAGCTTAGAAAAATAGTCCCTTTAATCTTATCAGGTTTCCATAGCGATCGATTAATCTTGTATATAGATATTCTGTTGGCTTTTGTGTCGCATCGTAGGTGTCCACAAGGTTTTAGGTTTATGCTTTTCCTTATACGTAATTGATATCGCTTTCTGTTGATGTTACTACATCGGAATGTCAAGCTGGGTTTACTAATTTCAAGAAAGGCTTGCTATTCTCCGTGTGGCAGGATGTAATCTATCTTGTTTATAACACATGAATAATTTGGTTCCAAGGCTAAATATTCCCAGCACCCCCTTAATTGTTTAAGTACTGTGAGATAACACGATTAAATCAGTATTTTGTTGGGGTTTCCTTTTGTTATATTTATAAAATAATATTCATGGTCCCTGTTAAAAAGGAAACCCTGTTTTGTTCTCAAAATCATTCCCAAGCATTGGATACATAATGTTAATTTTTAATTATTTTTCTTATCAAAAATATTCCGTTGTTTCAGTTGTGCTAAACACATTTTTCGAAGATGTTGACACATTTTACAGATACATAAGCTTTTGATAACGTATCCATTGTCATGACAACGCCAAGTAGACACATTATCGAGTAATATCTTCAAGAGGATTTAAAAATATGTTCAATCAGTGATGAAGCGTGGAATAAGAGAATCGTTAATGATAAAATAGAATGGATATTTACACAGATTTTCTATTTTAAGTCATATTACAAGCAATACAAGCACACGGCATCACGCACACACACACGCCGCACGCGCACACACACACACACACATATATAGTATTATATATATACATACAGGAGAGAGCGAGAGAGAGAGAGGAGAGAGAGAGAGAGGAGGAGAGAGAAGAGAGAGGAGAGGAGAGCTGGGGGGCAGTGAATGATGGTAGAAAAAGGCGTATAAATTACATAAAATATTTAAACGTAAATGTCCACTTTTCAAGTTACTTAAAATAAATTTTTTTTGATAGATCAGATTGTTCTAAAATTATTCAATTATTGATTTTGAAATGAAATTTGAACTATATATATGTGTGTTGTGTATTAGCCTGTACTAAAGATTTGAGTTATATATATATATGATATATTATATATATATATATATATATATAATTATATATATATAATAAAGTCTTATTTGTAGCATGCATATAATATAATTGAACGTATTTATGAAGTTTATCACGGAGAGAATGAACCCAGTAACTCGAATTCAAATTGTGGCTGCTTCTATTTGCCTCTCAACTGACGCTAATTCCTAGGAAAACGTTTTGAATCCACTTATTCTTTCTCCAAATATTGGTAGATATAAGGCAGACTATGCATGATAATTAGGTAAGTTGACTGAGAAGGATGAATCCGAATTCAAATCCCTGCTAACGAGTCGACATGACAGTTTGACTTACTGCAATGAATCCAGTCAGGGATTTTAAATTGTTACCGTACATGTAACCCACTATTATCTGTCAGATATAACTTGGAGTTCAAATGGACACTGTATTTAGTCAACTCTTCCTTCACGGACAGAATTCCATATAAGCTTAAATATTAAGCTGGTTTGAATTCAGGCTGTTCCTTCTCCTAGACTGGTTACCTAACCAAGGTTAAAGAACCCAGTCTGTCTTACAGTTTATCTATAAGCTGTAAAACGTAAAGTCAGTATCAGTCAATCAGCGAGGGAGTCTATCCCCTTTTCACTTGCGCTAGACCATTTTAGCGTCTGAAGTGGAGCGCCACACCTACCGTCAGCTCCTTACTACTGTGCTACTCATACGCTGAGTTGGCGAGGACGTATCGAACTAGGAACCTGTGGTTTCTAGCCGAATGCTCTACCGACTGAGCTAACTCAGCCATTGTATTGCTGTAGAAGGATGATAATATATAGATAAATTACTTTTTCAAGGGTATTTGCGCGAGAAAAACGCAAAACTTAAATACTTTGTTTAGGATTTGAACTCAAGTCACCGATTCCAGTTCATACAGTGATAACCGTTACGTTAAACCTCTTCCAAGCAGTATCTTCATTGCTCTAAATGATGCTACTCAAGAGAATTGCTCGGTAATAGTGACTTGAGGATTTTAAAACATTCATGGGATTATAATATAATTTTTATACGTAGCAATCATTAACTGGAATTAATACCGACACAAACATGGATATATTAAAAGAATACATATTTAAAGAAATTATTTAAAAATGAAAACTTATCATTATACGAGGCCTCTTGTTATATCAGGACATTTTTTGCGTCTTCTCGAACACGTCTCGTCGTGATTGCTGTGTTTTTGTTTTTTACTCGGGCGATGAAAATATTATATTAATAAAATATCACTTTATGAGTTTTTTACAGCTGCTGTAGCCGATATTCATTGGAGGTTGAGTGACAGCAATATTTACTCAGGTCTCCAGGACTTTCTGAGTATTTTAGCCGACCCCAACAGTGCTGTAGTTTGATGGTCTCGATTCTTCTTCTGATTTCCAATTCACTCTTTTGAGTTTTTCACACAGCGTAATCTGATGGTCTTTCACTGGAGTTGAGTGACAAAATTCTCCTCTGGTCTTAGACTCTTCTGGGTATTCTAGCGGACTTTAGCAATGTAATCTTCCTCTGATTTCTAGATCCTCCAGTCTTTTTACAGCTTTTTGGGAACGTTCCTATGTGCACCAACTGCATTGGTATCACTTTCACCCATAATTCCACAGCTTTTTCAATTCTTGACAAGGTCCATGTATGTGTCTATCTTCTCGTTTTCCTTCATCCCTATTATTATTATTATTATTATTATTATTATTATTATTATTATTATTATTATTATTATTTACTCCTTTTGAGTTTTCACATCAGCATTAGCTGATTGTCTTTCACTGGAGTTGAGTGACAGCAAGTCTCCTCAGGTCTCCAGGCCTCTCTGAGTATTCTGGCAGATTGCAGCAGTGCAGTGTTCTGAATGGTTTCAATCCTTCCTATGATTTCCATACTTTCCAAACCCTTTTCTAATCCTTTTGGGACTGTTCCAAGTGCACCAACTACAATTGGTATCACGTTGACTTTTCATATTTCCATTACCTTTCAGTTCTCTGGCAAGGTCCAGATATTTTTTCATTTTTCATTTTCCTTTTTCTTCACCCTGTGATCTGTTGGAACTGCAAAATCCACCAGTTGACAAGTTCTTTCTTTTTTGTTATCAACACTGGTCTGGTCTTCTTGTTGGGATAAGGGGACCGTTTTTTATTATTCAGTCCAGAGAATTTTATGTGTTTCGTTCTCAAGAACAGATTCTGGTTTATGCATATACAATTTTGTTGTATGATCAAAATTACATTTTTTGCATAGTTCCCAGTGGATCACCTTCCCAACCCAGTCGTGTCTTGTTTTATATTCTCGTTGTGCTAGTTTGCTACATTCCCAGAGTATATGTTTTATTATTATTCTCAATTATTATTATCATTATTATTATTATTCACCCAAATTTATTTTGTGTTCATTGTTGAGGCTGTGTTCTGACTGCATGAAGGGTTTCTTTTTCAGACATCATTTTGCCGGAGGGGGGGGGGATTTCTAAATTATTTGTATTTTTTCCTTCCCAGATTTGCTCTCGTAGAAATTACATTTTTTGCGAATAGGAAACATTCACTCATCAGTGCGAGACTAGACTCAATCTGAAGACCCCGAGAGAAACTCTCTCTCTCTCCCTCCCTCTCTCTCTCCCTCCCCATCTTCTCTCTACATATATATATATATATGTAATGTATATATATATATATATATACATATATATATAATATATACATTATATATATATATATATATATATATTATATATATATAATATATATATATATATATATATATATATATTGGACAATTCAATAACCAATCACATTCTACTATTGTTGACTGGGGACGTTCATGTTGTTCAATGATTGTTTTTCTATCACGTGATCAATTCCATTCAATGCACTTTAACATGAATGACCGTTTTATTACACTGGGTTTCACTGGTTTCTCAATTTCCCAAGTGACATCTTATATTTCCATCGAGTTTTTTTTTTTTAGATCCTGTCATTGAAAACTTCAAAATTAACTTCGACAGTTGAAAGTTTTATATCTGGGCCCCAACAATTAATGTACATGTTACTTTTTGGACCTGGTTAAGTCAGTCCGACTAGACACACAGTTCACAGAGAAAGAGAGAAGATAAAAAAAATAATGTATATTTCTAGTTGTCTTGTAAACACAAATAAAGATGTGGATATAACACTGTAAACAAAAATAATGTAAACATTGTTTTATCTAAATGTCTATTCAAATAATCCATTATGGCACCCTGTCTGCTGACTGTATCCCCCACCCTAGAGGGGAGTGAGATCTCTTTAAAAAAGAGTGTCCCAGTAGGACACTATTCTGTATCTGATTGTGAGGTTCCATACGACCTTATATCAAAACAATTATGGTTTCACATTATATGACCTGAAAGGGTTGATTTACCGTAAAACACAAAACCAACCACCGAACCAATCGGAGATCTGGCGAGTATGGAGTACCCTTCATTACCATTACTCCAAGATCTAACCCGAATTGGTAGTAGCCATCGGATTCAATCTCTGGATGAAATAGATGTCTATTCGTATTCGGGTAGGCACACCTGATGCATATACCTGTAAATTATTTGTGGTAAGATAGTTATCTGAAATTGTTTATTAAGAGATTATTATCAGATACTTGACACCATATAACTGTGTAAAAACAATGATAATTATATTCACTTGAAACCATATTATTATTGCTATGAATATAGGAATAATTAAAATTACGCAACTGTGTGCAAGTTATTTGTATTAGATAGGAATACTTGATATATAATTGTGTGCAATTTATTTGTATAAGAAAGGAAATACGTGATATTATATAACTGTTCAAAATCACACAAGAAAACAACTACACAAGTTGTGAAACGGACGCAGCTCCCTAAAGTCTAAGTATAAAATATATTTTACAGTTTTGCATACCGTTAAAATCAACCACATAATCAATCAATCCATTATCCTTTAACTCTTAGAACGCTGACTCCCTCACGCTCGAGGTCTCCTCAAAAATTACTTGATTCGGCATTAGATCACCCGAAAAAGTATTTGATATGCCGTATAATTAAAATAAACTGAAATTGTGCTTATTTATATTTTTTCTTTCATGTCCAGAAGGTTTCACTGATAAAAACAGATTCAAAAGAAAGAACGAATGAAATCCCGATCGGTTAAAGTTCCCGATGGATAGCAATTGACCTGTAGAGATTGCACGGGATAATATAAGGTCAGTCAGTTTGTCTTTTCCTTTAAACAAAATTGTTTGAGAAAATTGTCTAAATCAGTATCTCAAATATAAAATGTAATCTGTTATTAAACACCTTGTTTGGTTATATTGTTGTTTAGGCAATATGATGCTCACATTAGGGCACCTCCGGTTGGAATTCAGACCACCAGGATAATATATATATGTTTATGTGGCTATACAACTAACTATGTAATTTTGTTGCCTTTAACAGAAAAGCAAATGTGATTCGAATCTAATTCTTATGAATTTACATATACAAATACCTCTATCCGGCATGATTACAATGTTTCTATATTTTCTACTGAAAATGGGAAACAGAAGAACGAATACCCGAAGATGCCGACTGTGTGTAATTACAAATTGAATATCATATCATGTGGAGTGAGCACGGTTGAACTCGAACATTATTTACTGGAGTTGCTCCTTTCGAGAGAAGGGTTAAACAAAACTACAATTATCATCTTCGATGCCTATGTAGAAACACAGCATATAGGAGAGACTGAATATCTCCATAGTCATATATAAAAAAAAGCCATACTCACGATTGTTACATAATTGAATGGTAGCTTATTAAATATTTACAGTGAGGTAGATTTTGAAATAGCAGTATTAGAAAAGCACAGGCAGATGATTGACACACATTTTAACCCTGTGTGGAACCTACGTTTCCGATTCACCAGTACGAGCCGTGGAAGTAAGTTTAGAAAATCATTCTTTGTCTGACCAGAGTAGGTAACGGACCGGACCGTAATGGCGTCTCTCGTCTGAGTAGCCAAATTCTCATACGCGTGTTTGTGATGTGGGATCTTAAACAAATGAAATGAGCTCAAAACCAAAGCAAAGTCTTGTATCGGTTACTAATGACAACAAACGACACTAGTACATAAGATCCAGGCTTTTATTAAGAAATATCTACCAGATAGAAGACAGACAGATCCGAATTACAGATCTAAGAAGATACCGGCTCCCGCTAAGATGGAAAGCAAGGATAAGAAGGAACAGAAGCTAAATATCTAGTAAAAAAGGCCAGTGGACCATGTACAAACACGGTATGCAGGTTTACTCTATAGTTTACTGCACTTTGTTTTAGACGCAAGATAAGTATGTATGAAACAGTTTGAAGTCTAGAATTTAGAGGGGGAAGAGTTTAAATTAACCGGCCCCTGAAGAGTGCAATTAACCTTCCCTGAAGACTGATACATTAACCTCCCGAAAGAGTGTAAAATATCACTGAAGTGTGTAAATTAACTTCCCCGAAAAGACTTGTAATTTTAACCTCACGTAACATTAACTTCCCGAAGAGACTGTAATTTTAACCTCATCTGAGTGTTAAATTACAGTCTTTCGGGAAGTTAATTTCACACTTCAGTGAATAATTTACACTCTTTCGGGGAGGTTAATGTACAGTCTTCAGGGAGTTAATTTGCACTCTTCAGGGCGGTTAATTTAAACTCTTCCCCTCTAAATTCTAGACTTCAAACTGTTTCATACCATACTTATCTTGCGTCTAAAACAAAGTGCAGTATATAGAGTAAACCTGCATACCCGTGGTTGTACATGGGTCCCTGGCCTTTTTTACTTAGATATTTAGCTTCTGTTCCTCTTATCTTGCTGGCTTCCATCTTAGCGGGAGCCGGTATCTTCTTAGATCTGTAATTCTGGATCTGTCTGTCTTTCTATCTGGTAGATATTTCTTATAAAAGCTGGATCTTATGATACTAGTGTCGTTTGTGTTCATAGTAACATACAAGACTTTGCTTTGGTTTGAGCTCATTTCATTTGTCTTTAAGATCCCACATCCAAACACGCGTATGAGAATTTGGCCTACTCAGACGGAGAGACGCCATTACGGTCCGGTCCGTTACCTACTCTGGTCAGACAAAGAATGATTTTCTAAACTTACTTCCCACGGCTCGTACTGGTGAATCGGAAACGTAGGTTCACACAGGGTTAAAATGTGTCAATCATCTGCCTGTGCTTTTCTAATAACTGCTATTTCAAAATCTACCTCACTGTAAATATTTAATAAGCTACCTATCAATTATGTAACAATCCGTGAGTATGGCTTTTTTTTATATATGACTATGGAGATATTCAGTCTCTCCTATATGCTGTTTTCTACATAGGCATCGAAGATGATAATTGTAGTTTTGTTTAACCCTTCTCTCGAAACGGAGCAACTCCAGTAATAATGTTCGAAGTTCAACCGTGCTCACCTCCACATGATATGATATTCAATTTGTAATTACACAGGCGGCATCTTCGGGTATCGTTCTTCTGTTTCCCATTTCAGTAGAAAATATAGAACATTGTAATCATGCCGGATAGTGGTATTTGTATCATGTAAATTCATAGAATTAGATCGAATCACATTTGCTTTTCTGGTTAAAGGCAACAAAATTAATACATAGTTAGTTGTATACCACAAAACATATATATTATATCCTGGTGGTCTGAATTCCAACCGGAGGTGCCCTAATGTGAGCATCATATTGCCTAACAACAATTATACAAACAAGGTGTTTAATAACAGATTACATTTTATATTTTTGAGATACTGATTAAGACAATTTCTCAACATTTGTTTAAAGGAAAAGACAAACTGACTGACCTTATATTAGCCGTGCTCTCTACAGGTCATGCTATCCATCGGACTTTAACCGAATCGGATTTCATTCGTTCTTTCCTTTGAATCTGTTTTATCAGTGAAACCTTCTGGACATGAAAGAAAAAATATAAATAAGCACAATTCAGTTTATTTTAATTTATACGCATAATCAATACTTTTCGGGTGATCCTAATGCCGAATCAAGTAATTTTTGGAGAGAGACCTCGAGCGTGAGGAGTCAGCGTTCTAAAGAGTTTAAAGGATAATGGATGATTGAATTATTGGTTGATTTTAACGCGTATGCAAAACTGTAAAATATATATTTTTTATACTTAGACTTTAGGGAGCTGCGTCCGTTACAACTTTGTTAGTTGTTTTCTTGTGTGATTTTGAACAGTTATATAATATCACGTATTCCTTTCTTAACAAATAAATTGCACACACAATTATATATCAAGTATTCCTATCTATACAAATAACTTGCACACAGTTGCGTAATTTTATATTTCCTATATCATAGCAATAATAATATGTTTCAAGTGAATATAAATATTCATTTGTTTTTACACAGTTATATGGTGTCAAGATATCCTGATAATAATCCTTAATAAAACCAAAATTCAGATAATAATCTACCACAAATATTTACAGTATATGGCATCAGGGTGTGCCTACGAATACGAATAGACATCTATTTCATCCAGAGATTGAATCCCGATGGCTACTACCAATTCGGTTAGATCTTGGAGTAATGGTAATGAAGGGGTACTCCATACTCGCCAAATCTCCGAATTGGTTCGGTGGTTGGTTTTGTTTTACGGTAAATCAACCCTTTTCAGGTCATATAATGTGAAACCCATAATTGTTTTGATATAAGTCGTATGGGAACCTCACAATCAGATACAGAATAGTGTCCTACCTGGGACACTCTTTTTTAAAAGAGATCTCACCTCCCTCTAGGTGGGATACAGTCGCAGACGGGTGCCATAATGGATTATTTGAATAGACATTTAGATAAAAACAATGCTTACATTATTTTTGTTTACAGTGTTATATCCACATCTTTATTTTGTTTACAAAGACAACTAGAAAATTTACTTAATATTTTTTTATCTTCTCTCTTCTCCTGTGACTGTTGTCTAGTCGGACTGACTTTAACCAGGTCCAAACAGTACATGACATTTTTGTTGGGCCCAGAATATAAAACTTTCAACTGTCGAAGTTAATTGAAGTTTTCAATGCACAGGATCTTAAAAAAAAAAAACTCGATGGAAATATAAATGTCACTGGGAAATTGAAGAACCAGTGTAAACCAGTGTATAAAACCGGTCATTCATGTTAAGTGCATTGAATGGATTGATACGTGTAAGAAAAAACAATCAATTGAACAACATGAACGTCCCCCAGTCAACAATAGTAAGAATGTGATTGTTATTGAATTGTCCATATATATATATATATATATATATACTATTATATATATATATATATAAGATAATAATATATATAATATATATGATATATATATATATATATGTATTATATATAATATATATACATACTATATAATATTATGTCGAGAGAGATGGGAGGGAGAGAAGAGAGGGAGGAGAAGAGAGAGAGTTTTCTCTCGGGGTCTCAGATTGAGTCTAGTCTCGGCACTGAGTGAGTGAATGTTTCCTACATCGCGCAAAAATGTAATTTCTACCGAGAGCCAAATCTGGGAAGAAAAAAAATACAAAAATTTAGAAATCCCCCCCCCCCCTCCGGCTAAAATGATGTCTGAAAAAGAAACCCTTCATGCAGTCAGAACCAGCCTCAACAATGAACACAAATAAATTTGGGTGATAATAATAATAATTTGATAATAAAATGAGAAATTAATAATAAAAACCACATATACTCTGGAACTTAGCAACTAGCACAAACGAGAAATATAAAACAAGACACGACTGGGTTGGGAAGGTGATCCACTGGGAACTATGCAAAAAATGTAATTTTGATTCATACAACAAAATTGTATATGCATAACCAGAATCTGTTCTTGAGAACGAAACACATAAAATTCTCTGGACTTTGAAAAAAAAACGATCCCCTTATTCCAACAAGAAGCCAGACCTAGTGTTGATAAACAAAAAAGAGCAAGACTTGTCAACTGGTGATTTATGCAGTTCCAACAGATCACAGGTGAAGAAAAAAGGAAAATTGAAAAAATGAAAAATATCTGGACCTTGCCAGAGAACTGAAAAGTAATGGAATATGAAAGTCAACGTCTTAACAATTGTAGTTGGTGCACTTGGAACAGTCCCAAAAGGATTAGAAAAGGGTTTGGAAGTATGGAAATCATAGGAAGGATTGAAACCATTCAGAAACAGTGCACTGCTGCAATCTGCAGAATACTCAGAAGAGGCCTGGAGACCTGAGAGACTTGCTGTCACTCAGACTCCCAGTGAAAGACAATCAGCTAAGCTGATGTTGAAAACCTAAAAGGGAGTAATAAAACATAATAATTAATAATAATCTAATATAATAATAATAATAATAATAATATAATAATAGGGATGAAGAAAACGAGAAGATAACACATACATGACCTTGTCAGAGAATTGAAAAAGCTGTGGAAATATGAGGGTGGAAGTGATACCAATTGCAGTTGTGTGACATAGGAACGTTCCCAAAAAGCTTGTAAAAAAGACTGGAGGATCTAGAAATCAGAGGAAGATTACATTGCTTAAAGTCCCTAGAAATACCCAGAGAGTCTTGAAGACCAGAGGAGAATTTTGTCCACTCAAACTCCAGTGAAAGACCATCAGATTACCTGGTGTGAAAAACTCAAAAGAGTGAATTGGAAATCAGAAGAAATTCGAGACCATCCAAACTACCAGCACTGTAGGGGTCGGCTAAAAATACTCAGAAAGTCCTGGAGACCTGAGTAAATATTGCTGTCACTCAACCTCCAATGAATCATCGGCTACAGCAGCTGTAAAAAACTCATAAGTGAGTATTTTATTAACATTAAATTTTCATCGCCCGAGAAAAACAAAAACACAGCAAATCACGACGAGACGTGTTCGAGAAGACGCAAAAATGTCCCTGATATAACAAGGCCTCGTTTAATGATAAGTTTTCATTTTTTAAATATTTCTTAAATATGTATTTCTTTTAATATATCCATGTTTGTGTCGGTAATTAATTCCAGTTAATATTTGCTACGTATAATAAATTATATTATAATCCCATGAATTTTTAAAATCCTCCAAGTCACTATACCGAACAAATTCTCTTGAGTAGCATCATTTAGAGCAATGAAGATACTGCTTGGAAGAGGTTAACGAAACGGTATCACTGTATGAAACTGGAATCGTGACTTGAGTTCAATCCTAAACAAAAGTATTTAAGTTTTGCGTTTTTCTTCGCGCAAATACCTTTGAAAAAGTAATTTATCTATTATTATCCATCCTTCTCAGCAATACAATGGGCTGGTTTAGCTCAGTCGGTAGAGCTTCGGCTAGAAACCACAAGGTTCCTAGTTCGATTACCGGGTCCTCGCCAACTCAGCGTATGAGTAGCACCAGTATTAAGGAGCTGACGGTATGTGGCGCTCCACTCAGACGCTAAAATGGTTCTAGCCAAGTGAAAAGGGGATAGACTCCCTCGCTGATTGACTGATACTGACTTTACGTTTTAAGCTATAGATCAAACTGTTAGAGACTGGGTTCTTTAACCTTGGTTAGGTAACCAGTCTAGGAGAAGAACAGCCTGAATTCAAACCAGCTTAATATTTAAGCTTTATGAATTCTGTCCGTTGAAGGAAGAGTTGACTAAATCGAAGGTCCATTTGAACTCCAAGTTATATCTGACAACATAATAGTGGGTTACATTGTCACCGGTAACAAATTTAAATCCCTGACTGGATTCATTGCAGTAAGTCAAACTGTCATGTCACTCTTAGCAAGGGATTTGAATTCGGATTCATCCTTCTCAGTCAACTTACCTATTATCATGCATATCTGCCATTATTATCTACCACATATTTGGAGAAGAATAAGTGATTCAAACGTTTTCCTAGGAAATTAGCGTCAGTTGAGAGGACCAAATAGAAGCAAGCCACAATTTGAATTCAGTTACTGGGTTCATTCTCTCCGTGATAAACTTCACTAAAATACTTTTTCAATTATATAGATGATGATATCTCTCTCC
>CM042137.1:150839810-150844810 GCA_023376005.1 Doryteuthis pealeii
AAAGAGAGAGATAACATGAGAAATCAGATAAAATTGTTTCTTTATGAACAAATTTGTCAACGCAGCAATTCTTTTAAGATAATTTCTAATAAACCTTAACATGGTTTGAAAATTGTTGACAAAAAGATATATTTACAGCAAGAGCAAAATAAAATCAAATATAAACATGTATTTCATTGGTGGGAGGAGCTAAAGAAAATAATGGTGATTGTGTTATGGAGAACGAACACGGGGATTGATTGCAAAATTATTCCATAATGAATCAGGAATAATTATCGTTAGCGATGCGAAATAAATATTAAAAATATTTTTCTTATTCTTCTATTTTCTTTTGTTTATATCAGTTTTCTAAATGAAAAATACGAGTTTCCAAAATGAATAACTCGAATTTATGTGAGAGAAGGATTAAACATTACGGTAAAAATTAATTAGGGGCATCCAAAATCATTAATTCTAGAAAATGTAGCGTATAAGTGAAGAAGATTGAAAGTAAATATGTTTTGGAAAGCATGATTGAGAAGAAAAATCTCGTTAGAATGTAAGTTGTTTTAAATAGTTTGATTCATTAAAATTCAAAGAGATATTGGTTGAAATATAACATTAGTCTGATCAATTGCAAAAAAAAAATGCAATTACGTTACAGAAAGAGTAAGCTGACGTGTGGGAGAGAAATGATGATGTATAAAAAGGTCCAGTGTTGAAGGAGAGGTTAAAAGAGGGAGAGATTCCCGAAGACCGACATATTGAATAGAGTAAGAGGCACAACGCAGGCCGGTATGTCGCAGGCCAATGCCTTGCGCAACCGAACCTTTGCTATTATCCCCTCCCTCTTTCGTGATTCCCTTTGAACAGGTGCGTATTAAATGAGTTAGAAAAATTGCGCGATAAGTGTGATTGGTCCGTTGCTATTGTAGCTCTCTCGTGCTTCTGGTGGTGTATGCTAGTTTGGTGACGTAGTTTGGTTGGTTCGAACAGGCGACAATATCATTGTTGTAGTCATACAAGGAACGAAATTAACTTGTGTTCGGTTTAAGATCAACAGGGTTACAGTGTTACGTACTGGTGCTCGTTGCTGGTCGTTGCTTGGTATCTTCTATCAATTCTATCTTCTAGTGGTGGCGTCGCTGGTCTTTCTTAATTGGGGCTCCGCGTGTCTGTGGTTCTGCTGGGGATTAGTCTTATCAGTAAAGCCTTTATCGAGATGTGTTAGCTTTTGTAGTAGATAACAAGCAAGACTTCGATTTTACACGCCTTTGAGTTGTTTGATTGCTGGACCTGACCAGGACCAGAAACAAAATGCGCGGGCGGAGGAGTCAGCATCTTGCGTTAGCTTTCAGTCCTAGACTCTCAACTTGAACTAACTTGCAACTAACTATTCGCAAATGACTTTAACTGAGTTGCCCACCTTAAACCGTGAAGGGCTTTTCTATCGCGGTTGCCGTTCTCCACGATTCTATCGCCAGAAAGCAATGGTAGAGAGTGAAGGTCATGAAGGGCATGTCACTTCACTCTAGGCATGGTGCAGCTGTCGACTTGGATCGCCATAGGTATTCTAAGCTACGGAGGAGTATTAAAATAGTAATTGAGGGATCGCTATTATATGGTGATCACCAGGATCAGTGTAGTTAGTGACGAGGTAAGGGAGTTGCGCCTATTCTAGGTGGTGGTGGGAGCAGCGTATACATCTCCGAATGGATCCGTTAGGGTACGCTTGTATGGTGACAGTGTGATTGGTAGCCGGTCGTAGCACGTGGTCCACCTTTTCGGTCGGTTAGGCCGCACAGGCCCTATGAACGTGGGGTGGGGGGCCCCCCCCCACAAACCCGAAGCTCATGGGTGGCGGGTGAAAAATTGCGTCGATCCTGTGGGCTTCCCCCCTCAAGGGGGCGCCTCAGGCGCTGGGCAATAAACCCAGCCCTGCCCCTTTAAATCGAAGGGAAGGTGTTGCCTGGGAGATGGCCCCTGGATCGACGCTGTTAATTATAGCAATCCCCACAGCGAGGGCGGGAGCCTTAACGTACATTAGCACTTCGAATCGGCAAGATTGACCTCAAAGTTATTTGACCTCAAAGTTAATTGACATGGTTGACGAATGTCAGCTTTTACAGAACTGTCAAATTTTAAAATCTATCCTTGGTGTTTTCAGTAGTTCAAGGGAAGTGAGTGGACAGCATCAACCTCTTATATTCTGTGCTAAGTATTACTTGTCTTTATTTTATCAGTAAGAAGATGAAACTTTGATTTGATAAGAAACTGTCTGCATTCTCATGGGGAGCCATTATCAAGTGAGTTCAGAAAACGATTAGCTAGAAAAGTTCAGGAATATCCTAGCAACACTGCAAAAATGATACAATCTTAACTACTTTATCAACGAGGGGCAGCTGTATTTCTAACAATTTGAAACGTTCGATATAAGTAATTACCAAAAGTCGGTATCAGTCAGTCAGCGAGGAAGTATATCCCCTTTTTCAATAGTGCTAGACCAAGGAGATTGATTTGGCGTCTGAGATGGAGCGCCACACCTACCATCCGCTCCTTACTTTACCGCACATATCTCTGTGCTACTCAAACGCTGAGTTGGCGAGGACCGGTATCGAACTAGGAACCTTGTGGATTCTAGCCCAACGCTCTACCGACTGAGCTAACCGGGCCCATCTTAATTATTTCAAAGAAATATCTATTTCTAATAAAAAGAAATACGGTGCTAAATTTTAGAAGACAATTATTTTAAATATATACAGGTTTGTATAATTTCACACAACAGCAACATTTTTGTGTTTAAATGTATGTGCTATACAATCGATTTCAGCTTTCTTTCAAAGATAAAATATTTGTAGCGTCATAAATTAATAAAGAGTTACAAATTTGAATTCACGTGCGCCAAAGAGAAAAAAAATGATTTTAATCTTGTGAAATGATATCTAAAAATTTTTTTAAATTGAGATAAAAGGAACACATATGTACACGATAGTGAGGCTTGCGTATGAACTCACCATAATATATATATATATATATATATATATATATATATATATATATATATATATAACTTAGCTAGATTGACATGGAGTCAACAGCGCCTGATTACTAACAGTTTCTTGACTATGCAAGCAAGAAACTGTCAATAACCGAGTGTCGTTGATTCCATGTCCATGCTACTTTAACTTAAATAAAAATACTCTATTCATATTGATCACTGTTTACTTATGAATATATCAGGTGTTGACTCCATGTCGACGCTACCTCAAGTCAAATATAAACGCTCTACCAATAATATTAAGCACTATTTGCTTAGAAATATAGTACCCATATTATTCAATATATATATATATATATATATATATATATATATATATATATTATATATGTAGAATTAAACAAAAGACACATCTCCTGTTTAACAATGTTATTTTTTTATCTTTTCGAGTTTTCTGGCCAACTTTTAAATATTTGGGTGGAATTCGTGGATAAGTCCACCAAAGTTCATGTCCCGAGTACTTTCGACACTTCGAAGTGCCATTAAAAGAATGCTGACCAAATACACACACATACGTATATATATATATATATATTATATATATATATATATATATATGTATATATATATATATATAATATATATGTGTGTGTGTGTGTGTGTGTGTGTGATTTGATAATTTGCTTTAAAAGCATTGTTGAGTAAAGTATATTATTATTTATATTTTTTGCTTGAAGATTTCTGTCGGAGGGAAATCGTAAGTATACATTGCTGATGAGACTTAATAAAGTTGAAACAGCTGTACGATGTTCTACGTAGGGCGCGATATTTGCCGAGTTCGCTTCTCATGATTATTTTTCTATAATCATCGAATTTTTTACGATATGCGCATTGTAACTGCCTTCAGACAAAAATATAAATAATAATAATAATAATAATAATAATAATAATAATAATAATAATAATAATAATAATAATATTGTGTTAATTTTTATAGTTTTAAACTAGTTTCAAACTTAGGTCAGCGTCGAGAGAAAAGATTTTTAGAATGTTTTAAAACAATTTGTAAAAGTGTTCATATACTATAAGATGATTGACGAAAATACAAGACGAACTGGGGATGTTGTATGTATGCATGTATGTGTCTGTGTGTATGAACATATGAACAAAATAAATAATTTGGCGTTTACTTGCAGCTTTTCCACAAGCACTCATATCTCTTTCCAGACATCCACCTATACCCCAACACCTTTGTGCACATTTCCACTGGTGTCATACAAGCGGCCCCTAAGGAATTGGATGGCATTCTGTAGAGTTCAGAAGTGAGAGCAGGTCTCTACCTTCATTCAAGCGATTGTCGTTTATATGCATGCCATCGACCTTGGGGCAACAACTTCAAAAGCGTATTCACCTGCAATACCTGATTTCCTTGTGTAAGATGCCAAGGGTTATAACTCTTGCTTGCCTTTCATTTTTTTAAAAAGAGATCTTTGATCAGAATTTTGTTTAATCTGTTCTGTTGTCATTCCTGTCAAAAATAGGTGACTTGCCGGGATTATGCCCGCAACACTCAACATTCTCAGCAACTAATGATGATAAAAAAACTTAAAAATCATTATATATTAGGAATAGTTCAAATCTTCCAACCTAATAGTTTCGAATAATTCCGACTTGTGGAATTCTGTATTGATAAGACTATATATATATATATATATATATATATATATATATATATATATATATATATATATATATTGAAAAATTTGTTTTGGGATGAAACAAAGAAATCACAGTGCTCAACCACATATTTATAGGAGCTTTATTTATTTGTTGAATTTTTTAGATATAAAAGTTTTTCATAAGCAACTACCCAGGTTTCAGGTTATTTCACCATCGTCAGGTTGCTAAATCTCCTGATGGTTATTTGAAGAGATTTTGTGTTGTTATGTTTATGGACCGCAAATTACGTCGGTTGATTATTGCGGACGCTCTTTATGTATTCGATTATATTTTTGAATTTTTG
>CM042137.1:150847310-150849810 GCA_023376005.1 Doryteuthis pealeii
GTGGAACATGAAGGTTATCGTAATAACAATTGTAGTTGGTTCACTTGGGAAGGAAACTGTAGGGATTTACACGAAAGGAAGGATAGAGACCGTACAGACCACAGCATTTTTAAGATCCTCTAGGATACTCATGGAAACCTGAGGAGACTTACTGTCATTCAGACTCTAATGAGAGATCACCAGTTAAAGCTGGTGTGAATAAAACACAGTTTGATAATAATAAAGAAGGAAGAGGATTCGCCCGTATACTTTTACATACGAACATAATGAGAATTATAGATTTTTATAATTTCATTACATCGGTGATGGTGAGTATCGAACAATAACTTTTTTCTCCCCCCCCCCCAAGGACGCTTTACTATATTTTCAAATTGTCACATTTTTACTAAAGTTTTTTTTTTTAATGTAGATAAAATGTCGTGTATTGTAAAACCAGATGAACCGTGGCCAACCAACCGTGTTGTTGAATGGATCAGAAACAAAGAGTTAATCAGAGGTGGATTAACTGGGTTTTTCTCGAAGGTTCTAATCCAACTAAATCCATCCACATGACATCAACAGATTACGTAAGATGCCAATAAGTCTGATAAATTATAATCTCACACTGATGAAGATGGTTCTCAAGCAGATCATTAAAAAAATATATCTCATAGTGATTATATCTCTGAAGATTGAGGTGTGTGTGTGTGTGTGCGTGTGTGTGTGTGTGTGTGCGTGTGTCTGTGCTGTTCTAAATGTTTTCTCCTCAACTTTCAAGGCCAAGAGAATTCTATTTATTCATCATCAGGTCAAAGTGACAGCACAGATATCCATGATCATTTCTCTCGCCACCCATCCCAATCTGTCATCGACCCTTGCTGTTCGGTCTACACTGGTGTGTTCATATGTAGGTATCCACAGAAAAAAAAACCTCTCTGATAAGTTAGTTCTCGGTATTCACTCCTATCAGGTTAGGATGTGACACAAGGTTCTTTTAATGTGGGAAGCCACGCACAAATCGAAGCTCATGCCTGTCTAGTAAAAAATCCGTGGACCCCATTGGATTATAAGTTAGTTCTTGATTCTCCAGCGGGTTTCAGCATGTCTTGTTCGTCTTACTTGGATGGTTTGTGTGATAGGAGACAAGTGGCCGTACAGCTGCTTTTTTCTCGGGTGTTACTTCCAGGATTTGTTCTAGACAGTAAACAGCAGTCTTGATTAGTTTTAATCTATCTTTTCTTTAAGCGTTTCGTTAGAGTCCAAGTAGTGTAGCCATACTGTAGTACTTATACATCTACAGCTTGGAAGAATTCTCGCTTTATCTTATCAGAGAGATCAGATTTTCATATGATCGATAATCTATCAATAGCAGTCCATGCCTTTCATATGCGTACATTGACATCGCTTTCTGTAGATGATATATTGCAACCTAAGTATGAAATATTGTGAAGTATACGGAAGTCCAGATTTAGTATTAATCAACAAGAAAATGAAGTTGCCATGTCGAGTATTTTGCAATTCTAGCAGACCACAGTAAAATTAAAAGAAAACAAAAGGATCGAAAAATATTAGAAACTTCCAGAAAGTTGAAAAGCTGAGGAACATGAGGGTGACGGACACACCAATTGTAGTTGATGCATTTGGATCGGTTCCCAACGGTCTGGGAAATGGACTGGGAAACAGGAGATCAATGAACTAATCGAGACCACCCAGTCTTAAAATCAGATAAAATACTTAGATGAGGCCTGAAGACATGGAGAGATTTACTGTAGCTAAGTCTTCAGTAAAACTTTTTAAAAGATAACATGCACCAGTTAAACTAGTGTTAATACCCATATGGAGTAAAAACAAAAGTACTAATAAATCCATACAACGACTGCTGTTAGAACAACAGTACTGTATCCAACAAACCTTTCATCTGATGATGACTCTGTTAAGGCATCGTTTCAGGACCAAATCATCATTACCACTAAGGCATGTATAGTATATATTGTATATCCGATATATATATATATATATATATATATATATATATATAGAGAGGAGAGAGAGAGAGAGAGAGAGAGAGAGAGAGAGATTTTGATAATTTGCTTGAAGCATTGTTAAGTATATTATTATTTATTTATATTAAGATGGCAATTACAATGTGTATAAAAAATAAAATAATGTCCGGTTTCTTATCAATTTTGAAGAAACTTCATCTTCAGAGACTGTTTTTGAAAATATATATTATTATTTTGAAAATAAATGATATAAATTTTCAAAAACAGTCTCTGAAGATGACGTTTCTTCGAAATACATAAGACACTGAACATTATTTTATTTTTTAATACGCATTTTACGCATATATATATATATAATATATATATATATATATATATATATATATATATACGAGTTGAGGTAGCAGCTGGTGACTGAGAGTTTCTTGCCTATGCGATTTCAGACCAATGTTTTGATCTGAAGATGAGAATCTGTCAATAACCAGGTGTTGAATCCATGTTCACTCTACCTTAACTAA
>CM042137.1:150852310-150880720 GCA_023376005.1 Doryteuthis pealeii
AGTAATATTCTTAACGATCATTAGATAGTCATTATTGAATCTTACTTACAATTCTATTTATTAACGGTGTTTATATTAAATTCTAGTTGAGTTAGTTTTGCCGTAAAACTGCCATATTATAATTGTATTTAAAATCCTGAAATATGTGTTATATATGTCTAAGAAATACAGGTTCATATAGTATATGGTGGGAATAATTTGTATAACGATATTAACAAAACTGAGTTTAATAAATAATTTTTGCTGCTACTAATTTCTAATAATGCCATGTTTGTCTCCAAAGATCGTATATATAATTTCACAAAGAAATTAATTAAAACAACATAAAAATAAATTTATTATATTTATATTCATTATTATTTAGTTTCATTAGTTTTTCTAATGTAATATATTATTTATTAGATTAAAACTTGTATACTTGCGTCGAGTGGGCGCAATCTTTTGCTTGTATATATATATTATCAATTATATTTTTGAAGGCAATTACAATGCGTACATCGTATAAAATTCGTTAATTATTGAAAATAATCATGACAAGCAAACCTGTCTTAGAAGCATGGAAGATATAAGTAGATGAGTAGAAAACAGAATATAGATCAAAATGATGAATAGTGTCCTTAATCTTATTTGTTTTCCTTACATTTCAGAATACCTACCCCTTTGTCAAATGTCTATTTTAGACTTTCGTTTCCATCATTCATCACATATACCTACAAAGAAACATACGTGGACTCCATGACATCATATATATTTATTCATATATATATATACAAACACATACATATATATACATATATCAGGATCATCATCTGGTCCTGCTGACAGCATCTCTAGCACGCGCACCACTCGTCCTTATAGGTCATCGCTCCTAGATTGGTTAACTCTGGTGTGTCCGTGTGTAGGATTCCACAGGGAAAAAGTCACTTATAAGTCAATCCTTACTTTTCCAGCAGTGTCCTGCAAGTCTTGTTCATCTTACTTTGTGTGGTCGGTGGCAAGTGGCAGTACAGCTGGTTCTGTTTCAAATATTTGTTCAGGACAGAACGCTGAATACGTGTAGGTTTTCATAAAAAAAAGTAATTTATAAGCCCATCCTTACTTCTCCAGCAGTGCCCAACGTGTATTGTCCGTCTTACTTAGATGTTTTTTTTTGTGGTCGGTGGCAAGTGGCAGTACTGCTGCTTTCTTGAAGGGTTCTGTTTCAAATACTTGTTCAGGACAGAACGCTGAATACGTGTAGGTTTCCATAAAAAAAGTAATTTATAAGTCCATCCTTACTTCTCCACCAGTGCCCAACATGTCTTGTTCGTCTTACTTAGATGTTTTATATTCTCGTTGTGCTAGTTTGCTACATTCGCAGAGTATATGGTTTTTATTATTATTCTCATTATTATTATCATTATTATTATTATTCACCCAAATTTATTTTGTGTTCATTGTTGAGGCTGGTTCTGACTGCATGAAGGGTTTCTTTTTCAGACATCATTTTAGCCGGAGAGGGGGGGGGGAATTTCTAAATTATTTGTATTTTTTCCTTCCCAGATTTTGCTCTCGGTAGAAATTACATTTTTGCGAATAGGAAACATTCACTCACTCAGTGCCGATACTAGACTCAATCCGAGACCCCCGAGAGAAAACTCTCTCTCTCTCCCTCCTCCCTCTCCCCTCCCTCCCTCTCTCCCTCCTCCCTCTCTCTCCCCCTCTCTCTCTCTCTCTCTACATATATATTATATATATATATATATATATATATATGGGACAATTCAATAACCAATCACATTCTACTATTGTTGACTGGGGGACGTTCCTGTTGTTCAATGATTATTTTTCTTATCACGTGATCAATCCATTCAATGCACTTAAACAATGACCGTTTTATTACACTGGTTATAGGTTCTTCAATTTCCCAAGTGACATCTTATATTTCCATCGATTTTTTTTTTTAAGATCCTGTCATTGAAAACTTCAAATTAACTTCGACAGTTGAAAGTTTTATATTCTGGGCCCCAACAAATTAATGTACATGTACTTTTGGACCTGGTTAAGTCAGTCCGACTAGACACACAGTTCACAGAGAAGAGAGAAGATAAAAAAAAATATGTATATTTCTAGTTGTCTTTGTAAACAAAATAAAGATGTAGATATAACACTGTAAACAAAATAATGTAAACATTGTTTTATCTAAATGTCTATTCAAATAATCCATTATGGCACCCTGTCTGCTGACTGTATCCCGCACCCTAGAGGGGAGTGAGATCTCTTTAAAAAAGAGTGTCCCAGGTAGGACACTATTCTGTATCTGATTGTGAGGTTCCATACGACCTTATATCAAAACAATTATGGTTTCACATTATATGACCTGAAAAGTGTTGATTTACCGTAAAACAAAACCAACCACCGAACCAATCGGAGATCTGGCGAGTATGGAGTACCCCTTCATTACCATTACTCCAAGATCTAACCCGAATTGGTAGTAGCCATCAAGATTCAATCTCTGGATGAAATAGATGTCTATTCGTATTCGGTAGGCACACCTGATGCCATATACCTGTAAATTATTTGTGGTAAGATTAGTTATCTGAATTGTTTATTAAGGATTATTATCAGATACTTGACACCATATAACTGTGTAAAAACAAATGAATATTATATTCACTTGAAACCATATCATTATTGCTATGATATAGGAATAATTAAAATTACGCAACTGTGTGCAAGTTATTTGTATTAGATAGGAATACTTGATATATAATTGTGTGCAAATTATTTGTATAAGAAAGGAATACGTGATATTATATAACTGTTCAAAATCACACAGGAAACAACTACACAAAGTTGTAAACGGACGCAGCTCCCTAAAGTCTAAGTATAAAATAATATTTTACAGTTTTGCATACCGTTAAAATCAACCACATAATCAATCAATCCATTATCCTTTAACTCTTAGAACGCTGACTCCCTCACGCTCGAGGTCTCCTCCAAAATAACTTGATTCGGCATTAGATCACCCGAAAAGTATTGATATGCCGTATAATTAAAATAAACTGAAATTGTGCTTATTTATATTTTTCTTTCATGTCCAGGAGGTTTCACTGATAAAACAAATTCAAAGGAAAGAACGAATGAAATCCGATCGGTTAAAGTCCCGATGGATAGCAATTGACCTGTAGAGATTGCACGGCTAATATAAGGTCAGTCAGTTTGTCTTTTCCTTTAAACAAAATTGTTGAGAAAATTGTCTAAAACAGTATCTCAAAATATAAAATGTAATCTGTTATTAAACACCTTGATTGGTTATATTGTTGTTAAGCAATATGATGTTCACATTAGGGCACCTGCGGTTGGAATTCAGACCACCAGGATATATATATATGTTTATGTGGCTATACAACTAACTATGTATTAATTTTGTTGCCTTTAACAGAAAAGCAAATGTGATTCGATCTAATTCTATGAATTTACATGATACAAATACCACTATCCGGCATGATTACAATGTTTCTATATTTTCTACTGAAATGGAAAACAGAAGAACGATACCCGAAGATGCCGACTGTGTAATTACAAATTGAATATCATATCATGTGGAGGTGAGCACGGTTGAACTTCTAACATTATTACTGGAGTTGCTCCGTTTCGAGAGAAGGGTTAAACAAAACTACAATTATCATCTTCGATGCCTATGAAGAAAACAGCATACAGGAGAGACTGAATATCTCCATAGTCATATATAAAAAAAAGCCATACTCACGGATTGTTACATAATTGATAGGTAGCTTATTAAATATTTACAGTAAGGTAGATTTTGAAATAGCAGTTATTAGAAAAGCACAGGCAGATGATTGACACATTTTAACCCTGTGTGAACCTACGTTTCCGATTCACCAGTACGAGCCGTGGGAAGTAAGTTTAGAAAATCATTCTTTGTCTGACCAGAGTAGGTAACGGACCGGACCGTAATGGCGTCCCTCGTCTGAGTAGCCAAATTCTCATACGCGTGTTTGTGATGTGGGATCTTAAACAAATGAAATGAGCTCAAACCAAAGCAAAGTCTTGTATCGTTACTATGAACAACAAACGACACTAGTACATAAGATCCAGCTTTTATTAAGAAATATCTACCAGATAGAAAGACAGACAGATACAGAATTACAGATCTAAGAAGATACCGGCTCCCGCTAAGATGGAAGCCAGCAAGATAGAAGGAACAGAAGCTAAATATCTAAGTAAAAAAGGCCAGTGGACCCATGTACAACCACGGGTATGCAGGTTTACTCTATATACTGCACTTTGCTTTAGATGCGACGCAAGATAAGTATGGTATGAAACAGTTTGAAGTCTAGAATTTAGAGGGGGAAGAGTTTAAATTAACCTCCCTGAAAAGTGCAAATTAATCTCACTGAAGTGTGTAAATTAATCTCACTGAAAGAGTGTAAATTAAGTCCCTGAAGAGTGTAAATCAACTACCCTGAAGTGTGTAAATTAAACTCCCCGAAAGAGTGTACATTAACCTCCCCGAAAGAGTGTAAATTAATCTCACTGAAATGTGTAAATTAACTTCCCCGAAAGAGTGTAAATTAACCTCCCTGAAGTGTGTAAATTAACTTCCCCTAAAGAGTGTAAATTAACCTAACTGAAGCGTGTAAATTAACCTTCCCGAAAGAGTGTAAATTAACCTCACTGAAGAGTGTAAATTAACCGCTTTGAGGAGTGTAATTTAACATGCCCAAAGAGTGTAAATTAACCTCACTGAAGCGTGTAAATTAACTGCTTTGAGGATTGTAATTTAACCTGCCTAAAGAGTGTAAATTAACCTCACTGAAGCGTGTAAATTAACCTCCCCGAAAGAATGTAAATTAACCTCACTGTAGAGTGTAAATTAATCGCTTTGAGGAGTGTAATTTAACCTGCCTAAAGAGTGTAAATTAACCTCACTGAAGCGTGTAAATTAACTGCTTTGAGGATTGTAATTGAACCTCCCTAAAGAGAGTAAATTAACGTCACTGAAGCGTGTAAATTAACCTCCCCGAAAGAGTGTAAATTAACTTCACTGAAGCGTGTAAATTAACGGCTTTGAAGAGTGTAATTTAACCTGCCTAAAGAGTGTAAATTAACCTCACTGAAGCGTGTAAATTAACCTCCCCGAAAGAGTGTAAATTAACCTCACTGAAGCATGTAAATTAACGGCTTTGAAGAGTGTAATTTAACCTGCCTAAAGAGTGTCAATTAACCTCCCCGAAAGAGTGTAAATTAACTTCCCCGAAAGAGTGTAAATTAACCTCGCCTAAAGAGTGTAAATTAACCGCTTTGAAGAGTGTAAATTAACCCTCCCCGAAAGAGTGTAAATTAACCTTCCTGGAATGAAGTTTGAATAATAGACAAATAAGAAAGCTCAATATATCCTTTTTTTGTTAAGATGAAGAGGTTGGATCATTCTAGATTTCAACTTATTGTGACGTTCGTTACTCAACAATTTTACTCAACATTACATTCTTTGCTTAACAAAGTGAAAATATCTTTACATTAAAAATTTGCTAAGAAGTTGTCATGTCCAAATTGTTGAAAACAGAATAAATTGTTCTACAAGATTTTCTATTAACGTTTTCATTTTCATTTTGTACTATCAACAAAAAAGACACTTTTTTCATCCGGATTTTACTCCTTACGAAGTCTTTTAAACAAATAAGCCGAAACACTGAGACGACCACATATAATGAATCTTAAAGATATTGTAATGCGTGAACTTCTAAAAACATTACGTGTCATATGGAGAAAGCTGTCATAAAATTACATTGAAAAATCATTTCGAATTTTATTTTATTTCTTTATTGTTTAAACTAGTACAAAATAAAAAAACACCCTCCCGGCGATGTAAAAATAGATTTTTGAAACATATTGCCTGAGGGGTGGGAGTTAAAAATTCAATGTCAGCGGGTTTGTACCCTAAGTAAGTAAAATCATCAAATTTATTAAAGGATTAAAAAATAAAACAATTTGAAATGTAAACTTTAAATATGTATTAAAATAAAACAGACTACATATAGGTATATAATACCAGTCATGTATTTATTAAAATTTGTTTAAAAAAACAATGAGGACTGTCTAATGTTGCATGTTCAAATTTGAGTGTATTTATTCTATGTTATGAGGATTTTGGGTAATGTGACGTAAGCAGTGAGGTATTTTTGTTACAGATAAAAACCGGAAGCGAATCTCCATTATTAATGGATATATTTCTGTTGGGAAAAAAGTGTTGGGAGAAAGATAAGTGGTGTACCTCAGCTTTTCAAACCATAATATTATTAGGTTTCCAGATTAAATGATTAAATTTGTAAAATTCCAAGAAAAACAGATTTGAAATATATTAAAAAAGAATAAAGAAGTGTGCAAATATTACTACCATATTTCCTGACATTTGATATCAAATTTCAGTTAAAAGCTTCAAAGTCAGAGCACATATGTCAGCCATCATTGTTGTTCAAGTATAGAAATCATTAGGTGTCCCTGGCGGAGAACTTACTGGTTTCTTGTTCAAATCTTCAGAGAATTCTGTCCATTTATCAATACCACTATGCTTATTTTTTCTCTGAACTTTTGAGATGAGGCTTGATAATTTGTATTATTTAGACTATATTTTAGATACAATTCATTGAATATCTTTATATATTTCTGTTGTGGCGGAATTTATCAAATGCAACATTGAAAATCCGGAAAAAAGGTTTAATACTTTTTGTACTGTAATATAATAATAGTCAACGCGCAGTTCTCCAACTGTATGACTAGCTACTCGAATAGTAGTGACTCGACTACGAATAACCTCGTGGATTCGTATCTTTATATGTACCGTTGGACGAATTCAACTATCTTGTAGGGGAAATATCTTAAAAACAAATAACATCAAATATTATGATTGTAAATAATCACTTGTAAAATTTGTGTAACAGCACGATCTGGCACGCTACTTTCCTGGTCACTGCATGAATTTATAGCCCTAAGCAGAGAGGCGATGTCCAACGACAACAGCAGGAAAAAACTGTATCCTCAAAGACTTAGTCACTTAAAACCGATTATGATTTCTGATAATCTGCTCAGGTTGAGATCGTAAGGAATCTCCGAATTTAGGGTCGATGTGTCTGAGAGTTGACGTCAACTTGTATAATCAAGTTGACAGCTTCCGACAGGTATACGATGTTGAAATCAGATTGACATAAAAAGAATAACAACTTGGTGTCATTTTTATCTATTTTTGTAGATTCTAAAAAAATTATTTTACATTACAGTCAACAGTTAGAATGGCGCGTAAATTGATAGATTTCTCGGAAACGATTGGCTTGATAAGGAAACTGACTTTCTCAATATATACGGTTAATTTACTTTGTTTTGTGTTCTTCCGGTATATGGATCATTTTTTCATATAAGTAAAAGTAAAGTTTGAATATTCTTCATTTAGCTTAATTTTTGGTTTCTTCTTCTTCTTCTTCTTCTTCTTCTTCTTCTTCTTCTTCTTCTTCTTCTTCTGCTGCTGCTGCTGCTGCTGCTGCTCTTCTTCTTCTTCTTCTTCTTCTTCTTCTGCTGCTGCTGCTGCTGCTTTGCTGCTGCTGCTGCTTCTTCTTCTTCTTCTTCTTCTGCTGCTGCTTCTGCTGCTGCTGCTGCTTCTTCTTCTTCTTCTGCTGCTGCTGCTTAGTCTGCTTGTCATATACTATGCTTAATTAACATTGAACTTTGGACCTATCTGTTTGAGGCAACTGCTACACCCCAATTATTTACGACGCTACTAAACTACTAACGGAGGTTTTGCAGTATCGGCTACTATTCTCTTGAAATGTTACTACCGACTCTGTTTTTGTTTAATTCCATTTGTTGGAATCAACTATTACTTCCTCTGAACCCACAAGACGAAATGCCCAGTTGGCAAGTTGTTACGGGTAGGGCGGTCCAAAACTTGCCTCGTCTGGCCGGGTGTCTTTGCTTAGTCATTGTCTTTGGGGTTCTCTCCTTCATGTCGCATGGGTGGGGTCCTTGGATACACTGTTACATCATTATCATACATTCTTTGTATCGTGAAAAATAATTCTAAACATGAGTATGAAAAATGTAAACATATTGCTGAAAGCAAGCCAAGCATCATTAACTCTAATGTTTGTTCCCACATCCCTCTATATATATATAGACAGCGCACACACACAAACACACAAACACACACACACACACACACACACACACACAACACACACATATATATATATATATATATATATATATATATATTCAGTAAATGAAGAAAAACTCTAAACTTGCTTCATTACAATAATTTATTTCAACCGTATTACTACGGCATCTTCAGGTAATCACAAGAACATGACTCTTACTGAGAATATCCCAAAGTAACATCTCTTTTAAATCTATTAATTTAGGGGAAGGAGGGTTGGTGTCTTAGTTTGAAATAGGTAGGATTAGTTTCTTTCAATGAGACGGGGAGGTCTATGCTTTGGATGATAGATTTAAAAGATGATAGATTTAAAAGTGATCGTACTTTGGGAAATTCCCAGTAAGAGTCATGTCCTTGTGATTACCTGAAGATGCCGTATTAATACGGTTGAAATAAATTATTGTAATGAAACAAGTTTAGAGTTTTTACTTCATTTACTGAATATCTTGCTCTGTCCTTCTACTCACTGGTATTAGGCACATTGATCTCTCCTAATGGTCTGCCTGCATCAACTTGGTTAAACCCCACGTGGAAAGATCCTAACTAAGATATATATATATATATATATATATATATATATATATATATATATATATATATTAAAAGCGAGACAACGGAAACATTCCACCAGTTTCACACCTGATGATGGCAAAAAGACGTGCGGAAAGTAATCGTGAAAGAACCTTTGGTAGATTGCTACACCAATTCCACCCGGATATTAAAAAGATGGCCAGACAGTTAGAAAGGATCGAAAAAAACTCGTCAGACAAGAATTGTCATTAGAGTTTAACAAAACTTGTTTAAAAGAAAAATGCTGCTAAAATATACTTATATATATATATATATATATATATATATATATATATATATATATATATGGCGTATATACATATATATATATATGTGTATATATGTATGTTTTGTGTATATGTATATGTATCCAGACGAGCACGATGCGATATACAAGGTCAACCTATCATCAAATTTAAACAACTTATCCTTTAAACATCCTCTACAGTATAATATCCTCAACCGTTTCCCAGCATAACTGAACATATGCAAAAACATGTGACAACAAGCCTACCTACATTCTTCCCTTACTTATTCTGAATAATTGAAACAATAGACAACATCACAACTCCTTTCATTACATCTATACCCTAACTATAGACCCTTAAGCCTTATTTGTTAATTACAACCGTATATATATATATATGGAATCTCGAATCAAGCAGCACATACCCTACAACATCCGGTCTGGCAACGTGGACTGTCCCACAGCTGCAGGCTTAAATACTCCGTCCACCATAGGACAACACCTATTAAGAAATTCTGCTTGTGCTCGTTCCTACCATCCAGCTATGTTTTCAGTCCTTTGTAGTTCCAACAGCGAACTACAACTCCAAATTCTTGAGTCTCTCTTCATTTCTCGCACTCAACCCTTCCTGTGCGTTCAGAAACCAGTCCCAACAACTACTCCTTTTTGGCATTTCAAGCCTCAGCTTATCAAACGGGGCACTCGTAATTTCCGAACCCCCCCCACGTGAGTTGTAAGTTTCGTAAATTTACGAATTCTCTTACTGAGAAAAAAAAAAAGACAAACTTTTTTTCCTTGTTCTCACTGCTTTCTGTCTTATCCGTTGTCTTCAACTACACTATTTCACCATCTTTCAATGAAATTTTTTTCTCTGAGGAGCATTGATCGAAAAGAAGAAATTCATTTCTGATTTTAAATCAAAACTAGGGTACCCTTTTCATTTCTTTTTAAGAAAAAAAAAACAATTTATTTTACATAATGCATATGCTTTTACGCGTCCTTATTAAATTCTGTACTGTAAATAAACTTTTCATATATATATATATATATATATATATATATATATATATATAGCCCGTCATAAAAAATAAAAAAGTAAAAAATAAAATAAAATTAAAAAAAACAAAAATAATTGAAGCACACATTAACAAAACCTCATATCCCAGCACTGTAATTAATTTTAATAATCTATTTAAAAAAAAAATAATAATAAGACCATTGAAATGGTAAAAATACACCTCCATGTGTGTATACATATATACACATTCTATTGGCTTTAATCAAAATAAATACCTTTACACATATATTAATAAAACCACATTTAATCACGACAGGCTCTATAATAATATAGACAACCCTCATAATTGTCATAAACCATTAAAACAATAGCACAAAGCGGATTTCTAACAATGTTTATAGTTTGATAATTTGAAAAAAAAAATCCAGCTTCCGCTCTTTTTGAATTTTAAATCAGCGTTGTTCAACCGTTTATCCCGAAAAAATACACACGTGAAATCGACTGCAATTAATCAATATATTGATTAATCCGGTGGATTTAACCCTGAAGATACTTATGGTGAAACTTGAGTAGGTTATTACCGTGTACTATTATGATAATAAATTTTCTCTACTAACGTATTGAGCACTTTATATTTTGTTATATCGCTGTCTTATCATTGTGAGACTTGCATCAACTAACCACTGTGACAATTTTCACCGGTAAGTCACCGTTTCAACGAATACCACACATATATATATATATATATATATATATATATATGAATTTAACATTTTTGGAAAAAACAAATGATGTTCCAAAAATGTTAAATTCATACTGTCGGATTAACTTCCATTTACTTCATATATATATATATATATATATATATATATATATATATATATATATGAGGTTAAGTAAACAAACATATGTGTTTAATTTATATGTTCTTTAAGCCGACACTTTTTTGAGGATATTGTGCTTAATTGAAGTCATATCTAATTTTGAAAATTAATTAGTTAATAATTAATGAATTTAGGCGAACATATATGTTCAAATGTAAGACTAAACAAATCGAGAAAATGTCAATCTCTGAATGTACATTTCGACCTATATATATGTATATGTATGTATGTATGTATGCATGCGTGTGTGGTGTGTGTGTGTGTGTGTGTGTGTGTGTGTGTGTGTGTGTGTGTGCGTTTCATTTTATGTTAATATACGAATTTTATATTGTTTAGTATTAGATTTTCAGCCCAAACAATCTCTTGATCTTAAGTAAATTTGATCGTATGATAGCTGCCCCATGTTCATTATTATAAAATAATGTCCATACTGCAGCCATTCAATGTAAATCTGATTTCTGAAGGTAATGACAAAGCAGCAAACTTATTTATGGATTTGGACTTTCCGATTGAATTACGACGATATTTAAAAGTCAATTTTACTGTGGTCTGACAAGATATTGCATCTAATCACTATGAGGTGATGAAAGGTCCTGGTAGTGTCAACTGGGAACCGGTGTGAAGAGCATATATCGCTTAATGGTCTTCATTCAAATGACTCCATTAATCCCTTTTGCCCGTGTTGAAGCACGTAGAACGAAGATTTGTAATTTATTAACGTTGAAGAATTTGATCTTTTACATACAACTGATGACACGTCAAATATTTCTATCTCTCTCCCTCTCTCCTTCCCTCTCTCTCTCTCTCCCCCATCTCTCTCTCTCTCTCTCTCTCTATATATATATATATATATATATATATATATATATATATATATATATATCCCTCACTCTCTTTCTCTCTCTCTCTCTCTCTCTCTCTGTCTATCTATCTATCTATCTCTCTTAACCTCTTATTCTTTACGCTTTCTTGTTTTATCTCACTTTTTCTTCTTTTTCCTTCACTTCCCATTCTCTCCCCCCTCTCTCTCTCTCTGATCCCTTACTCTCTCTCTCTCCCTCTCTCTCTCTCTTTCTCTTAATCTCATCTGTTCCTTAACCCCGCCCCCATTTATCGCCCTCCCCCCTTACTGTCTCTATCGGCTTCTATGACTAATCTAAACGATGTGCCTGATTCTTGCAAATGTCGCCTGTATCGAATTTCTTCTTCCCTCTTTTATTTCCTATTTTAGAAACTTTGTCAAAACCAAAGGAAATTCTTCAAGTGTTTTTCTAAGTATTGCAAACTAAAAAGACCAGATGCAAAATTCATTCATATCAAACAAACAATGCAACGAGAAAACAATATCTAACTTGCCGTTGTGCAGTGGTTAGCACGTTTCTCTCCCTGTCAAATAATGGAATAGTGTCTTATCAAGAGGGAACCGAAAGTATTTATAGACAGCTAAATCACCCTAAGATTTCATATAAGGTCACTAACCTCTCCTCCTAAAATGGTACAATTAATAGACTGATGTTTGCATACTTAGCAATAAGCAGAGTGATATTACCATCATACATATAACAGATTGAAACACTGCAGCGTTGGCTGAATAAATACCACTCATTTTATTTGAACCTGTGTTTTTTCAAATTTTTCACTATATTACATACTCCCGACAATTCCTTTGAATGTGTGAACTCTCTCTGACAAAAAATATGATACTATATATCATCCTCCTCATCATCATCATCATCATGACGCGCTGTCAGTGCGGATATCCATGACAATCTCTCTCCATCCGTTCCTATCGCTCATCATTCTCGGGTCCTTTATGCAGCATCCTGTATCCGCATAGAGCTGATCAATGTACGTCTTTGCTGGTCGGTCCACACTGGTGTGTTCATGTGCTGGCTTCCACAGGAGGACGTCGCTTATGAGTTCGTCCTTGCTTCTCCAGCGTGTCTTGTCCGTCTTACTCGGACGGTTTAGGTGATATGTGGCAGGTGACCGTACAGCTGTTTTCTCGTAGGGTGTTGTTTCCACGTCTTGTTGAGGATCATCCGCAGCATTCTTGTGCAGCTCCCATCTAGTTTATTCTCTAGTCGCTTAGTTAGGGTCTAGGTGGTGCAGCCATAGAGCAGTAGAGACACGACAACGGCCTGGAAGAACTGTCTCTTTAACTTGTTTGTGAGATTGGATTTCCATATGGTCGATAATTTATAATTTATAGCGGCCCTTGCTTTTCCTATACGTGCATTAACGTCGTTTTCTGTGGAGGAGATGTTACTGCCTAAGTATCTAAATTGTTCTACAGAGTTTAGGAGTTTGCCATCGATGGTTGAGATGTCGGTTTTTTTTTTGAAAGACATGAACTCAGTTTTATCAGAGTTCACGTACAGGCCGATATTTCGTGCTGCCTTTTCTAGGCTGTGTAGTAAGGATTCGGCTTGTATCCTTTTTTTCTTCATTGGTGACGCTTGTTTGGAGCTGGAGATTTGTCAGAGAGTGTTCGCACATTCAAAGGAATTGTAGGGAGTTTGAACAGTGAGCGATCACTCTTAACTTCAGTCAAAATTCTAGACTTTATATAGTCTTAAAACTCCCACATAACCACACCTCCTTGACAGTGACACCCAGGCAGCTTTCTTGCAGACACACCTCTTCGCCCACGTACCTAGTTTTTTTTATTGGTCTTTGGTTACACCCACGTATTAACTGAGGTTAATCATTGGCCATTTCCTGTCTTTATGCATTGGTTATCACACACGTTTTCCGGTAGTCCCTTTGTGGATTTTATTCACGACTGGGTGTATCTTTCTTGGTCACATTTGGTCAAGACAATATATAACAACATTTCATAAACTATGATTCATTAAATGTGTCTTATCATTTCAACCTTTTTCATAAATGGAGATGACAGAAGAATCTATAATTGTAAATGTCCAGTGTTTTAGCAAAAACTACCAATATCATTAGAATGAATGACATAATTAGTGATTTCGATTCAATTTGGATTTCCCATGCATTTTAACTTGTGCCAGACTAAGCTTAATGAAAAATGTAATAACAGTATAATCAAAATATTTATATTTAAATACAACAATCTTTAATTTCAGTAAAAGCTTATTCTTTCTTATAATAATAGGGATTTGGTGTCATTCTGTCTGTAGCCAAAACTACGTCACTGCTACATCAGATTGAGAATTTAATTTCTAGTCAAAATCATTGATACATAGAATCAATTTTATTTATTTACGAGTTCTCTATGAAAATCTGAGTTAGATTTGCCTCAAAATAGCCCATGTTAAAAGAGCGTTTAAAATCATGCAATGTGTCTAATATATCACTAGAAATAAAGGTTTACATAATATATTGTGTGGTCAATTTGCATATTGGTTTTAAAAAACAGTTTAAACCTAATTAGAATAAGTGTAATCTTTTTATATATATATAATTTAATATATTTCATTACATTAAAACATAAATACTTACAACCGGAAGGCGCATATTCTTTCTAGTAAATTTAATAAACCATTGATAGTAATTCCAATTTTTTTCTTGATTTTAAAATTAATTTCTAAAATAAACTCAGCGATTAATTAGAACACTTTAATGAGTTACGGTTTTTAATTATATTCACTTGAATCAGCAAAGTTTTTATTTTTATTTTTAAAATGTTTTATTTCAATTTAATTTAATTTAATTTAATCTATTTATTTTTATTTTTATTATTTTTGCCAAGCACTGAACATTAAAATTATTTTTTTCATCAATTTTAGGATTTTCCTATTTGATTTGTTCCATTTCTCAATTGTTTTTTATGTGTGTTAAATAACAACAACACATTAATGTTTGTTTTTGCTGCCCAAAGGGATATTCTATTTATAAAGCCATTCGTTCACGTGTTTCCAGACGTGAATCTATTAAACTACGAACCCTCACGGATATATCACATTTGCACAAGTTTTCTAAGTGTTTTACAAGTCAAGAAAAATCCAGGCAAAGACATGTAATATGAATGTAAAGTTTATCTGTTCTGTGAAAACCATCTTTTGGTTCAATTCATTCATCTAAAAACTGTTACAGTGTCCTATATTATATATAAATATAATGTATGACACTCGAACAATTTTTGAATGGTATCACCATCAAAAACTTTACATTCATATAACATGTATTTGCCTGGATTTTTGGCTTGTTAAACACTTAGACAACTTTTAAAAACTTTCTAAAATAATTTCTTTCGCGAGAAACTTTCTGACGATGAACTAAGATCAAAAATAGTTGAGAACAGTAACAAAACAAATCACATAAAATAAATATTTCTGTTTTTCGTATCACTTTTTGTTCACCTTTATATATATATATATATATATATATATATATATATATATATATATATATATATATAAATGTGTGTGTATATGAGTTCATTCGTTCATAATGAACAAGATTAGAAAGTTATTGACTATATCTATTTCGTCATATTGTTTTACAACAACGTTCAATTAAATATGTACAAGGAAAGTTCATATAATAAATAAAATGAAACAATTTTCTTAATATATTACTTGAGGCATGTCACTCACTAATGCACATACTGATTTACACAAAAGGACGTCATTAAATCAAATACACAATTAAGTCTAGTCTGTTAATTGCAGTCTTATAATTGATGATAATTATAATTCTAACTCTGATGAACTAATTGTCTGTACAGACGAAGTAAAAGACTTATTCTCCGTTATGACTTAACGATGTTTTTAAGATGTTTTCGATTTCGTCGAGAGAATTTTTAAGTAATCAAACTTATCTGGAAATTTAACAACTTACTTTTATCTGATTATTCAAATAGATATTTACTTAAAATGTATTTTATCTATTAATAATGGAGATTCGCTTCCGGTTTTTGTCTGTAACAAAAATTACGTCACTGCTTACGTCACATTACCCAAAATCGTCATAACATAGAATAAAATTTATTCTATGTTATTTTGGGTGTAATTATTCAGAAATACACTCAAAATTTGAACAGGCAACATTAGACAGTCCTCATTGTTTTTTAAAACAAGTTTTAATAAATACATGCCTGGTATTATATATCTATATATAGTTTATTTTATTTTAATACATATTTAAAGTTTACATTTCAAATTGTTTTATTTTTTAATCCTTTAATGAATTTGATGATTTTACTAACTTAGGGTACAAACTCGCTGACATTGATTTTTTTTACTCCCACCCCTCAGGCAATATGTTTCAAAAATCTATTTTACATCGCCAGGAGGGCGCTTTTATTTTGTACTAGTATTTGATAAAGAAAATTGTCTGAGTGTATTGTTAAAAAGTTGAACATTTAGAAATTCTAATTACTTTTGTTAGCGATTGGAATCATTTTTTAAACGCAGCATGCAAAGTAGAACAACAGATGTTAAAGTCTTTGATTCGTTGTTTGGCTTTTCAGTTTAAAAATGAGACTGTCCAAACGAATATCGTCACCTTGGCTAAATAAAGAATCATTCCCTTTTAATTCAAAAGAAAGAAAAGGAAGAATGCTACACAGAAAAAAATATGAGAAAAAATAAAGAGAGTGGGGGAAATATATAGCGAGTGGATTAGCGCGTGGAAGCGATAACGCTAATCTGTTTCAATTGAAAATTATGAAAATATGAAAAGAAGGAAAGGAAATAGAGAGAGAGGGAGAGAGAGAGGGGGAGAGAGCGAGAGAGAGAGAGAGAGAGAGAGAGAGAGTAAAATAAAATATATAATACTTTTTACATATTGAGGTATCGTAAAAGCTCTTATTTAAACATAGCAAACATTGTAATAAATATATTAACATACTGTGGTATATCAAACTTTGTTATAATTAAATCATCATATTGTGGTATATCCACAGGTCCCGCTGGTAATAACTGATATTCTTATATAGAAGATATCCCTTCCTGAATTATCTAACACCATGTGACCTTTTGTGTCCATGCAAAATTCGATTCGCCTCGGATGTAATACTGTTTTCATATCTGGGAAAGTTCTTTTAAGCTTACTTTCGATAGAATGCAGAACTTGTTTGGTTTTTCTGTGAGAGGATCATTTCTTTTCGCTTCAATAATTTTCCTATCAAAGAATTGTAGCCAGTTTTTCCCTCTTTTGCTTCTTCTTGCAATCGACAATATTTAAAGGAGATGCATTCCTCTGCGAATGTTTACATTAAGAACTCATTTTGTTGCACCAAGCAATTTCGGTTCATTCCGGATCTTATTCACTCCGGAACATTTTCCATTCCAACAGCTTTTTTTTTCCTGAAACAACTTAACTCTCACGTGTATTTTTCCCCAGCAACAATATTGTGCTTTTGAAAGGGAGGGTTAATGCGTTTCCTTATCTGACTTAGTGTTATTTTTTCTTTTTTTTTTGTTTTGTTTTTGTTTTTGTTTTCATAAGCAGAACTTTCTTGCGATGTCTTTGAGCAAATATCTTATTATAAAGGAGAGTCGGTGTCTGTCTGTTTGTAACTGAAACTACATCACTACTTATGTTACAATACATTCAGGAATTACGTAAGTTTATCAATGATAATTATCTAATGTATAGCCAAAATCATTAATCAATAGATAGAATAAACATTATTCATTAAAGACGCATCTATGAAAATCCGAATTAGATTTGCCTCAAAACAGCCCATGTTGCTAGTACGTTTGGAATCCTGCAATGTGTCTTATATAGCACTAAAAAGTTAGGAAGCGCGTGGTGTAATGGTTAAAGTCATGGGAAATGGACTTGTCGCCCTGAGTTCAAATCCTGGACGTGGTAATTGCATTTCATTTAGCACTAATACCATTGGGAAAGGTACGAATCCTACTCTACCTCCGGCTATGGGTAAATAGAAGGGCAGACTGGGCTCTTTAATCTTGGTTAGGCAACCGGTCTAGGAGAAGGAAAACTCTGAATTCAAACCTGCTGAACACCGCTTAAGAAATTGACCTTGTGTCGCATCCTGCTTGTGCAGAGGGGTTGGTAAATATATATATAACACTAAATAATATAGGTTTATATAATGTTTTGGTTAATTTGCATAATGGTTTTAACAAAACCGGGTTTAATAATTACTTGGTCTCTAATCTCTGATATTATTGTTCTATTCTCCAATGTATTAAAATCAATCCTATGAATGATTTTATTTAGAAACCATCTAAATTATAATTAGAATAATTGCAATCTATTCATATGCGTTCTTGTTTGATTGCGTTAGTCTTTCTAATTTAATATATCTAATTACATTAAAACTTAAATATTGATCCCGAATGGTGCATATCCGTGCTAGCAATGATAGAAACAAATATGGAAAGATTATATCAAATAGATTTCAAATATATTCAAAATAAAGAAAATTTCGGGGTTTCTTTTTTGGGTGTGCAGAATTACTCAATGGCATTCAATTGAAAATAACTGCTTCACGTGTTTTGGGATATTGATCAGGCCAGAGATACTTCCCTGTAAATAGTTCTATATATTCCCAAACACATTTTCGCATGCTAAATGAAGAGAAGATGGACGCTGTCAGGTAACCGTCCTCTAAACAATATTATAAAAAGAAATACTCCTTATCACGCATCAACTTATTCCCAGCTTAAACCGTGACTTTTTCCCTGTTACTTTATTACCAGCCACAACGATGGAAAGTGAATATATTTTCTATTAAATACAAAATGAAACTTTATTGAGTGAAAAGTCAAACAACTAATCAAAGACTTTAACATCTGTTGTTTTACTTTGCATCGTTCCTTCGAATTTACATTTCCAGTTTTTAAGATTTCTTTTTCTAATCACAGCATTTTTATTTGTTATAATCAGATTATTGGTTTTGTTGATTTTTTTTTTAATTAAAGGAAATCGTACGAAACTGCCTTTTTATTAGTATTATCTGCGTTATTCAGACTATTGTCCCCATCTCCATCGCCATTTGTAAAACGTTTCGGCCGATATGCCCTCCGGTCTTCTTCAGGTATTTCTTGTCCGACTCGGGAACCTTCTCGGACTCGGGAACCTTCTTTTCGCACTCGGGAACTTTCTTGTCGTATTCGGGAGCCATCACGGAACTTTGAACCTTAACCCTTTATTTTACGGGGGTATCCTGTTCTCATTCCGCTAACCATAGCTGGGGTAGGAGTTGTGTTAATTAATTATTTTTCTAACTGCTTTCACTCAGGATTGAACTCGGGTTCTAGAGAAAACTGTCATTTAGAACTGTCTTAACCTAACTACCGTATCCACTAGGCCAATAGGACAATTAAGTGTGAATTTTGGGAACTTAAATCAACTTAACAGTCTTAAAAGTGCTTGTTCACCCATTCGCAGTGACGGAATTGTAAGAGGCAAACATGACGGAACAAATCAAACATTGAGGACGCTTAGTATTAGGTTGGTTTGGACCCCTCGGACGCACTTCCCAACAACACTGTTTCCAGTAAAAAAATTTTCTTTAATATTTTTATAGATATTACTCAAATAATGAATTTGAAATGATAGGGAGGTAGATGAACGAGTATGACCAAGCAAAGAAATAAACAAATGAATAACATAAAAAGCAAACTGTGAATTTTGTTTAATAATACTGAATACAATTATCAACTCTGTACGTGGCACGCTTAAGGAGAAACGCATAAGCATCAATAAGATAACGTTTAACTTTTCAGTAATAAAACTGTCTCCGAAAAAAGTAAATCCAAGGATACGTCGGCCGAAACGTCACAATAAAGAACCTTTCACACAATTTTCTAGGCTAATAGTTAGCTGTCCATCTATTTAGAAAGGTATTATTTCACTCAGATGGTCCCATAGGGCCGTACCTCCAAGTAACACCTGCTTCCATTGTCTAAAAGGAATAAGTGTTAGATTTATTGTCCGTCACGTGAGTCGCCCCCCCCCTACACACACACACACACACACACACACACCTTAATAAGCTATGGCATTGAGATTAGTGAATTTTTGACACTAATCACCCACGAGGGTCATTATCCTGATTCATATCCTGCCACCATTGGTGAACGGAGTGTAACTTACACTTAGAAATGCATTTTTTTCGTTCTCTTAATCTAAGTGCCTAAACAGATATTAATGTCTAGTTTGGTTTGTTTTGTTTTACGGCATATCAACCTCGGTGGGTCATTTAATGCCGATAAAGTTTTGAAATAAATCAATTCTTAATGCATAATACAATTTTTTATAAACTCATGTTTTTCTATTTAACCCATAGATGGGACCCTAACAGGTACTACCACTCCGGGTCTTAGTGGATCTGGGAGCAATGGTGATGAAGGGGTGCTCCACATTCCCCAAACCTCCAAAACTTGAACCTCACCATCAGATAGAGTTTAACGTCATTCCCAGGACATGTCGAACCACAGCCACCGCCTTCTAGCACCCATATGATAAAAAGGGGTTGGGGCTTGCCATAAGGGCAATAGGGTTGGGAAAATCATATAGGTGCTAGGGCTTGACGTGACAGGCGATTGATCGGAGGGGGCCTCTCCGACCGCCCGTCTAGACCAAGATAGGGCCAAAGTGGAGTATTGCATGTCATGAACTGCTCATCACCTGGGCTCTATCCTTAAGCATCACGGGTCGCCACCCACAGCCAACAGGTGGCCCCATTGGGGAGTCTTACCCCTCTGCAGAGGGCAGTCGGTGCATTCTAAACGCCCCAGCCGACAGGGCGGTATTAATGTCTAGTTAGATAGTTTCGCTAGGATATTACTATTAGCTAGTTATTTCTTTCCTCGCACGCTAACTCGTTCTGATGATTTTTTTGCGCTAAAACTGAAACTAGAATATGCGGAATAAATAAAGAATAGCATGACCTGTGAATATACCACATTATGATAATTTAATTATTACAACGTTTGATATGTTTACTTGAGATCTATTGCCAAATAGTTCAATATGTATAAAGTATAACAATCTTGATTTTAATCTCTCTCACTCTTTTATACTTTCTGTCCTTCTTTTCATCTTTTCATTGTGTTCGATTGAAACAGATTAGCGTTATCACTTCCGCGTGCTCACCCCCATCACTCTATCTTTCCCTACTCTCTTTATTTCTTATAATTTTTCTGTGTAGCCTGTTCATTTTTTCCCTTTCTTTCTTCATAATACAAACGTAATCATCTATCATGTGACGTCACCGATAAGAAATAAGAATTCGGCGGATAAGCAATACCAGATAATCAGGATTAACATTGTTGCTTTTCATCTTGGATAATTTGGACGGTCTCAGTTTTAACCAGAGGGTGTGGCAAGTTTATCACAGTCGTACAAACAAGGAGGCGAGTATTAATATCTCATTAATAATGGAGATTCGCTTCCGGTTTTTGTCTGTAACAAAAATTACGTCAATGCTTACGTCACATTACCCAAAATCGTCATGACATAGAATAGATACACTCAAAATTTGAACATGCAACATTAGACAGTCCTCATTGTTTTTTAAAACAAGTTTTAATAAATACATGACTGGTATTATATATCTATATATAGTTTGTTTTATTTTAATACATAGTTAAAGTTTATATTTCAAATTGTTTTATTTTTTAATCCTGTAATGAATTTGATGATTTTACTTACTTAGGGTACAAACTCGTCGACATTGAATTTTTAACTCCCACCCCTCAGGCAATATGTTTAAAAAATCTATTTTTACATCACCCGGAGGGTGTTTTTTATTTTGTACTAGTTAATATAAAGATAATTATGTTAACTGAATGATAATATTTTTCTGTTATTTATAATGCTGGCCTTAATCTCAGCTTTCTGTTAACATGAATAATTATCAGAAAGATTCTTCTTCTTGCATTTGAAGTTTTCTGATGTCAGCAGATGATAGTTTGCATTATTCCACTCATTATCTGATGTATTGTTACGTAATCTATGCGGTTGCATAGATTATTGTCAATCCCCTGTATTTCTAAAGGGATTGCCCCTTTTCATATTACGGACGGGACTTTCCATGGAATATTACAGAAAGCCCGCGAAATACGTGAAGTCACGTGGGACCTGGTGAGGTCTTCAGTTTCAGTTGGACGTCAGGCAGAGAAGATGTACTGCTTAACTGGAAGCTCACTGCATACGCGCGTTATGTTAGTTACATGAAATGTTTAGTTAAGAAATAAAATTTCAATAAATAATATGGTTTTGTGGTTGATGAATGTCTTGGCACAAGACTGATCTAGAATAAGGAATGAATTAAGGACGACCAAACCAGAAGAGACGTAGAAGAGACGCTAGAAGAACTTAAGATACCAAAGATGAACAGAAGAGAAATAGTAAGTAAGAAAGAAAAAGAAGAGTATACAACAATATCTTCATGGATTATCTAATACCAAAACCATCAGAGTAGTGATTCTATTTAGCCCAGAGCTAGGGGATGGGGAGATTATATACCTTTTCCAATGGTATTACTTCGAAAGGGAACATAATTGTGCGATTGCAGTTCGAACTCGTTTACTCCAATGCCACAGTCCAGCACATTAGCCACTTTCTCCTGATAGATATTATAGACTAACAAATAATATTATTTCGTAAATTAATGATAATTAAGAAAAATCTGAAATAACAATTTTTACAATATTTTATTGTATCTGTGTTTATGAAAATCTACATAAACATATGAGAATGATAGTTTGTAGCAGAGATATGATTTGGAAAGCTGATAAATATTCTGAGGTCAAAATCAGACTGTTTTTAGTATAAAATCTGCCTTTACTATCTAACAAGTTAAGTTTAGAACGGCTTTTGTCATAAAGAATAGAAAAGATTGCATCAGTATTGAGAATTATAGGTTTTAGTTCGAGTTAAACCACATGCACCATTGGGAAATATGCCATTATCTCAGTAAATTGGCAGCTTCCAAGTAAACATTTTTCCATAATAAAAATGGATAGAAATATAAATAATCTTTCATCCTATAACTGATATTCGCTGTAAACTGACAGGTAAAAGAAATATCGTTCAGATCTTTTTTGGACATTTTGAATCTTTTCTTGTGTACTATTGTGTTAGTCTGTTGAGTGAAACGATTAAATCTTATTATAATGGAGATTCGGTGCTGTCTGTAACTGAAACCAAGTTACTGCTTACGTCACAATACCCCCTGGAATTGCGTAAGATCTTCAATGAATATTTGATTTATAGTCAAAATTATTATACATAATAAATGCAAAGAATAAATCTATTTATTAGCGATGTCTCTATGAAAATCTGAGTTAAATTTGCCACTAAACATACCATGTTGTTAGTGCGTCTAAAAATCCTGCACTGTGTCTTATATATCACTAAGAAATAAGGTTTATATAATACGTGGATGGGTAATTGCATACTGGTTTTAACAAGACCGGGTAGTAAATAATTACCAGTGTAATTCATCTCTAAATTATTGTTTTATTCTCCACGTATTAAAATCAATCCTATGAATAATTTTATATAGAAACCATTTAAAATATTGGTTTATTGGTTGGTTTGAAGGCTATCACAATGCAAGTGTAAAGAAAAAGAAGGTAAACGTGTGTTGTTTGTTAACCTGTGATTTATTCTCAATTTTTAATATTTCGGGAAAAAATCCTTCTACAGAAGATCACTAGAACTGAAGTTGTTGCTAGTGGCTGTTCATTTGTTCTGTCTTCCAAATTCTGTGTATGGGGGTGCTTGTTTATGTGTGTGTGTGTAAGTGTGTGTGTGTGCGTGCGCGCTTATGTCTGTGTGTCTGTTCATTTCCCTTTTTCTAAATATAATTAAAATCAGTGTAATCTTTTTATATGCGTTCTTATTTAGATTCGTTAGTATTTCTAATACTAAATAGTATTCTTAATATAAATATATAATATTTTATTACATTACAACTTAAGTACTTACATCCAGAGGATACATATTCTTGCTAGTCAATATAATGTAGATAAAATGGGTGATTTTTCGGTGGGGGGAATATTGTAATAATTGTTTTCTTAGTGAATGCAATGTATCGATTTTCTCTAAGCTTGTGTCTCAAGAATCGGGTATTCCGTACTTAGATTTCTTTAGATTTCTTTTGTAAGGACTTGTATTCTGGTTAGGACATTGCTTGTATTTCTCGTGAGATTCTCGCTAAAGTAGATTCTGAAGACGCGTTCAGTCAATATTGCTTTTATTGCTTACGTTCGGCCCGAATCGTCAAAGCTTCTTGCTATTACTTTCTCACAATTCACTTAAGAGATAGACAATGCGACACAATTAGAATAGACTAAAACGACGATTCGCTCTAATCAATTTGCATTGGTCAATTGTAATATTTTTTTAAATGTAGAAGTGCATTTTTTCTCAATAGCATAAAACTCCCATTTGTCTTTAAAAAAGAATATCATGAGTACTTGACGTTTTAATGCTTTGCAGTTTGAAAGAAGAAGCACTATATTAATGTATGCTCTCTCTCTCTCTCTCTCTCTCTCTCTCTATATAATATATATTATATAATATATATATATATATATATATAAGAAATGGATATAAAGTAACCTACTCGAGTTTCATCATCTGAATCGTCAGGGTTACATCCGCTGAATTAATCGAGTTTCGATTAATATCAGTTGTACATAAACGGCGTTCGTCTATACAGATATATCGTGGTACTAACTGATATTAATCGAAACTCGATTAATTCAGCGGATGTAACCCTGATGATTCAGATGATGAAACTCGATAGGTTACTTTATATCCATTTCATAAATAAATTTTCCTCTACATTGTATTGGCACTTTGTATTTGTTTTTTCACGTCTTAACCCCTGGATACTGTGCGCTCCCAACGATCGTACCCGTACTACCGGTAAGCCACTACTCATAACATAAATATATATATATATATATATATATAAAGATAAACCTAATGAGTCAGATAAACCTACTAAAAGTTTCGCTTAGTGCTCTTCAGGGATAAGATCCGACTAAAGAGATTTGGAGCAAACTCACATTTATACAAACCTACCTCCTAGGCACAAATGAATAAGCATAGACTAAACTAACCAATAAAAGAAGACAAAAGGACGGAACCCTGTATAAATCTATTATTTAAAAAAAATTTTCATTAAAGAATTAAATTGAAATCCAACAAGTTTGGTATATTTAAATTATATATATATATATATATATATATTATATATATATATATATAATCATAAACATACTCACTTTTATCTACTTAGGTGTGTCTATTTATCTATCTACCACAAAATAATACACTTTGTAATAAAAGATGTGTTGGATTGAATTTGAAACCTCAGATGTATTTCATTAAGATCCTTCCTCGTACATTTAAACTATTCAATATATATATAAATATTGAAATAAATTTTGACAAAGTTTAAAAAAAAATTAACGGAACTAAGTGACGTAATAAAAAAATCAAATGTTTAATTTTAAAACAATTATTAAAAATTGGGTTGTCTAATGAAATATGCACACCTTATTCATTAAGGAATTTATTTTATAATTAATATTTTCAAAAGATCTTGGTTGAAATTGCATAGGCGAGAAACTGACAGTTACCAAGCGACGTTGACTTTTATCTTCACTACCCTAACTGAGATGCACCATGTCGGCCGGACTGCAGAATACAACCAACATCACCTCTGGAGCGGGATAAAATCACCCAATGGGGTAATGTATGTTTATATGCACGTACGTATGTGTCGTGTCGTCGTTGTCGAATGATACACTAAGAAGTTATGTGTTTAATACATTCATTCATCACCAGCATCCGGTGTCAACGGATACATACAAAACACTTTCAATATCTTCTTGTCTTTTTCATTCTTTTTTTTTCTATTGACATCCGCCCGTCTACTAAAGACGATGCGTAGTCCATCTTTTATTTATTCGCGCGAGTGGCTGAGCTGGCCGATTTTTGAATGGCAGTGTCTGGTACACTGACTGCACACAGACAGTGATGCCTGCGGAGGCTGAATTTGTTTCTCCTTCCTTTAGGCTGTCTTACCTCCACATTTGACTTCTTTTCGTCTCTTGTTTGACATTCAGGTGCTTGGTCGTTTAGTTTTCTACTCTGAACTCCCACGTGTTGGTTACTAAACTCTTTTACTAACTTTCAAAATGTGTAATACTTTCTTTGAAATTAACTTGTATCACCAGAAAAGTGAGTTGCTATGGAGATTATTTTTTGTCAATATAAGTCCATCAATACTTCTTAATGAAAGCTCTGAAAGATTAGGTGACACTTATATTTGTAAAAAAATATTATTGTATTTTTAATAAGAATGAAATTATCTAGCAAACACTAATAAACATTCACTAATCTAATGAATTGATCTACAGGTTCAGCCCCAATGATTACAGATATTTAATCGATCAAATCTTCTAATCTAAATAGGTTTTAATATTAATTGTTTTATATTAAAATCAGAGCTTTGATATTGTTATAGGTGATATACCCTATAGACTAATGGAATGCGCCGACGGTTACTATAAGTAGCAGGGACAATTATGGCTTGTAGAGTAAGCCAATGTGAGTCAGCTTATAACTCTATTGTCGGACGTATTTCCCACTTCTCTGTACTGTAATTGTCTACTCTTTTGTTAATACATTTTCCTACATTTGTTACCCGTCGTTTTGTTCTTATTTGACCCCTTAAAACCCCACAACAGATATATATAAGTATTTACATTCTCTCTCCCTGTCTCTGTCTCTCTCTCTCTTCCCACATATATATATGTGTGTGTGTGCGTCTGTCTCTGTGTGTGTCTTTGCGTGGGTATGTATGTCTGTTTGTCTGTTTGTCTGTTAGTGTTTGTGGGTGTCCAAAATAGTAAATAATAATACTTTACTGATAATAGTAAAAAATAGTAATTTTACTCTTGTGAGTAGCAGAATCATGGTCCAAACCATGTGATGGTAGCGAGTGAAAGTAAACCAATTTTAAATTTTAAAAAGACGGTGAAAACTGACTCCATTCGCATGAGGAAATGCGTCAGCACTGAAACAATTTGACAAATTTTAGTAAGTTTATGCAACATTACACGCACGTGTGGACATACCACTCATGAGAATGTCATATCTATTAAAAGTTGGCCGATGATCGAGACCTGTACATTTTTCCAGTGGTGGCTGCAAAAGAAGATCTAAACGAAGCCAGCTTTTCTCTGCTCGAGCTACACTGTTTTTTTTTATTAAAAAGAGAAATTGTCGGAAATAATTTATATACTTCGGATTTTGATTTTCCACTGGTGTTTGACTATTTCCCATTTTGTCTCTGGGAGATCCGACTGTTTCACTGGCTTGGTTACCAATTCTCTGAAATAGGATTTTCTTTTCATCTATGCCAAATTGATTGTCTATAATAGATGATCTTGTGGCACTGTCTTGTCTCATAATCTCTATTGATCATGACTTCCTCGCTTGAAAGGACATTGCTTAGAAGGACACATAGATCAGAATAGTAAATGAATTTCTCGGTTGGTTATTCCAAGACGATTGAAGCGTAAGCTTCTTCTTGTTGAGTAGAACGTGTTTATTTAGGACAAGATCATAGTGACATGTGGCTAGCTCGGTGGGATGTGTTCCTCACCTTTGAACAAACTCCAACTGTCAGAAAATGTAAAGCTCCATGAATTAAAGTGCTAATTTTTAATCTATTTTCCATTAGTTATGTAAGATTCTTACTTACTAACAGCACTTTTGTTAGCTTTCCTTTTTTTTTTGACTGCATTGGAAAGACCCGTCTGGCGCTGTAGGACATTTTGATTAAGGGTAGACACGTTTTTATTTAGTTTAGTTATTTTGTTTAGACATATCAACTCTATGGGGTAATTTAATACGAATCAAAGTCCTTTCTGATAAACAAAGGACTCAGACGGCTTAAAGTACCTGTTTGATTAAGTGGTCTTCTAATAAACACCGAACGGGCTCATTCGCTGATATATATAGTGTGTATGTGTGTGTGTGGGGGGGGGTTATATCGTATCATTTAAAGATAAACCAAGATTCAAATAAAATAGAAAATTCGACTACATACTCTTAATGAGGGGCTAATCAAATTGTTCTCCGTGATCAAAATCTGTTTACTTTTTTTAGAGGGGTCTTCCGCCTCCGTTAGGGATATATTCAGAGTATTCTAATCCTTGCTGATAGTTTTTAAATGAATGTAAGAAGATTTAATGAAAACGATGAAAGAATATATACCAAAACTTTCTGCTAAAACATCGTTTAAATATCGATAAAAATGTTTATATTATAAAGTAGGCCAACTGATGTTCCATTTCATTTCTTTTTTTTGAAAACATGACTTACATTTATTTACCCGCAGCAAAAATATCATTTCCTCTGGCAACCAGAAAACCCGGAAACCAGGTTGAATATAAAACGTTTCTCTGCGTGTATTTTACCAAGAAGAATTTGAGGACGATGAATTCTTTTTCTTTCCTGTAAATATAACGAATTTAATCAAACGGGTTTTTTTTGT
>CM042137.1:150880820-150993320 GCA_023376005.1 Doryteuthis pealeii
TAATCTTATCTATCTATCTATCTAATCTATCTATATATATATATATATAATATAATATATATATATTATATATATATATATATATAAACACAAAAATATAGAGACATTTTCAGAAAAAGAAGCCTTCTAGTAAATATTGCGCACACGTTTATAAAAAAACAAAAATGTTGATGGTTGACTTTTAAGAAAAACAACACTTTTTCATTTTGAGTTATTCATTTTTTTTTTTAGTATTTAGACATAAACTGATTAAATATCGATATTATCGAATTAAGAAAAGAATCTTTTTTTTCTGTCAATTCTCCTAATCTCCTTTCTTATCTGAAATTATGATCTTTGCCATTTACCTGTTACACAACCTTAATTGAGAAAACGAAAAAGGAAAACGTTGTTACCTTGGCGGTTTTCCTTAGTGTGAACCTCGTTTGTATCGGAAATTCTGTCGCTTGTTACGTTTCCAACACTTTTTGTTTACTCCAGTTTGCCACGTCTGAAAAAACAATTGATTGTTACTAAGTAATACATCAGCTAGCTACACCACACACACACACGCACACACACGATGATACCATCTTATTATAATGGGGATTTATGTAAATAACTCTCTGTAACCAAAAACTAACGTCAACAATTGACGTCACGATTTACTTGGTTATTTAAGTAATATTCCAACGCATCATTGGATAGTCATTATTTAATCTTACTTACCATTCTATTTATTAACGATGTATATTAAATTCTGAGTTGAGTTAGTTTCCGTTAACAACTGCCATATTATCATTGTATTTAAAAATTCCTGAAGTATGTGTTATATATGTTCTAAGAAAAATTTGTAGGAAGCGCTGTGGTGCAATGTTAAACATCATGGGAAATGGACTCGTCGCCTTGAGTTCAAAAACCTGGACGTGGTTAATGCATTTCAACTTGGTCGCTAATACCCCTTGCGAAGGTAATGAATCCTCCTCCCTCCACCATGGAATAAAATAGTAGTGGCAGACTGGGCTCTTTGAACCTTGGTTAGGCAAACCGGTCTTAGGAGAAGAAAAACTCTCAATTCCAAAACCGTTGAACTCGCTTAAGAAATGACCTTGTGTGTATCCTCTCGTGCGCGAGGGGTGTGGTAATATATTATATGTAAAGAAATACAGATTCATATAATATATGGTGGGAATAATTTGTGTATAACGATATTTAACAAAAACTGGATTTAATAAATAATTTTTTGCTGTACTAATTTCTATGCCATGTTTGTTCCAAAATCGATATATATTAATTTCACAAAGAAAGTAATTAAAAACAACATTAAAATAAATGTATTATATTTACATTCATTATTTTATTTAGGTTCATTAGTTTTTCTAAATGTAATATAATATCTATTAAATTAAAACTTGTATACTTGCGTCGAGTGGGCGCTATCGTACTTTTGCTTGTATATATTATATTATATATATATATATATATTATATATATATAGTATATATATATATTATCAATATATATTTTGAATGCAATTACAATGCGTACATCGTATAAAATTCGTTAATTATTGAAAATAATCATGACAAGCAAACCTGTCTTAGAAGCATGAAGATATAAGTAGATGAGTAGAAACAGAATATAGATCAAAATGATGAATAGTGTCCTTAATCTTATTTGTTCCTTACATTTTTAGAATACCTACCCCTTTGTCAAATGTCTATTTTATACTTTCGTTCCTATCATTCATCACATTATACCTACAAAGAAACATACGTGGACTCCATGACATCATATATATTTATTCATATATATATATACAAACACATACATATATATACATATATCAGGATCATCATCTGGTCCTGCTGACAGCATCTCTAGCACGCGCACCACTCGTCCTTATAGGTCATGGCTCCTAGCTTTGCGGTATCCAGTATCCACACAAAGCAGATTGGTTCACTCTGGTGTGTCCGTGTGTAGGATTCCACAGGAAAAAAGTCACTTATAAGTCAATCCTTACTTTTCCAGCAGTGTCCTGCATGTCTTGTTCATCTTACTTTGTGTGGTCGGTGGCAAGTGGCAGTACAGCTGGTTCTGTTTTAAATATTTGTTCAGGACAGAACGCTGAATCCGTGTAGGTTTCCATAAAAAAAGTAATTCATAAGTCCATCCTTACTTCTCCAGCAGTGCCCAACCCATCTTGTCCGTCTTACTTAGATGTTTTTTTTTTTGTAGTCGGTGGCAAGTGGCAGTACTGCTGCTTTCTTGAAGGGTTCTGTTTCAAATACTTGTTCAGGACAGAACACTGAATCTGTGTAGGTTTCCATAAAAAAAAGTAATTTATAAGTCCATTCTTACTTCTCCAGCAGTGCCCAACATGTCTTGTTCGTCTTACTTAGATGTTTTGTGTGGTCTGTGGCAAGTGGCAGTACTGCTGCTTTCTTGAAGGGCTTTGTTTCAAATATTTGTTCAGGACAGAACGCTGAATCCTAGTGCAGTTCCCATCTTGCTTTTAACCAAAGCGTTTTCTTAGATTAAAAGTTGCGCAGTAATACAGTAGCACTGATACGGCTACAGCTTAGAAAAATAGTCCCTTTATCTTATCAGGTTTCCATACGATCGATAATCTTTATATAGAATATTTTTGGATTTTGTGTCCATCTGTAGGTGTCCACAGGTTTTAGGTTATGCTTTTCTTATACGTATATTGATATCGCTTTCTGTTGATGTTACTACATCGGAATGTCAACTGGTTTACTAATTTCAGAGGCTTGCTATTCCGTGTGCAGGTGTATCTATCTTGTTTATAACACATGAATATTTGCGTTACCAAGGCTAAATATCCCAGCACCCCCTTAATTGTTTAATACTGTGAGATAACCACGGATTAAATCAGTAGTTTGTTGGGGTTTTCTTTGTTATATTTATAAAATAATATTCATGTCCCTGTTAAAAGGAAACCCTGTTTTGTCTCAAATCATATCCCAGCATTGATACATAATGATATAATTTTTAATTATTTTCTTATCAAAAATATATTCCGTTGTTTCAGTTGTGGCATAAACACATTTTCGAAGATGTTGACACATTTTACAGATACATAAGTTTTGATAACGTATACACATTGTCATGACAACCAAGTAGACACATTTCGTAGTATATCTTCAGAGATTTAAAATATGTTCCAATCAGTGATGAAGCGTGGAAATAAGAGAATCGTTATGATAAAATAGATGGATATTTAACAGATTTTCTATTTTAAGTCATATTACAAGCAAACAAGCACACGCATACGCACACACACACGCACGCACGCACACACACACACACACACATATATAATATATATATATAACATACAGAGAGAGAGAGGAAAGAGAGAGAGAGAAGAGAGAGAGAGAGAGAGAGAGAGAGAGAGAGAGAGAGAGAGCTGGGGGCAGTGAATGATTGTAAAAAGCTAATAAATTTACATAAATATTTAACGTAATATCCCTTTTCAAGTTACTTAAAATAAATTTTTTTGATAGATCAGATTGTTCAAAAATTATTCAATTATGATTTGAAATGAAATTTGAACTATTATATATGTGTGTGTGTATTACGCTGTACTAAAGATTTGATTATATATATATATATATATATATATATATATATATATATATATATATATATATATATATATAAAGTCTTATTTGTACATGCATATAATATAATTGAACGTATTTATGAAGTTTATCACGAGAGAATGAACCCAGTAACTCGAATTCAAATTGTGGCTGCCTTCTATTTGCCTCTCAACTGACGCTAATTTCCTAGGAAAACGTTTTGAATCCACTTATTCTTTCTCCAAATATTGGTAGATAATAAGGCAGACTATGCATGATAATTAGGTAAGTTGACTGAGAAGGATGAATCCGAATTCAAATCCCTGCTAAACGAGTCGACATGACAGTTTGACTTACTGCAATGAATCCAGTCAGGGATTTTAAATTGTTACCGGTACAATGTAACCCACTATTATCTGTCAGATATAACTTGGAGTTCAAATGGACACTGTATTTAGTCAACTCTTCCTTCACGGACAGAATTCCATATAAGCTTAAATATTAAGCTGGTTTGAATTCAGGCTGTTCCTTCTCCTAGACTGGTTACCTAACCAAGGTTAAAGAACCCAGTCTGTCTTACAGTTTATCTATAGCTGTAAAACGTAAAGTCAGTATCAGTCAATCAGCGAGGGAGTCTATCCCCTTTTCACTTGCGCTAGACCATTTTAGCGTCTGAAGTGGAGCGCCACACCTACCGTCAGCTCCTTACTACTGTGCTACTCATACGCTGAGTTGGCGAGGACCGGTATCGAACTAGGAACCTTGTGGTTTCTAGCCGAATGCTCTACCGACTGAGCTAACTCAGCCCATTGTATTGCTGTAGAAGGATGATAATATATAGATAAATTACTTTTTCAAGGGTATTTGCGCGAAGAAAAACGCAAAACTTAAATACTTTTGTTTAGGATTTGAACTCAAGTCACCGATTCCAGTTCATACAGTGATAACCGTTACGTTAACCTCTTCCAAGCAGTATCTTCATTGCTCTAAATGATGCTACTCAAGAGAATTGCTCGGTATAGTGACTTGAGGATTTTAAAACATTCATGGGATTATAATATAATTTATTATACGTAGCAAATCATTAACTGGAATTAATACCGACACAAACATGGATATATTAAAAGAAATACATATTTAAGAAATTATTTAAAAAATGAAAACTTATCATTATACGAGGCCTCTTGTTATATCAGGGACATTTTTGCGTCTTCTCGAACACGTCTCGTCGTGATTGCTGTGTTTTTGTTTTTTACTCGGGCGATGAAAATATTATATTAATAAAATATCACTTTATGAGTTTTTTACAGCTGCTGTAGCCGATGATTCATTGGAGGTTGAGTGACAGCAATATTTACTCAGGTCTCCAGGACTTTTCTGAGTATTTTAGCCGACCCCAACAGTGCTGTAGTTTGGATGGTCTCGATTCTTCTTCTGATTTCCAATTCACTCTTTTGAGTTTTTCACACCAGCGTAATCTGATGGTCTTTCACTGGAGTTTGAGTGACAAAATTTCTCCTCTGGTCTTCAAGACTCTTCTGGGTATTCTAGCGGACTTTAGCAATGTAATCTTCCTCTGATTTCTAGATCCTCCAGTCTTTTTACAAGCTTTTTGGGAACGTTCCTATGTGCACCAACTGCAATTGGTATCACTTTCACCCTCATATTCCACAGCTTTTTCAATTCTCTGACAAGGTCCATGTATGTGTCTATCTTCTCGTTTTCCTTCATCCCTATTATTATTATTATTATTATTATTATTATTATTATTATTATTATTATTATTATTATTTACTCCTTTTGAGTTTTCACATCAGCATTAGCTGATTGTCTTTCACTGGAGTCTGAGTGACAGCAAGTCTCCTCAGGTCTCCAGGCCTCTTCTGAGTATTCTGGCAGATTGCAGCAGTGCAGTGTTCTGAATGGTTTCAATCCTTCCTATGATTTCCATACTTTCCAAACCCTTTTCTAATCCTTTTGGGACTGTTCCAAGTGCACCAACTACAATTGGTATCACGTTGACTTTCATATTCCATTACCTTTTCAGTTCTCTGGCAAGGTCCAGATATTTTTTCATTTTTTCATTTTCCTTTTTCTTCACCCTGTGATCTGTTGGAACTGCAAAATCCACCAGTTGACAAGTTCTTTCTTTTTTGTTTATCAACACTAGGTCTGGTCTTCTTGTTGGGATAAGGGGATCCGTTTTTATTTCAAAGTCCCAGAGAATTTTATGTGTTTCGTTCTCAAGAACAGATTCTGGTTTATGCATATACAATTTTGTTGTATGATCAAAATTACATTTTTTGCATAGTTCCCAGTGGATCACCTTCCCAACCCAGTCGTGTCTTGTTTTATATTCTCGTTGTGCTAGTTTGCTACATTCCCAGAGTATATGGTTTTTATTATTATTCTCATTATTATTATCATTATTATTATTATTCACCCAAATTTATTTTTGTGTTCATTGTTGAGGCTGGTTCTGACTGCATGAAGGGTTTCTTTTTCAGACATCATTTTAGCCGGGGGGGGGGGGGGATTTCTAAATTATTTGTATTTTTTCCTTCCCAGATTTTGCTCTCGGTAGAAATTACATTTTTGCGAATAGGAACATTCACTCACTCAGTGCCGAGACTAGACTCAATCTGAGACCCCCGAGAGAAAACTCTCTCTCTCTCCTCCCTCTCTCTCTCCCTCCCCATCTCTCTACATATATATATATATGTATGTATATATATATATATATATACATATATATATATATATATATATATATATATACATATATATAATATACATATATATATATATATATATATATATATATATATATATATATATATATGGGACAATTCAATAACCAATCACATTCTACTATTGTTGACTGGGGGACGTTCATGTTGTTCAATGATTGTTTTTCTTATCACGTGATCAATCCATTCAATGCACTTAAACATGAATGACCGTTTTATTACACTGGTTTACACTGGTTTCTTCAATTTCCCAAGTGACATCTTATATTTCCATCGAGTTTTTTTTTTTTAAGATCCTGTCATTGAAAACTTCAAATTAACTTCGACAGTTGAAAGTTTTATATTCTGGGCCCCAACAAATTAATGTACATGTACTTTTGGACCTGGTTAAGTCAGTCCGACTAGACACACAGTTCACAGAGAAGAGAGAAGATAAAAAAAAATAATGTATATTTCTAGTTGTCTTTGTAAACAAAATAAAGATGTGGATATAACACTGTAAACAAAATAATGTAAACATTGTTTTATCTAAATGTCTATTCAAATAATCCATTATGGCACCCTGTCTGCTGACTGTATCCCCCACCCTAGAGGGGAGTGAGATCTCTTTAAAAAAGAGTGTCCCAGGTAGGACACTATTCTGTATCTGATTGTGAGGTTCCATACGACCTTATATCAAAACAATTATGGTTTCACATTATATGACCTGAAAAGGGTTGATTTACCGTAAAACAAAACCAACCACCGAACCAATCGGAGATCTGGCGAGTATGGAGTACCCCTTCATTACCATTACTCCAAGATCTAACCCGAATTGGTAGTAGCCATCGGGATTCAATCTCTGGATGAAATAGATGTCTATTCGTATTCGGTAGGCACACCTGATGCCATATACCTGTAAATTATTTGTGGTAAGATTAGTTATCTGAATTGTTTATTAAGGATTATTATCAGATACTTGACACCATATAACTGTGTAAAAACAAATGAATATTATATTCACTTGAAACCATATTATTATTGCTATGATATAGGAATAATTAAAATTACGCAACTGTGTGCAAGTTATTTGTATTAGATAGGAATACTTGATATATAATTGTGTGCAATTTATTTGTATAAGAAAGGAATACGTGATATTATATAACTGTTCAAAATCACACAAGAAACAACTACACAAAGTTGTAAACGGACGCAGCTCCCTAAAGTCTAAGTATAAAATAATATTTTACAGTTTTGCATACCGTTAAAATCAACCACATAATCAATCAATCCATTATCCTTTAACTCTTAGAACGCTGACTCCCTCACGCTCGAGGTCTCCTCCAAAAATTACTTGATTCGGCATTAGATCACCCGAAAAGTATTGATATGCCGTATAATTAAAATAAACTGAAATTGTGCTTATTTATATTTTTCTTTCATGTCCAGAAGGTTTCACTGATAAAACAGATTCAAAGGAAAGAACGAATGAAATCCGATCGGTTAAAGTCCCGATGGATAGCAATTGACCTGTAGAGATTGCACGGCTAATATAAGGTCAGTCAGTTTGTCTTTTCCTTTAAACAAAATTGTTGAGAAAATTGTCTAAATCAGTATCTCAAAATATAAAATGTAATCTGTTATTAAACACCTTGTTTGGTTATATTGTTGTTAGGCAATATGATGCTCACATTAGGGCACCTCCGGTTGGAATTCAGACCACCAGGATATATATATATGTTTATGTGGCTATACAACTAACTATGTATTAATTTTGTTGCCTTTAACAGAAAAGCAAATGTGATTCGATCTAATTCTATGAATTTACATGATACAAATACCACTATCCGGCATGATTACAATGTTTCTATATTTTCTACTGAAATGGGAAACAGAAGAACGATACCCGAAGATGCCGACTGTGTAATTACAAATTGAATATCATATCATGTGGAGGTGAGCACGGTTGAACTTCGAACATTATTACTGGAGTTGCTCCGTTTCGAGAGAAGGGTTAAACAAAACTACAATTATCATCTTCGATGCCTATGTAGAAAACAGCATATAGGAGAGACTGAATATCTCCATAGTCATATATAAAAAAAAGCCATACTCACGGATTGTTACATAATTGATAGGTAGCTTATTAAATATTTACAGTGAGGTAGATTTTGAAATAGCAGTTATTAGAAAAGCACAGGCAGATGATTGACACATTTTAACCCTGTGTGAACCTACGTTTCCGATTCACCAGTACGAGCCGTGGGAAGTAAGTTTAGAAAATCATTCTTTGTCTGACCAGAGTAGGTAACGGACCGGACCGTAATGGCGTCTCTCGTCTGAGTAGCCAAATTCTCATACGCGTGTTTGTGATGTGGGATCTTAAACAAATGAAATGAGCTCAAACCAAAGCAAAGTCTTGTATCGTTACTATGAACAACAAACGACACTAGTACATAAGATCCAGCTTTTATTAAGAAATATCTACCAGATAGAAAGACAGACAGATCCAGAATTACAGATCTAAGAAGATACCGGCTCCCGCTAAGATGGAAGCCAGCAAGATAGAAGGAACAGAAGCTAAATATCTAAGTAAAAAAGGCCAGTGGACCCATGTACAACCACGGGTATGCAGGTTTACTCTATATACTGCACTTTGTTTTAGACGCAAGATAAGTATGGTATGAAACAGTTTGAAGTCTAGAATTTAGAGGGGGAAGAGTTTAAATTAACCGCCCTGAAGAGTGCAAATTAACCTCCCTGAAGACTGTACATTAACCTCCCCGAAAGAGTGTAAATTAATATCACTGAAGTGTGTAAATTAACTTCCCCGAAAGACTGTAATTTTAACCTCACTGAAGTGTGTAAATTAACTTCCCGAAAGACTGTAATTTTAACCTCACTGAAGTGTGTAAATTAACTTCCCCGAAAGACTGTAATTTTAACCTCACTGAAGTGTGTAAATTAACTTCCCGAAAGACTGTAATTTTAACCTCACTGAAGTGTGTAAATTAACTTCCCCGAAAGAGTGTAAATTAACCTCACTGAAGCGTGTAAATTAACGGCTTTGAAGAGTGTAATTTAACCTGCCTAAAAAGTGTAAATTAACCTCACTGAAGCGTGTAAATTAACCCGAAAGAGTGTAAATTAACCTCACTGAAGCGTGTAAATTAACGGCTTTGAAGAGTGTAATTTAACCTGCCTAAAAAGTGTAAATTAACCTCACTGAAGCGTGTAAATTAACCTCCCCGAAAGAGTGTAAATTAACCTCACTGAAGCGTGTAAATTAACGGCTTTGAAGAGTGTAAATTAACCTCCCGAAAGAGTGTAAATTAAATTAACCTCCCCGAAAGAGTGTAAATTAACCTCCCGAAAGAGTGTAAATTAACCTCCCCGAAAGAGTGCCCCCGAAAGAGTGTAAATTAACCTCCCCGAAAGAGTGTAAATTAACCTCCCCGAAAGTGTGTAAATTAACCCACCCGAAAGAGTGTAAATTAACCTCCCCGAAAGAGTGTAAATTAACCTCCCCGAAAGACTGTAAATTAACCTCCCCGAAAGACTGTAAATTAACCTTCCTGGAATGAAGTTTGAATAATAGACAAATAAGAAAGCTCAATATATACTTTTTTTGTTAAGATGAAGAGGTTGGATCATTCTAGATTTCAACTTATTGTGACGTTCGTTACTCAACAATTTTACTCAATATTACATTATTTGCTTAACAAAGTGAAAATATCTTTACATTAAAAATTTGCTAAGAAGTTGTCATGTCCAAATTGTTGAAAACAGAATAAATTGTTCTACAAGATTTTCTATTAACGTTTTCATTTTCATTTTGTACTATCAACAAAAAAGACACTTTTTTCATCCGGATTTTACTCCTGACGAAGTCTTTTAAACAAATAAGCCGAAACACTGAAACGACCACATATAATGAATCTTAAAGATATTGTAATGCGTGAACTTCTAAAAACATTACGTGTCATATGGAGAAAGCTGTCATAAAATTACATTGAAAAATCATTTTCGAATTTTATTTTTATTTCTTTATTGTTTAAACTAGTACAAAATAAAAAACACCCTCCCGGCGATGTAAAAATAGATTTTTGAAACATATTGCCTGAGGGGTGGGAGTTAAAAATTCAATGTCAGCGGGTTTGTACCCTAAGTAAGTAAAATCATCAAATTTATTAAAGGATTAAAAAATAAAACAATTTGAAATGTAAACTTTAAATATGTATTAAAATAAAACAGACTATATATAGGTATATAATACCAGTCATGTATTTATTAAAATTTGTTTAAAAAAAACAATGAGGACTGTCTAATGTTGCATGTTCAAATTTGAGTGTATTTATTCTATGTTATGAGGATTTTGGGTAATGTGACGTAAGCAGTGAGGTATTTTTGTTACAGATAAAAACCGGAAGCGAATCTCCATTATTAATGGATATATTTCTGTTGGGAAAAAAGTGTTGGGAGAAAGATAAGTGGTGTACCTCAGCTTTTCAAACCATAATATTATTAGGTTTCCAGATTAAATGATTAAATTTTTAAAATTCCAAGAAAAACAGATTTGAAATATATTAAAAAAGAATAAAGAAGTGTGCAAATATTACTACCATATTTCCTGACATTTGATATCAAATTTCAGTTAAAAGCTCCAAAGTCAGTGCACATATGTCAGCCATTATTGTTGTTCAAGTATAGAAATCATTAGGTGTCCCTGACGGAGAACTTACTGGTTTCTTGTTCAAATCTTCATAGAATTCAGTCCATTTATCAATACCACTATGCTTATTTTTTCTCTGAACTTTTGAGATGAGGCTTGATAATTTGTATTATTTGTATTATTCAGACTATATTTTAGATACAATTCATTGAATATCTTTATATATTTCTGTTGTGGCGGAATTTATCAAATGCAACATTGTAAATCCGGAAAAAAGGTTTAATACTTTTTGTACTGTAATATAATAATAGTCAACGCGCAGTTCTCCAACTGTATGACTAGCTACTCGAATAGTAGTGACTCGACTACGAATAACCTCGTGGATTCGTATCTTTATATGTACCGTTGGACGAATTCAACTATCTTGTAGGGGAAATATCTTAAAAACAAATAACATCAAATATTATGATTGTAAATAATCACTTGTAAAATTTGTGTAACAGCACGATCTGGCACGCTACTTTCCTGGTCACTGCGTGAATTTGTAGCCCTAAGCAGAGAGGCGATGTCCAGCGACAACAGCAGGAAAAAAACTGTATCCTCAAAGACTTAGTCACTTAAAACCGATTATGATTTCTGATAATCTGCTCAGGTAGTGATCGTAAGGAATCTCCGAATTTAAGGTCGATGTGTCTGGGAGTTGATGTCAACCGTCTTGTATAATCAAGTTGACAGCTTCCGACAGGTATACGATGTTGAAATCAGATTGACATAAAAAGAATAACAACTTGGTGTCATTTTTATTTATTTTTGTAGATTCTAAAAAGTTTATTTTACATTACAATCAACAGTTAGAATGGCGCGTAAATTGATAGATTTCTCGGAAACGATTGGCTTGATAAGGAAACTGACTTTCTCAATATATACGGTTAATTTACTTTGTTTTGTGTTCTTCCGGTATATGGATCATCTTTTCATATCAGGAAATGTAAAGTTTGAAGATTCTTCATTTAGCTTAATTTTTGGTTGCTTCTTCTTCTTCTTCTTCTTCTTCTTCTTCTTCTTCTTCTTCTTCTTCTTCTTCTTCTGCTGCTGCTGCTGCTGCTGCTTCGTCTGCTTGTCATATACTATGCTTCATTAACATTGAACTTTGGACCTATCTGTTTGAGGCAACTGCTACAGCCCAATTATTTACAACGCTACTAAACTACTAACGGAGGTTTTGCAGTATCGGTTACTATTCTCTTGAAATGTTACTACCGACTCTGTTATTCTTTAATTCCATTTGCTGGAATCAACTATTACTTCCTCAGAACCCACAAGACGAAATGCCCAGTTGCCAAGCTGTTACGGGTAGGGCGGTCCAAAACTTGCCTGGTCTGGCCGGGTGTCTTTGCTTAGTCATTGTCTCTGGGGTTCTCTCCTTCATGTCGCATGGGTGGGGTCCTTGGATACACTGTTACATCATTATCATACATTCTTTGTATCGTGAAAAATAATTCTAAATATGAGTATGAAAAATGTTAACATATTGCTGAAAGCAAGCCAAGCATCATTAACTCTAATGTTTGTTCCCACATCCCTCTATATATATAGACAGCGCGCGCACACACACACACACACACACACACACACACACACACACACACACACACATATATATATATATATATATATATATATATATATATATACTCAGTAAATGAAGAAAAAACTCTAAACTTGCTTCATTACAATAATTTATTTCAACCGTATTACTACGGCATCTTCAGGTAATCACAAGAACATGACTCTTACTGAGAATATCCCAAAGTAACATCTTTTTTAAATCTATCAATTTAGGGGAGGGAGGGTTGGTGTCTTAGTTTGAAATAGGTAGGATTAGTTTCTTTGAATGAGACGGGGGGGGGTCTATGCTTTGGATGATAGATTTAAAAGATGATAGATTTAAAAGTGATCGTACTTTGGGAAATTCTCAGTAAGAGTCATGTTCTTGTGATTACCTGAAGATGCCGTATTAATACGGTTGAAATAAATTATTGTAATGAAATAAGTTTAGAGTTTTTACTTCATTTACTGGATATCTTGCTCTGTCCTTCTACTCACTGGTATTAGGCACATTGATCTCTCCTAATGGTCTGCCTGCATCGACTTAAACCCCACGTGGAAAGATCCTAACTAAGATATATATATATATATATATATATATATATATATATATATTAAAAGCGAGCCAACGGAAACATTCCACCAGTTTCACACCTGATGATGGCAAAAAGACGTGCAGAAAGTGCTCGTGAAAAAACCTTTGGTCGATTGCTACACCAATTCCACCCAGATATCAAAAAGATGACCAGACAGTTAGAAAGGATCGAGCAAAAACTCGTCCGACTAGAATTGTCAGTAGAGTTTAACAAAACATGTTTAAAAGAATAAATGCTGCTAAAATATACTTTTATATATATATATATATATATATATATATATATATATATATAGCGTATATACATATATACATATATGTATGTTTTGTGTATATGTATATGCATCTATATATTTACCAACCCCTCCAGACGAGCACGATGCGATACAAGGTCAGTTTCTTAAGTGGAGTTTAACACGTTTGAATTAGTTCTCCTTCTAGACTTATTACCTAGTCAAATTCAAAGAGTCTAGGATGCCTTAATATTTACCCATAGAGGGATATTAGTTCGATACATACCATTTCCAAGGTTATTAGCACTATGTGAAATGCAACCAGCCTCGTCCAGAATTCAATCTCGGGTCGAGGTGTCCATTTTCTACGACTCTAACCCTTACAGCACGCGCTTCTTCAATCAGATACAGAATAGTGTCCTACCTGGGACACTCTTTTTTAAAGAGATCTCACTCCCCTCTAGGGTGGGGGATACAAGTCAGCAGACAGGGTACCATAATGGGTTATTTGAATAGACATTTAGATAAAACAATGTTTACATTATTTTGTTTACAGTGTTATATCCACATCTTTATTTTGTTTACAAAGACAACTAGAAATATACATAATTTTTTTTATCTTCTCTCTTCTCTGTGAACTGTGTGTCTAGTCGGACTGACTTAACCAGGTCCAAAAGTACATGTACATTAATTTGTTGGGGCCCAGAATATAAAACTTTCAACTGTCGAAGTTAATTTGAAGTTTTCAATGACAGGATCTTAAAAAAAAAACTCGATGTCACTTGGGAAATTGAAGAACCTATAACCAGTGTAATAAAACGGTCATTCATGTTTAAGTGCATTGAATGGATTGATCACGTGATAAGAAAAATAAACATTGAACAACATGAACGTCCCCCCAGTCAACAATAGTAGAATGTGATTGGTTATTGAATTGTCCCATATATATAATCACTACAGACTCGATAATAATATAGACAATCATCATCATTGTCATAAACCATTAAAACAATAGCACAAAGCAGATCTCTAACAATGTTTATATTTTGATCCTTTTAAAAAAAATGCAGCTTCCGCTCTTTTTGAATTTTAAACCAGCGTTCTTCGACCGCGGACCTATAACCAACCGTTTATCGCGAAGAAATACACACATGAAATCGACTGCAATTAATCAATATCTTGATTAATTCGGTGGATTTAACCCTGAAGATCCTTATGGTGAAACTGGAGTAGGTTATTACCGTGTACCATTATGATAATAAATTTTCTCTACAAACGTACTGAGCACTTTATATTTGCTATATCGCTGTCTTATCATTGTGAGACTTGCATCAACTAACCACTGTGACAATTTTCACCGGTAAGTCACCGTTTCAACAAATACCATATATATATATATATATATATATATATTATATATATATATGAATTTAACATTTTTGGAAAAAACAAATGATGTTCCAAAAATTTAAATTCATACTGTCGGATTAACTTCCATTTACTTCATATATGTATGTATATATATACATATATATATATATATATATATATATATATATGAGGTTAAGTAAACAAACATATATGTTTAATTTTATATGTTCTTTAAGCCGACACTTTTTTGAGGATATTGTGCTTAATTGAAGTCATATCTAATTTTGAAAATTAATTAGTTAATAATTAATGAATTTAGGCGAACATATATGTTCAAATGTAAGACTAAACAAATCGAGAACATGTCAATCCCTGAATGTACATTTCGACCTATATATATGTATATGTATGTATGTATGTATGCATGTGTGTGTGTGTGTGTGTGTGTTTCATTTTATGTTAATATACAAATTTTATATTGTTTTAGGATTAGATTTTCAGCCCAAAACAATCTCTTGATCTTAAGTAAATTTGATCGATAGCTGCCCCATGTTCATTATTATAAAATAATGTCCATACTGCAGCCATTCAATGTAAATCTGATTTCTGAATGTAATGACAAAGCAGCAAACTTATTTATGGGTTTGGACTTTCCGATTGAATTACGACGATATTTAAAAGTCAATTTTACTGTGGTCTGACAAGATATTGCATCTAATCACTATGAGGTGATGAAAGGTCCTGGTAGTGTCAACTGGGAACCGGTGTGAAGAGCATATATCGCTTAATGGTCTTCATTCAAATGACTCCATTAATCCCTTTTGCCCGTGTTGGAAGCACGTAGAACGAAGATTTGTAATTTATTAACGTTGAAGAAGTTGATCTTTTGCATACAACTGATTGACACGTCAAATATTTCTATCTCTCTCCCTCTCTCCTTCCCTCTCTCTCTCTCTCCCCCATCTCTCTCTCTCTCTATATATATATATATATATATATATCCCTCACTCTCTTTCTCTCTCTCTCTCTCTCTCTGTCTATCTATCTATCTATCTCTCTTAACCTCTTATTCTTTACGCTTTCTTGTTTTATCTCACTTTTTCTTCTTTTTCCTTTCACTTCCCATTCTCTCCCCCCCTCTCTCTCTCTCTCTGATCCCTTACTCTCTCTCTCTCTCTCTCTCTTTTTCTCTTAATCTCATCTGTTCCTTAACCCCGCCCCCATTTATCGCCCCCCCCGTAATGTCTCTAACGGCTTCTATGACTGATCTAAACGATGTACCTGATTCTTGCAAATGTCGCCTGTATCGAATTTCTTCTTCCCTCTTTTATTTCCTATTTTAGAAACTTTGTCAAAACCAAAGAAAATTCTTCAAATGTTTTTCTAAGTATTGCAAACTAAAAAGACCAGATGCAAAATTCATTCATATCAAACAAACAATCCAACGAGAAAACAATATCTAACTTGCCATTGTGCAGTGGTTAGCACGTTTCTCTCCCTGCCAAATAATGGAATAGTGTCTTATCAAGAGGGAACCGAAAGTATTTATAGACAGCTAAATCACCCTAAGATTTCATATGAGGTCACTAACCTCTCCTCCTAAAATGGTACAATTAATAGACTGATGTTTGCATACTTAGCAATAAGCAGAGTGATATTACCATCATACATATAACAGATTGAAACACTGCAGCGTTGGCTGAATAAATACCACTCATTTAATTTGAACCTGTGTTTCTTCAATTTTTTCACTATATTACATATATGTATAATTATAATCATTCCGTGCTAACAGCACACGTTCCCATAACTCGTCCCAATCGGTTGTTATATACCCTTTCTTTTCTTACTTCTATTATTCTTCTGCTCATCTTTGGTATCTTACGTTCATCTTCTAGCGTCTGGACTTGGTGGTCGGTCGCACTTAATTCATTTCTTCTTCTAGATCAGTCTTGTTGCCAAGATATTCATCAACCACAAAACCATATTATTTATGTAAGCTTTTATTTACTTAACTAAACATTTCATGTAACTAACATAACGCGCGTGTGCAGTGAGCTTCAGCTAAGGCAGAAATACCTTATCTGCCTGACGTCCAAGCTGAAACTTATATAAGACGGTCATCACCCTTGCAATTCCTCCTCACGATATCCAATATCTGAATTTTGACTGAAGTTAAGAGTGATCTCTCACTGTTCAAACTCCCGACAATTCCTTTGAATGTGCGAACTCTCTCTGACAAAAAATATGATACTATATATATATATATATATATATATATATATATATAGTATCATTTTTTTTCTTCGATGGTGACGCTTGTGTGGAGCTGGAGATTTGTCAGAGAGTGTTCGCACATTCAAAGGAATTGTAGGGAGTTTGAACAGTGAGCGATTACTCTTAACTTCAGTCAAAATTCTAGACTTTATATAGCCTTAAAAATCCCACATACCCACACCTCCTTGACTGTGACACCCACGCAGCTTTCTTGCAGACACACCTCCTCGCCCACGTACCTAGTTTTTTATTGGTCTTTGGTTACACCCACATATTACCTGAGGTTAATCATTGGCCATTTCCTGTCTTTATGCATTGGTTATCACACACGTCTTCCTGTAGTCCCTTAATGGATTTTATTCACGACTGGGTGTATGTTTCTTGGTCACATTTGGTCAAGACAATAAATTACATGTCATAAACAATGATTCATTAAATGTGTTTTATCATTTCAACCTTTTTCATAAATGGCGTTGACAGAAGAATCTATAATTGTAAATGTCCAATATCATTAGATTTGATTTGTTCTTGTTTTACGGCATATCAACCTCAATGGGTCATTTAATGCCGACCACGTTTTTGAAATGAATTGGTGATAATGTTTAATTTTCTAAAGGTTTTTTTTTTTACATATTTTTTGCGAATGAAACTTTTAGATGATTTTTTTAACATATATTTTTGTGTTTTCATTTTTTTTTTTTAAGATTTTTAGATTTTGTTGTAAATATGTGCTTCTTTTATGTATCCACGTAGTTTTTCTGTGTTTATTTGGTAGAATATCTGTTTCAGATTTGTTGTTTGGTAGTATTTTTTTTTTCGTATTTGTTTTAGGTTGCTACATTCTGTTAATATGTGTTTGATTGTGTAGGGTTTTTGGCATGGTATGCAATATGGAGCTGCTTCTTTTTTGAGGAGGTATGAATGGGTAATGTATGAGTGTCCTATTCTTAGTCTGGATAATATTATTTCTTCTTTTCTGGATATTTTGGTTTGATTTATTTGAAGTTTTCCTATTTGTGGCATTATTTCATGTAGTTTATTGTTTTGGAAGTTATTCCAATAATTTTGCCATTTTTGTTTTGTGTATATGTTTATGGTTCTTTTTAAGTCTGTAAAAGGTATTTTAAAGTGAGTATCAAGTGGGTTTAGAATGAATGACATAGTATTGTTAGTGACTCATTTTGGGTTTCCCATACATTTGACCTTGTGCCAGACTAAGCGTAATGAACAATTGAATAACTGTATAATAAAAATATTTATATTTAAATGCAACAATATTTAATTTCAGTAAAAGATTATTCTTTCTTATAATAATGGGGATTTGGTGTCGTTCTGTCTGTAACCAAAACTATGTCACTGCTTACATCAGATTGAGAATTTAATTTATAGTCAAAATTATTGATACATAGAATCAATTTTATTTATTAACGAGGTCTCTATGAAAATCTGAGTTAGATTTGCTTAAAAAAAGCCCATGTTAAAAGAGCGTTTAAAATCCTGCAATGTGTCTAATATATCACTAAGAAATAAAGGTTTACATAATATATGGTGTGGTCAATTTGCATATTGGTTTTAACAAAACCAGTTTAAACCTAATTAGAATAAGTGTAATCTTTTTATATGCGTTCTTATTTAATTTCGTTAGTCTTTCTAATTTAATATATTTCATTACATTAAAACATAAATACTTTAACTGGAAGGCGCATATTCTTTCTAGTAAATTTAATAAACCATTGATAGTAATTCCAATTTTTTTCTTGATTTTAAAATTAATTTCTAAAATAAACTCAGCCATTAATTAGAACACTTTAATGAGTTACGGTTTTAATTATATTCACTTGAATCAGCAAAGTTTTTATTTTTATTTTTAAAATGTTTTATTTCAATTTAATTTAATTTAATTTAATCTATTTATTTTTATTTTTATTATTTTTGCCAAGCACTGAACATTAAAATGATTTTTTTTTCATCAATTTTAGGATTTTCCTATTTGATTTGTTCCATTTCTCAATTGTTTTTTATGTGTGTTAAATAACAACAACACATTAATTTTTGTTTTTGCTGCCCAAAGGGATATTCTATTTATAAAGCCATTCGTTCATGTGTTTCCAGACGTGAATCTATTAAACTACGAACCCTCACGGATATGTCACATTTGCACAAGTTTTCTAAGTGTTTTACAAGTCAAGAAAAATCCAGGCAAAGACATGTAATATGAATGTAAAGTTCATCTGTTCTGTGAAAACCATCTTTTGGTTCAATTCATTCATCTAAAAACTGTCACAGTGTCCTATATTATATATAAATATAATGTATGACACTCGAACAATTTTTGAATGGTATCACCATCAAAAACTTTACATTCATATAACATGTCTTTGCCTGGATTTTTGGCTTGTTAAACACTTAGAAAACTTTTAAAAACTTTCTAAAATAATTTCGTTCGCGAGAAACTTTCTGACGATGAACTAAGATCAAAACTAGTTGAGAACAATAACAAAACAAATCACATAAAATAAATATTTCTGTTTTTCGTATCACTTTTTGTTCACCTTATATATATATATATATATATATATATATATATATATATATATATATATATAATGTGTGTGTATATGAGTTCATTCGTTCATAATGAACAAGATTAGAAAGTTATTGACTATATCTATTTCGTCATATTGTTTTACAACAACGTTCAATTAAATATGTACAAGGAAAGTTCATATAATAAATAAAATGAAACAATTTTCTTTAATATATTACTAGAGGCATGTCACTCACTAATGCACATACTGATTTACACAAAAGGACGTCATTAAATCAAATACACAATTAAGTCTAGTCTGTTAATTGCAGTCTTATAATTGATGATAATTATAATTCTAACTCTGATGAACTAATTGTCTGTACAGACGATGTAAAAGACTTATTCTCCGTTACGACTTAACGATGTTTTTAAGATTTTTTCGATTTCGTCGAGAGAATTTTTAAGTAATCAAACTTACCTAGAAATTTAACAACTTACTCTTATCTGATTATTCAAATAGATATTTACTTAAAATGTATTTTATCTATTAATAATGGAGATTCGCTTCCGGTTTTTGTCTGTAACAAAAATTACGTCACTGCTTACGTCACATTACCCAAAATCGTCATAACATAGAATAAAATTTATTTTATGTTATTTTGAGTGTAATTATTCAGAAATACACTCAAAATTTGAACAGGCAACATTAGACAGTCCTCATTGTTTTTTTAAAACAAGTTTTAATAAATACATGACTGGTATTATATATCTATATATAGTTTATTTTATTTTAATACATATTTAAAGTTTACATATCAAATTGTTTTATTTTTTAATCCTTTAATGAATATAATGATTTTACTAACTTAGGGTACAAACTCGCTGACATTGATTTTTTTTTACTCCCACCCCTCAGGCAATATATTTCAAAAATCTATTTTACATCGCCAGGAGGGTGCTTTTATTTTGTACTAGTATTTGATAAAGAAAATTGTCTGAGTGTATTGTTAAAAAGTTGAACATTTAGAAATTCTAAATACTTTTGTTAGCCATTGGAATCATTTTTTAAACGCAGCATTTAGTAAGAAACATATAAACAAAATGTATTCCTAATCTTTGTGCTTTAAATGAAAAAACACTTAAACCTATCTAACAGTAATAGTGTTCCTACAAAATACGACCGTTATCATCTTGCAACACGCTCAGTTTAAAAATGAGACTGTCCAAATGAATATCGTCACCTTGGCAAAATAAAGAATAATTCCCTTTTAATTCTAAAGAAAGAAAAGGAAGAATGCTACACAGAAAAAAATATAAGAAAAAATAAAGAGAGTAGGGGAAATATATAGCGAGTGGATTAGCGCGTGGAAGCGATAAGGCTAATCTGCTTCAATGGAAAAGTATGAAAATATGAAAAGAAGGAAAGGAAAGAGAGAGAGAGAGGGGGGAGAGAGCGACAGAGGGAGAGAGAGAGAGAGAGAGAGAGAGAGAGAGGGTAAAATAAAAAATATCATACTTTTTACATATTGAGGTATCGTAAGAGCTCTTATTTAGACATATCAAACGTTGTAATAAATATATAATCATACTGTGGTATATCAAGCTTTGTTATAATTAAATCATCATATTGTGGTATATCCACAGGTCCCGCTGGTAATAACTGATATTCTTATATAGAAGATATCCCTTCCTGAATTATCTAACACCGTGTGACCTTTTGTGTCCATGCAAATTTCGATTCGCCTCGGATGTAATACTGTTTTCATATCTGGGAAAGTTCTTCTAAGCTTACTTTCGATAGAATGCAGAACTTGTTTGGTTTTTCTGTGAGAGGATCATTTCTTTTCGCTTCAATAATTTTCCTATCAAAGAATTGTAGCCAGTTTTTCCCTCTTTTGCTTCTTCTTGCAATCGACAATATTTAAAGGAGATGCATTCCTCTGCGAATGTTTACATTAAGAACTCATTTTGTTGCACCAAGCAATTTCGGTTTCATTCCGGATCTTATTCACTCCGGAACATTTTTCCATTCCAACAGCTTTTTTTTTTCCTGAAACAACTTAACTCTCACGTGTATTTTTCCCCAGCAACAATATTGTGCTTTTGAAAGGGAGGGTTAATGCGTTTCCTTATCTGACTTAGTGTTATTTTTTCTTTTTTTTTGTTTTGTTTTTCATAAGCAGAACTTTCTTGCGATGTCTTTGAGTAAATATCTTATTATAAAGGAGAGTCGGTGTCTGTCTGTTTGTAACTGAAACTACATTACTTATGTTACAATACATTCAGGAATTACGTAAGTTTATCAATGATAATTATCTAATGTATAGCCAAAATCATTAATCAATAGATAGAATAAACATTATTCATTAAAGACGCATCTATGAAAATCCGAATTAGATTTGCCTCAAAACAGCCCATGTTGCTAGTACGTTTAGAATCCTACAATGTGTCTTATATAGCACTAAAAAGGTAGAAAGCGCGTGGTGTAATGGTTAAAGTCATGGGAAATGGACTTGTCGCCCTGAGTTCAAATCCTGGACGTGGTAATTGCATTTCATTTAGCACTAATACCATTGGGAAAGGTACGAATCCTACTCTCCCTCCGGCTATGGGTAAATAGAAGGGCAGACTGGGCTCTTTAACTTTGGTTAGGCAACCGGTCTAGAAGAAGGAAAACTCTTAATTCAAACCTGCTGAACACAGCTTAAGAAATTGACCTTGTGTCGCATCCTGCTCGTGCAGAGGGGTTGATAAATATATATATAGCACTAAAAAATAGAGGTTTACATAATGTTTTGGTTAATTTGCATAATGGTTTTAACAAAACCGGCTTTAATAATTACTTGGTCTCTAATCTCTGATATTATTGTTCTATTCTCCAATGTATTAAAATCAATCCAATGAATTATTTTATATAGAAACCATCTAAATTATAATTAGAATAATTGCAATCTATTCATATGCGTTCTTGTTTGATTGCGTTAGTCTTTCTAATTTAATATATCTAATTACATTAAAACTTAAATACTGATCCCGAATGGTGCATATCCGTTCTAACAATGATGGAAACAAATATGGAAAGATTGTGTCAAATAGATTTCAAATATATTCAAAATAAAGAAAATTTCGGGGTTTCTTTTTTTGGGTGTGCAGAATTACTCAATGGTATTCAATTGAAAATAACTGCTTCACGTGTTTTGGGATATTGATCAGGCCAGAGATACTTCCTTGTAAATAGTTCTATATATTCCCAAAAACCTTTTCGCATGCTAAATGAAGAGAAGATGGACGCTGTCAGGTAACCGTCTTCTAAACAATATTATAAAAAGAAATACTCCTTATCACGCATCAACTTATTCCCAGCTAAAACCGTGACTTTTTCCCTGTTACTTTATTACCAGCCCCAATGATGGGAAGTGGATACATTGAAACTTTATTGAATGAAAAGCCAACCAACTAATCAAAGACTTTAACATCTGTTGTTCTACTTTGCATCGTTCCTTCGAATTTACATTTCCAGTTTTTAAAATTTGTTTTTCTAATCACAGCATTTTTATTTGTTATAATCAGATTATTGGTTTGATGATTTTTTTTTAATTAAAGGAAATCGTACAAAACTGCCTTTTTATTAGTATTATCTGCGTTATTCGGACTATTGTCCCCATCTCCATCACCATTTGTAAAACGTTTCGGCCGATATGCCCTCCGGCCTTCTTCAGGTCTTTCTTGTCGGACTCGGGAACCTTCTCGGACTCGAGAACCTTCTTTTCGAACTCGGGAACTTTCTTGTCGTATTCGGGAGCCATCACGGAACTTTGAACCTAACCCTTTATTTATTCCACGGGGGTATCCTGTTCTCATTCCGTTAACCATAGCTGGGGTAGGAGTTGTGTTAATTAATTATTTTTCTAACTGTTTTCACTCAGGATTGAACTTAAAACTGTCTTAACCTAACTACCTTATCCACTAGGCCATGTGTCCAATTGGACAATTAAGAATGAATTTTGGGAACTTATAAACCTAATGTCTTGATTTGGATAGAATATCTACCTTTTTTACTTATGTATGATTTTTTATTGTGATTTATTATGGTCGAGTTTTTCATAAACTCTTGATCAGTGTGTAAGGGCTAAGGTAGTGCGTACTTTATAGAAGGGTAAAGCTGAACACCGACATAATACGGTGCATGGGTAACATGGTGGATATTAACATTTCAAATATGAAGGATATCCATAAACAATATCTATATGTCAATACTCAAGTTCTTAAATTTAGCAAAAGACTTCACCAATAAATCCACCATCTTGCTTGTCTTGCTTCAAAATTCGAAGCGCCCTACGTTCATGTGGCTTGCTTTTGATTGAGCTACTTACTCAATGCAAATCAACTTAATGGTCTTAAAAGTGCTTGTTCACCCATGCGCAGTGACGGAATTGTAAGTGGCAACCATGCCGGAACAAATCAAACATCGAGGACGCTTAGTATTAGGTTGGTTTGGACCCATCGGACGCACTTGCCAACAACACTGTTTCCAGTAAAAAAAATTTCTTTAATATTTTTATAGATATTACTCAAATATTAAATTTGAAATGATAGGGGGGTAGATGAACGAGTATGACCAAACAAAGAAATAAACAAATAAATAACATAAAAAGCAAACTGTGAATTTTGTTTAATAATACTGAATACAATTATCAATTCTGTATGTGGCACGCTTAAGGAGAAACGCATAAGCATCAATAAGATAACGTTTAACTTTTCAGTAATAAAACTGTTTCCGAAAAAAGTAAATCCAAGGATACGTCGGCCGAAACGTCACAATAAAGAACCTTTCACGCAATTTTCTAGGCTAATAGTTAGCTGTCCATTTATTTAGAAAGGTACTATTTCACTCAGATGGTCCCATAGGGCCGTACCTCCAAGTAACACCTGCTTCCATTGTCTAAAAGAAATAAGTGTTAGATTTATTGTCCGTCACGTGAGTCGCCCCCCCCCCACACACACACACCTTAAGAAGCTATAGCATTGAGATTAGTGAATTTTTGACACTAACTACCCAGGAGGGTCATTATCCTGATTCATATCCTGCCACCATTGGTGAACGGAGTGTAAATTACACTTAGAAATGCACTTTTTTCGTTCTCTAAATCTAAGTGCCTAAACAGATATTAATGTCTAGTTAGATAGTTTTGCTAAGATATTACTATTAGCTAGTGAGTTCTTTCCTCGCACGCTAACTGGTTCTGATGAATTTTTTGCGTTAAAACTGAAACTAAAATATGCGGAATAAATAAAGAATAGCATGACCTGTGAATATACCACATTATGATAATTTAATTATTACAACGTTTGATATGTTTACTTGAGATCAAATTGTTCAATATGTATAAAGTATAACAATTTGATTTTAATCTCTCTCACTCTTTTATACTTTCTGTCCTTCTTTTCATCCCTTCATTATGTTCGATTGAAACAGATTAGCGTTATCACTTCTGCGTGCTCACCCCAACACTCTATCTTTCCCTACTCTCTTTATTTCTTATAATTTTTCTGTGTAGCGTGTTCATTTTATTCCCTTTCTTTCTTCATAATACAAACGTAATCATCTCTCATATGACGACACCAATAAGAAATAAGAATTCGGTGGATAAACAATACCAGATAACCAGGATTAACATTTTTGCTTTTCATCTTGGACAATTTGGACGGTCTCAGTTTTAACCAGAGGGTGTGGCAAGTTTATCACAATCGTACAAACAAGGAGGGCGAGTATTAATATCTCATTAATAATGGAGATTCGCTTCCGGTTTTTGTCTGTAACAAAAATTACGTCAATGCTTACGTCGCATTACCCAAAATCGTCATGACATAGAATACATACACTCAAAATTTTTAACATGCAACATTAGACAGTCCACATTGTTTTTAAAACAAGTTTTAATAAATACATGACTGGTATTATATATATATATATATATATATATATATATAGTTTGTTTTATTTTAATACATATTTAAAGTTTACATTTCAAATTGTTTTATTTTTTAATCCTGTAATGAATTTGATGATTTTACTTACTTAGGGTACAAACTCGTCGACATTGAATTTTTAACTCCCACCACTCAGGCAATATGTTTAAAAAATCTATTTTTACATCACCCGGAGGGTGTTTTTTTTATTTTGTACTAGTTAATATAAATATAATTATATTAACTGAATGATAATATTTTTCTGTTATTTATAATGCTGGCCTTAATCTCCGCTTTCTGTTAACATGAATAATTATCAGAAAGATACTACTTCTTGGTGATTTGCATTTGAAGTTTTCTGATGTCAGCAGATGATAGTTTGCATTATTCCTCTCATTATCTGATGTATTGTAACGTAATCTATGCGGTTGCATAGATTATTGTCAATCCCCTGTATTTCTGAAGGGTTTGCCTCTTTTCATATAACGGGCGGGACTTTCCATGGAATATTACAGTAAGCCCGCGAAATACGTGAAGTCACGTGGGACCTGGTTAGGTCTTCAGTTTCAGTTTGGACGTCAGGCAGAGAAGATGTACTGCCTTAACTGGAGCTCACTGCATACGCGCGTTATGTTAGTTACATGAAATGTTTAGTTAAGAAATAAAAGTTTCAATAAATAATATGGTTTTGTGGTTGATGAATGTCTTGGCAACAAGACTGATCTAGAATAAGGAATGAATTAAGGACGACCAACCAGAAGAGACGTTAGAAGAGACACTAGAAGAACTTAAGATACCAAAGATTAACAGAAGAAAAATAGAAGTAAGAAAGAAAAGAAGAGTATACAACAATATCTTCATGGATTATCTAATACCAAAACCATCAGAGTAGTGATACTATTTAGCCCATAGCTAGGGGATGGGGAGATTATATACCTTTTCCAATGGTATTACTTCGAAAGGGAACATAATTGTGCGATTGCAGTTCGAACTCGTTTACTCCAATGCCACAGTCCAGCACGTTAGCCACTCTCCCCTGATAGATATTATAGATTAACAAATAATATTATTTCGTAAATTAATGATAATTAAGAAAAATCTGAAATAACAATTTTAACATATTTTATTTTATCTGTGTTTATGAAATCTACATAAACAAGAGCATTATAGTTTGTAGCAGAGACATGATTTGGAAAGCTGATAAATATTCTGAGGTCAAAATCAGACTGTTTTTAGTATAAAATCTGCCTTTACTATCAAATAAGTTAAGTTTAGAACGGCTTTTGTCATAAAGAATAGAAAAGATTGCATCAGTATTGAGAATTATAGGTTTTAGTTCGAGTTAAACCACATGCACCATTGGGAAATATGCCATTATCTCAGTAAATTGGCAGCTTCCAAGTAAACATTTTTCCATAATAAAAATGGATCGAAATATAAATAATCTTTCATCCTATAACTGATATTCGCAGTAAACTGACAGGTAAAAGAAATATCGTTCACATCTTTTTTGGACATTTTGAATCTTTTCTTGTGTACTATTGTGTTAGTCTGTTGAGTGAAACGATTAAATCTTATTATAATGGAGATTCGGTGCCTGTCTGTAACTGAAACCAAGTTACTACTTACGTCACAATACCCCCTGGAATTGCGTAAGATCTTCAATGAATATTTGATTTATAGTCAAAATTATTAATACATAATAAATGCAAAGAATAAATCTTATTTATTAGCGATGTCTCTATGAAAATCTGAGTTAAATTTGCCACTAAACATACCATGTTGTTAGTGCGTCTAAAATCCTGCATTGTGTCTTATATATCACTAAGAAATACAGGTTTATATAATACGTGGGATGGATAATTTGCATACTGGTTTTAACAAGACCGGGTTAGTAAATAATTACCAGGTGTAATTCATCTCTAAATTATTGTTTTATTCTCCACCGTATTAAAATCAATCCTATGAATAATTTTATATAGAAACCAATTAAAATATTGGTTTATTGGTTGGTTTTGAAGGCTATCACAATGCAAGTGTAAAGAAAAAAAGAACGTAACTATGGTGTTGTTTGTTAACCTGTGATTTATTCTCAATTATTAATATTTCGGGATAAAAATCCTTTCTACAGAAGATCACTAGAACTGAAGTTGTTGCTAGTGGCTGTTCATTTGTTCTGTCTTCCAAATTCTGTGTGTGGGGGGGTGCTTGTTTATGTGTGTGTGTGTAAGTGTGTGTGTAAGTGTGTGTGTGCGCGCTTATGTCTGTGTGTCTGTTCATTTCCTTTTTTTTTAAATATAATTAAAATAAGTGTAATCTTTTTATATGCGTTCTTATTTAGATTCGTTAGTATTTTTAATACTAAATAGTATTTCTAATACTAAATATATTAATATTTTATTACATTACAACTTAATTACTTACATCCAGAGGATACATATTCTTGCTAGTCAATATAATGTAGATAAAAATGGGTGATTTTTCGGTGGGGGGGATATTGTAATAATTGTTTCTTAGTGAATGCAATGTATCGATTTTCTCTAAGCTTGTGTCTCAAGAGACCGGGTATTCCGTACTTAGATTTCTTTAGATTTCTTTTGTAAGGACTTGTATTCTGGTTTAGGACATTGCTTGTATTTCTCGTGAGATTCTCGCTAAAGTAGATTCTGAAGACGCGTTCAGTCAATATTGCTTTTATTGCTTATCGTTCGGCCCGAATCGTCAAAAGCTTCTTGCTATGTCTTTCCTCACAATTCACTTAAGAGATAGACAATGCAACACAATTAGAATAGACTAAAACGACGATTCGCTCTAATCAATTTGCATTGGTCAATTTAATATACTTTTTAAATGTAGAAGTGCATTTTTTCTCAATAGCATAAAACTCCCATTTGTCTTTAAAAAAGAATATCATGAATACTTGACGTTTAATGCTTTGCAGTTTTGAAAGAAGAAGCACTATATTAATGTATGCTCTCTCTCTCTCTCTCTCTATATATATATATATATATATATATATATATATATATATATATATATATATATATAAGAAATGGATATAAAGTAACCTACTCGAGTTTCATCATCTGAATCGTCAGGGTTACATCCGCTGAATTAATCGAGTTTTCGATTAATATCAGTTGGTACATAAACGGCGTTCGTCTATAACAGATATACGTGGTACTAACTGATATTAATCGAAAACTCGATTAATTCAGCGGATGTAACCCTGATGATTCAGATGATGAAACTCGAGTAGGTTACTTTATATCCATTTCATAAATAAATTTTCCTCTACATTGTATTGAGCACTTTGTATTTGTTTTTTTCACGGTCTTAACCCCTGGATACTGTGCGCTCCCAACGATCGTACCCGTACTCACCGGTAAGCCACTACTCATACATATATATATATATATATATATATATATATATATATATATATAAACCTAATGAGTCAGATAAACCTATCAAAGTTTCGCTTAGTGCTCTTCAGAGCTAAGATCCGACTAAAGAGATTTAGAGCAAACTCACATTTATACAAACCTACCACCTAGTTACAAAAGAATTAGCATAGACTAAACTAACCAATAAAAGAAAAAGTCAAAAGACGGAACACCGTATAAATCTATTATTATTTTTTGTTTATTAAAGAATTAAATCGAATCCAACAAGTTTGGTATATTAAATTATATATATATATATATATATATATATATATCATAAACATACTCACTTTTATCTACCTAGGTTTGTCTATTGATCTATCTACCACAAAATAATACACTTTGTAATAAAATACATGGTGTTGGATTGAATTTGAAACCCCAGATATATTTCATTGGGAACCCTCCTCGTACATTTAAACTATTCAATATATATATAAATATTGAAATACATTTTGACAAAGTTAAAAAAAAAATTGACGGAACAAAGGGACGTAATAAAAAAAAATCAAATGTTTAATTTTAAAACAATTATCAAAAATTGGGAAATTGTCCAATTTTAATGAAGTTTGCAACACTTTATTCATTAAGGAATTTATTTTATAATTAAAAAATATTTCAAAGCAAATCTTGGTTTGAAAATTGCATAGGCGAGAAACTGACAGTTACCAAGCGACGTTGACTTAATGTCTTCACTACCCTTACTGAGATGCGCCATGTCGGCCGGACATGTAGAATACACCAACATCACCTCTGGAGCGAGATAAAATCCACCCAATGGGGTAATGTACGTTTATATGCACGTACATATGTGTCGTATCGTCGTTGTCGAATGATACACTAAGAAGTTATGTGTTTAATACATTCATTTATCACCAGCATCCGGTGTCAACGGATACATACAAAACACTTTCAATATCTTCTTGTTTTTTCATTCTTTTTTTTCTATTGACATCCGCCCGTCTACTAAAGACGATGCGTAGTCCATCTTTTATTTATTCGCGCGAGTGGCTGAGCTGGCCGATTTTTGAATGGCAGTGTCAGGTACACTGACTGCACACAAACAGTGATGCATGCGGAGGCTGAATTTGTTTCTCCATCCTTTAGGCTGTCTTACCTCCACATTTGACTTCTTTTCGTCTCTTGTTTGACATTCAGGTGCTTGGTCGCTGGGTTTTCTACTCTTAACTCCCACGTGATGCTTACTAAACTCTTTTACTAACTTTCAAAATGTGTAATACTTTCTTTGAACTTAACCTGTATCACCAGAAAAGAGAGTTGCTATGGAGATTATTTTTGTCAATATAAGTGCAACAATACTTCTTAATGAAAGCTCTGAAAGATTAGTTGACACTTATATTTGTAAAAAAATATTATTGTATTTTTAATAAGAATGAAATTATCTAGCAAACACTATTAAACATTCACTAATCTAACGAATTGATATACAGGTTCAGCCCCAATGATTACAGATATTTAATCGATCAAATTTTCTAATCTAAATAGGTTTAAATTTTAATTGTTTTATTTTAAAATCAGAGCTTTGATATATATAAGTATTTACATTCTCTCTCCTTGTCTCTCTGTCGCTCTCTCTCTCCACACATATATATATATATATATATATATATATATATATATATATATATATGTGTGTGTGTGTGTGTGTGTGTGTGTGTGTGTGTGTGTGTGCGTGTGTATGTATGTCTGTTTGTCTGTCTGTCTGTTAGTGTTTGTGGGGGTCCAAAATAGTAAATAATAATACTTTAGTGATAATAGTAAAATATAGTAATTTTACTCTTGTGAGTAGCAGAATCATAGTCCAAACCATGTGATGGTAGCGAGTGAAAGTAAACCAATTTTAAATTTTAAAAAGACAGTGAAAACTGACTCAATGCGTCAGCACTGAAACAATTTGACAAATTTTAGTAAGTTTATGCAACATTACACGCACGTGTGGACATGCCACTCATGAGAATGTCATGTCTATTAAAAGTTGGCCGATGATCGAGACCGGAATATTTTTCCAGTGGTGGCTTCAAAAGAAGATCTAAAAGAAGCCAGCTTTTCTCTGCTCGAGCTACACTGTTTTGTTTTTATTAAAAAGAGAAGTTGTCTGAAATAATTTATATTACTTCGGATTTTGATTTCCATTGGTGTTTGACTATTTCCCATTTTGTCTCTGGTAGATCCGACTGTTTCACTGGCTTGGTACCAATTCTCTGAATAGGATTTTCTTTTCATCTATGCCAAATTGATTGTCTATAATAGATGATCTTGTGGCACTGTCTTGTCTCATAATCTCTATTGATCATGACTTCCTCGCTTGAAAGGACATTGCTTAGAAGGACACATAGATCAGAATAGTAAATGAATTTCTCGGTTGGTTATTCCAAGACGATTGAAGCGTAAGCTTCTTCTTGTTGAGTAGAACGTGTTTATTTAGGAGAAGATCATAGTGACATGTGGCTAGCTCGGTGGGATGTGTTTCTTCACCTTGAAACAAACTCCAACTGTCAGAAAATGTAAAGCTCCATGAATTAAAGTGCAAATTTTAATCTATTTTCCATTAGTTATGTAAGATTCTTACTTACTAACAGCACTTTTGTTAGCTTTCCTTTTTTTTTTGACTGCATTGGAAAGACCCGTCTGTCGCTGTAGGACATTTTGATTAAGGGTTGACACGTTTTTATTTAGTTTAGTTATTTTGTTTTACGACATATCAACTCTTATGGGGTAATTTAATACCGAATCAAGTCATTTCTGATAAACAAAGGACTCAGACGGCTTAAAGTACCTGTTGATTAAGTGGTCTTCTAATAAAACACCGAACGGGCTCATTCGCTGATATATATAGTGTGTATGTGTATGTGTGTGTGTGTGTGGGGGGGGGGTTTCATCGTATCATTTTAAGAATAAACCAAGATTCAAATAAAATTGAAAATTCGACTACATACTCTTAATGAGGGGCTAATCAAATTGTTCTCCGTGATCAAAATCTGTTTACTTTTTTTAGAGGTGTCTTCCGCCTCCGTTAGGGATATATTCAGCGTATTCTAATCCTTGCTGATAGTTTTTAAATGAATGTAAGAAGATTTAATAAAAATGATGAAAGAATATATACCAAAACTTTCTGCTAAAACATCGTTTAAATATCGATAAAAATGTTTATATTATAAAGTAGGCCAACTGATGTCGTTCCATTTCATTTCTTTTTTTGAAAACATGACTTACATTTATTTACCTGTAGCAAAAATATCATTTCCTCTGGCAACCAGAAAACCCGGAAACCAGGTTGAATATAAACGTTCTCTGCGTGTATTTACCAAAGAAGAATTTGAGGACGATGATTTTTTTTTCTACCTGTAAATATACGATTTAATCAAACGTTGTTTCTGCTCGAAGCACTTGCTAATCCCCGCAGGCCAACCGATAATGATGAACATTTCGTTTAGATCAATCGTTTAATCTTATGGATCATATCCGAAGAAAGAGAAAAGCAAAATAATTAGATTCGACAAGGAATTGAAAAAAAGAAAAAGAAAAGAAAAAGAAAAACATCTTTAATTTATTGAAACTAAGAATATTTTGAATTTTTAAAAAGTTTTGTAACAAATATAATTCGGGAAAAATGTTGTTTTTTTTTTGTTGTTGCTGTGTTTTACTCATAATATTGTAGTTTATATTAAGAAAATATATCGTTGGGTTTTAACGAATGGAAATCCTTTGTAAGATAAATAATTCCGTTGGCAGAAATTCATTTTCTACTTCATCAAATTAATTAAATATTTTTGATAAAATCATAACAAAACTAGAATATATAAGTAGAGCAAAGAAAATTGTCTCTATAAAATCGTTTATTCATACAAGTTTTAAATGGGATAAAAACAACAAAAGTTAGCTCGATTTTGTCTTAATAAACTCACTTTTTAGTTATGAAAAACTTGTACCTCTTTTTTTTAAATTTAAGACCATTTATTTATGTGGTAGAAAAAAGTGGTGATAGCGATTATCAGTTATGGGTTTGGAATGGTCACAATTAAAGAGAATGGGTCAACTCACACTTGGCGCTCAAACAGTCCTCTTTGCATACTTAGAAAGATTAAAACATATAAGGAGTGGTTAGTTAAGATGTATATAGGGAGGATTAGATTTATATACATATTTCAAAAGAGGGATTGGTCACTTTATGACTTTATTGCCAATTACTGCAAATAAAAAGGATGAAAATTATTTATTAATACATAATTCAATCCTAGACCTAAGAAATAACTTAACATAATTTTTGTGTCATTAAACAAAAAGAGTAAAAAGCCCTTTAGAATCAAAAAGATGATTCCCCCAGCTTTAGTATTATATATATTTATATATATATATATATATATATATATATTATATATATAATTAAATTAAAAATAAATAAATACAACCGGAGAAATAAAAAAAAACATTGACATCATTTTGCAAGATTTGTAAGAAAGGGGATGTATGACCTAATTTAGATCTATTTAGAGTCAAGATGTCGGTCCAGCTGACTTTTTATGAAAGGTAACATACAAATACGTTTCATAACTATCCAATCTCTCTCTCTCTCTCTCTCTCTCTCTCTCTCTCCTCTTCTTCTCTCTCTCTCTCTCTCTCTCTCTCTCTCTCTATCTCTGCTCATATAATTCAAATCTTCCTTATTTTTGCTCAAAAAGTAAGATCTGCCGATATTAAATGTGTACATGTTTACTTTGTTGTTAATTGTTTTATTTTCGTAGTTTTGAATTGGACATACACACATACATATACACAACTGTCTTTTATAAACGTATATATGTTTAGGATTAAGCAGCAAAAAGAAATTCTGCAAATTTTCAGAATTGAAATAACAAGAAAATATCAAAGATGTCAGAAAGTGAATTTTTAGGTTTAAAACTATTTTCGTTGACCATTAGACATGTTCAATCAATTCTCTTTACACTTTTCCCGACCAATACCTGATGTCCCTGTTGGTTATTGTAATATTGTTTGGTTTAGTTTGGTTTGTTTTACGGCATATCAACCTCAGTGGGTCATTTAATCCGACAAAGTTTAGAAATAAATTCATTCTTGATGGATAATCACATTTTTTTATGAACTCATGTTTTTTCTATTTAATCCATAGATGGCACCCTAACAGTTACACCATTCCGGGTCAGAGTGGATCAGGGAGCAATGGTGATGAAGGGGTGCTCCACATTCCCCAAACCTCCAAAACTGGAACCTCACCATTAGATATAGTTTAACGTCATTCCCAGGACTTGTAGACCCTCAGCCACAGCATTCTAGCACCCATATGATAAAAAGGGGTTGGGGCTTGCCATAAGGGTAATAGGGTTGGGAAAATCATATAGGTGTTAGGGCTCGACGTGACCAGCCGATTGATCGGAGGGAGCCTCTCCGAACGCCCGTCTAGCCCAAGATAGGGCCAAAGTGGAGTATTGCAAGTCATGCACTGCTCAACCAACTAGGTTCTATCATTAAGCATCACGGGTCGCCACCCACGGCCAACAGGTGGCCCCATTTCACCATGTTCATTTCTTCAGACCATAACCGTTACACGAAGCGCGCCTCATATACTCATCATCATGTCGTGCTAGTAGCACGGATATTCATGACAATCTCTCGCCAACCATCTCTATTATTCGTTGCTCTTGGGAGGTCCTCTGTGCAGCATCCAGTATCCGTACAGAGCTGGTCAATCTTTGCTGGGCGGCCCACACTGGCGTACCCATGTGCTGGTTTTCATATAGGAGAACGTCACTTATTAGTTCGTCCTTGCTTCTCCAGCAGAGCCCAGCTTTAATGAAATGCCGTTACCTTTGTTGTCAACACTGATAGGTGCTAAAAATAGTTATTGTGTTGAAACCTGGCCAGCCTGAATGAGAAGGTGCGTTGCACTTGATACAGATATTCCGTTGTGCAGTCGGTGCATTCTAACGCCCCAGCCGACAGGGCGGTGTAATATTGTAAACCAGTGCTAAAATAAAGTGATTGTGGATTGCTAGTGTATAAATAATGAAAAAGAGATCCGCAACCAAAAGAGAGACGAGCTGACTAAGCTACACATCTGACCGATAAATAAATCTAATGAAGTTTGCAATGATAACCTAAACGCTATATCTGACATCCAGCAATGAACATGATGCTGAGGAAATCATCAGAACTCCATTAGTAACCGAAGCGGTGTTGAGAGTGAGTCCAGAGTTCTATTCTAAAAACAAAAAATAGACCCATGAAATATTCATTTATACAGTTCTTATCCAACTCGACGACTTTGTGACTGGAGGCAGGAGCGAGAACATCCGAAGTTTGGGCTGAGATAGAAAAAGATACAAAGATTCAAGAAGAATGGTTTTTTTTTTTGCAACAACAAAAAAATCCTCAAATCACCGCCCACATAATCAGTGACCGCAAATCGTTTCAATAGATGTTCTTGGCCTCAGGGATTGACCGGAATAAAAAGAATCAACAACGGAAGTGTCTCTATTTAAGGTCGGTTGTGTTTTGGGTTTTTCTCTCGCCTGGTGGACAATCAGTTCATCATCATCCTCACAACCATCGGTGAGACCATCACTTTATAAAAATCCCGTTCTTGCTGACAATTCAAAACAACAATACTTCCAAGCCGTAATTGTATCCGTGATACTCTATGGCTGCAAGACTTGGACACTAATGAAACTGTACAATAATGCTGCGAGCAATCTTAAATAAATTGTGGGAAAAACACCCCACAAGATAACAGCTATACGGCACTTGCCAGCTATCACATAAACCATCCGAGTGAGGTGAACAAGACCTGCCGGAGAAGCGAGGACGAAGTCATAAGGGACGTTCTCTTGTGGAAACAGCACATGGGCAAATCAGTGTGGGCCGCCCAGCAAAGATATATAGAGACTTGCTCTGCATGGTCCCTGGATGCTTCGCAGAGGACCTACCGAGAGCTATGAATAATAGGGACGGGTGTCGAGAGATTGTCATTGATATCCGTGCTACTGGCGCGACATGGTGATGATTATAAGGTTAGAAAATATCCAGTAACGTTAACCACAAAGACTAATGTATACAATGTGTTTCGTAAAATTGCTACTGCGGTCAAGTCACACGTATAGCACTGATTCTCGCTAGACCAGCAAATTTGAATCGTGATGCGCATGTTCAATACTTAATTGTATGGCCATTTAAGTAAAAACATGTATCGTAATCAACCTGAGTACTTTGTTTATTAAAAATGATTCGATACGACTTTAAATGGTCCCTAAATGGTTGATATGCCGTAAAAATTACTCTTTCAAAACTTAGAAAATTTTTGTTTTGTTTTTCTTTCTGTTTTTGGTCGTTTTTTTCTTTAAAAAAAAAAATCTATTTTTACATTACAAATATTCGAACCTAGAAAGAATGTGAGTGTAAACTAAGAATTCAACTTAGATTTTTAACATTTAATCTTTTCAGATTATATTTAATATTTAGTTAAACGTGAATTCTTCTCCTTTACTTATGAACTGAAAACTGAGTAAGTATTTCATAAGTTTTTTTTATACATCTCTTTTAAATTCGTCTTAGAATAAATAGAATCCGCGAAATTGAATTCTTTAATCTTCTGTTGTTTCAAAGTTTTTTTTTTAATAAATTTAAATTTGTTATTCATAAAAATTATCGGAAAACAAAAAAATAAAGATATTCGATTAATATCTGACGAAGATACAAACAATAATTTTCTGTTTTTTTTTTTTTTTTTTTGTTCATTTCAATTTATTTACATTCTTAAAATATTAAGAAACAAGTATTAGATAAAGCAAAGAAAAGTCAACTTATTCATTAAAATATTTTCAATGTGCACAGAAGCGTCTCATCTTTTTGTAATGATCAGAGTTAAAAAAAATTGTATTTATCAGATAAAGATAAGGATATAGATATATCCAATATTATAGATATTATAAATAATCAGTATATATATATATATATATATATATATATATATATATCTTATTATAATGGAGATTGTGTGTTTTTCTGTCTGTAACCGAAACTATATTACTACTCAAGTCACAATTCCCTTAGTTATTTACGTCACATTCTCCATGATTCTATTTCTATTTAAACATCAATTAATAATAAAACTGTTTGACATTATTAATACTGTTGGCCTTACCTAAATACTAATAACATGCAATTGTATTTATATATACAACAAAATACCAGTTTTCAGTGAAAACGTAAAGCTAATTTGCATATTGATATTAAAAAAACTGATTTTAATAAAAATGTGCTTGGCATTATTGATTTCTAATTGTTTTGTTTTATCTTAATGAATATGAGTAAAAATCTCTTCAATAAATCCTAAAAGAAATTCATTAACAAGAAGAAATAACTGAAATTTTATTCTTTACTTCCTATTTTAAATAGATAGTTAAATTAGGAAAATTTAGCATTGAAAAACGGAAGTGATGAAAGAGTAAGTTTCAGTTGTTCTATTTTACGATTATACCCCCTCCGTTTCAAATCTTTTTATTTGAATTCTTAATTAGTTTCATTAGCCTTTCTGATTTAATCTAATATTTTATTACATTGAAACTTAAATACTTGCACCCGGAGGGTGCATATATTTGCTAGTATACACACACACACACACACACACACACACACACACACATATATATATATATATAAATCCGTTTTTAAACTATTTAATTTTAAAGTTATTTAAAATATATATATATATACATATGTGTGTGTGTGTGTGTGTGGTGTGTGTGTGTGAAGAGATGGAAGTGAATCCGACGGTATGTAGCATATTAAGAGAATTGAAAAAACACAGGTTTAAATAAGTTGAGTGGTAAGTTTATTGGCCGACGCTGCAGTGTTTCGAACTATTAATTATATCATCTTCCGGGCATTTGTTTGTATAAGGAAGGTGATAACAATTTTTATCACAGAATAACGAGAAAAGCAAACGATAGTTCTTGTTTATCAGCCTCTTCAAAATTTGAAATATATATATATATATATATATATATATATATATATATATATATATATATATATATAAATCCTAACCCTGATAAAATATCTATTTCACAGTAATCAAATGTAATTAAACTATAGTTACAATCAATCGTTTATTAATGGACAGCACAAAAATCCTCTATAGCATAAACTGTAAAACAAGACTCCAAATATCAGAAGTCATACAATCGGCTGCCTTCACATCGATTTCTCTACAGAAAAAAATCATTTTATAAATGGATATAAAGCGTCACCTGTTAGGTGGTTGATAACTGAGCATTTTTCATTAGTTTATGTAGACATACCAAACAATAAGTAGCATTTCCAATTTTAAAAGATTGGTGTGACAGATGCTTTCGTCTTTTTATTCTATTTGTCCTTGAATTTATTACAAATCAAAATATTATTTACCCACAGTCAAATATTTTGTACGTTTATCATGCATACCGATCATGTATCTAGTTCGATTTTCGTTGTTTCTACAGCTTTAAGCCAAACTGTTCTAAGATTAATAGTCAAATTAATACCAACATTAGTAAATAAATTTATTCCCTGCCTCATAGCCGATAGTAAAACATTATATTCCCTAGCAGGACATGTGAATACACTACAGTATGATAATTTAGTTATTACAACGTGTGTTATGTTTACTTAAGAGCTATTGAAAATAGTTCAATGTGTAAAAATCATAATAATCTTAATTTAACTCCCTGTCACTTTTTTCCATTCTTTCCTTCTTTTCAAATTTTTTATTATGTTCGATTAAAACAGATTAGTACTCACTCCCTATCTTTATCTTTCCCCTACTCTCTTTGTTTCTTTCTCATTATATTTTTCTGTGTAGCATATCCTTTTTCTTTTCATTCTTTCTTATGATAAAAACGGAATGGTCCTTATTTAACTGAGGTGACAAAATTCATAAGAAATAAGAAATCAACAGACAAGCAACATCAGAAAATCAGGATTTACATTTTTGCATTTCGCATATCTTCTTGGACGATTTGGATGGTCTCATTTTTAACCAGAGGGTGTTGCAAGATGATGTCAGTCCTACTGTTAAGAAACACGACTATTAATATATAGATTAACCAAGAAGAGTTCTAATGAAATCTTATAATGGAGATTGTGTGTTTTTTTCTGTCTGTAACTGAAACTATATTACTATTCAAGTCACAATTCCCTTAGTTATTGATGCCACTTTCTCTATGATCTTATTTTTATTTAAACCTCAATTATTAATAAAATAGTTTTAAATTATTAATACTGTTGACCATATTTACATACTAATAACATGCAATTGTATTTTATATATACAACAAAATAGCAGTTTACAGCGTGAACGGGAAGGAAAATTTGCATATTGATATTAAGAATTTGATTTTGATAAATATATGCTTATTATTATTGATTTCTAATTATTTGGTTTTATTTCAATGAATAAGAGCAAAAAGAATTGGAATAAATCTGAAAAGAAATCCATTAACAAGAATAAATAACTGCAATATTATTCTTTTCTTCCTATTTTAACTAAATAGTTAAATTAGGAAAATTTAGCAATGAAAGACCGGGGTGATGAGAGAATAAATTTCAGTTGTTCTATTTTTCCATTATACCCCCTCTCTGTTTCAAATTTTTTTTATCTGTATTCTTATTTAGCTTCATTAGCCTTTTTAATTTAATACAGTATTTTATTACATTAAAATTTAAGTACTTGCATCCAGTGGGTGCATATATTTGCTTGTAATATTAATATAAGTAAATAACTTTCTGACCTATCTCATAGCCGCTAGTGCAACATTATATCGATTATTTGGTCTTGGATTGCACTTAGCTAAGCTTATCCAACTAAACGCACTGAAATCACTTTGTGTAAATCGAATCAAGTATTAGAGCATGTGCTCTAAATCCAAGTTCACATTTTCTGTTTGTCTCATTTTGTTATGTGTTATATAAACTTTGAAATGGCCAACAGAAAGTGCACTGATACAAATGGAAAAGTTAATTAACACAGAATTGCATTTCCGTGCCAGAATTCTGGGTGTGATTTCTGCTTTATTAAATTCCACTCTAATTCCTCCTGACAGATTCTCCAATTGCTAGACGACCATTTGCTGGCGTTAGCATTTCACTTCTGCAGATGTTGGACTGAAATGTAGAAACGGACAAGGAAGAGACAAAGAAATAATTGGCGAAGATATAATAATAATCTTATTAGTATAAATACTGTGAAATTCTTGCATACTGTAGGCGACAGAGTGCATTAGTACAACGCGATTTAGATAAACAGTTGTGTACTGCAAGTCTCTTGAAATGCATACAAACATACACAGACACACACACAGACACACACATATACACATTTGTTTGTATGCATTTATATATATATATATATATATATATATATATATATATATATATATATATATATATATATATATATGAGAAAATAACAGATTAGGAATATCAGAGAAAAATGTAAGGAAAGTTTGCGGGAAAAAGTTAATAATAAAACAATTACATTTAATTGGTATTTCGCCTCTGTCGATTTTAGAAGTTTCATCACTTTTCTTAAAACCTTCATCAGGATGTATCTTGGGGTGAAGATAATGATGGATGTTTTATAGATGACAGGAGATGAATATATATATATATATATATATTATATATAATATATATATATATATATATCTTGGGTGCATATTATCACAGGAAAACTCTTTAGATAGAGAAATTTCCCTTAGTTTGCAGAAAGCAACGAGATCCTTGGTCACCCCGACAACTTATTTTTTTTATATATAGGCAATCTGAGATAAAAGAAAGTAGAGTATGCGACCAACAAACTTGTGATCTTGTGCGAATCTAAGCTAATCTTTCTTTTTATTAAGCTTTCATAAGTCTGTTGCTTAAGAGTACGTGCCATTACTAAGTAGTCACTCAACTAATGAACAGGCTTGTCGATACTGAGCTTCAGTGATCTGCCGGGAATTACTACTTCCTACTTCCATTTCTACAAATATGGTCCTAAGCCGAAATAAGATAAAGTTATTAGATATCAGTACTGACATTGACGTCAGAATGTGTATGGTTTCATCTATCGATGAGAATTTCTTCAATACGTTAAAATAAAATTGATTGATTGATAATACTGATAGAATTGGTAATTTTGTCAAGATCTAAGGAATGAACACCTTCACAGTTTTAGGAGCTGTTGTTCTGTGGACAAGGGCTGAAGAAAAAAAGCGAAAGTAAAATAGCTCAAACATTGATAAAGACATTCGTCTAAGTACATCAGTCAATGATAATCTTGTTTTTTCTGCATAATATGCGATCTGTAGTAAAGAAAAAAAAACTTTTACAAAAGACCAGGAATGATAGGAAAAACATTTTCAAAGTGATTCTATCAATATAGATCTATGTATTAAAATTTTTGTTCCTCAATCTTCCGACCGTTATGATCTCGCAACAGACTCTGGTTAAAAAGGAGACCGTACAAATCGTCCAAGTTGAAATGCAAAAATGTACATCTGATTATTTGGTGTTGCTTATCCGCCGAATTTTTATTTCTTACGAGTGTCGTGGCTTCAGATAAATGATGGACCATTCCCTTTTTATTATAAAGAAAGAAAAGAAAAATTGCATGCTAAGCAAGAAATTAAAAAAGGGAGTAAGGGAACGATGAGCGAGTGGAAGCGATAACACTAATCAGCTTCAATCGAACATAATGAAAAGATAAAACGAATGAAAAGAAAGAAAAAATGAGTGAGAGAGAATTAAATGTAGCACTTTTTACATAATGAACTATTTAGCAATAGTTCTTATGTAAATATATCAAACGTTATAATAATTAATTTATCATACTTTGGTATTGCCACAGATTTTGTTACTAATATCTATTACTGGTATCTAAAATATATTAGATTGTGAGATAATTCTGATATACAATAAATGCAAATTTTATAAGATCTTGTTAAAAGCAAAGTTGAGATTTTATATCTTTTAGGCAATTCAATTTTAATCTAGATTTAAATCCAATGTTCTAAAATAAATCATTAAATGTTATTGATATAAGTAAAATCCTGTCTGAAGTAGAATCTATTGTGTTTTGTTCCATATCAATAAAGATAAACGGTATATTTTTGGCTGTAAATGTTTATGATGTGGAAATGTTTCTAAAACATTTGGGATAACTGACAGATTCAGTCAACGCTGAAAAGATTTTGCAGTAATTTATCAAAACATGAAATTGCATTTCATAGAAAACAACAATCATTTCATGATGATGCTTAAACGACTGGAGATTCTTTAGAGAATGTTTACAAAAAAGAAAAAAAATAGTTATATAATTACTGTGTGTCATATATCCATGCTGATTTTGTTTTCCTTACATACAACGGTTGTGTGGATATTCCTTCTTTTGATGATCGAGTTTTGACAATGTTTATATTACAATATTATCAATTGAAATTCAATTCAGAGGATTTTTATTGGTTTGTGTTTGCTGGACAAATATATGTAAGTGTATACAGAAAGCACAGAGAAGCCTTTTTAGAATCTTTATCTTGGACAAACACAAACATTTAGCTAGGCATCTAGTAATTTTCCTATGTATTATCTATATATTTACAGACTCATTATACTGCACACTGACAAGTGCATATATTATTATTACTTTTAATAATAATAATAATAATAATAATAATATATTGCTGCACAAAATAATGCCATGAGGACAAACTACATTAAAGCGAAAATTGATAGGACCCAACAAAACAGTAAATGTAGACTTTGCGGTAATAGAGCTAAGACTGTAAACCATATACTCTGCGAATGTAGCAAACTAGCACAGCGAGAATACAAAACTAGACATGACTGGGTTGGGAAGGGTGATCCACTGGGAATTTAGGCAAAAAATTAAATTTTGACCATACAACAAAATGATATATGCATAAACCAGAATCTGTTCTTGAGTACGAAACGCATAACATTCTCTGGGACTTTGAAATAAAAACGGATCACCTTATCCCAGCAAGAAGACCAGACCTAGTATTTATAAACAAAAAAGAAAGAACTTGTCAACTGGTGGATTTTGCAGTGCCAGCAGATCACAGGGTGAAGCTAAAGGAAAATGAAAAAATGGACAAATATCTAGACCTTGCCAGAGAACAGAAAAAGTTATGGAATATGAAAGTGAAAGTGATACCAATTGTAGTTGGTGCACTTGGAACAATGCCAAAAGGATTAGAAAAGAGTTTGGACAATTTGGAAATCAGAGGAAGGATTGAAACCATTCAGAACACTGCACTGCTGCAATCTGCCAGAATACTCAGAAGAGTCCCGGAGACCTAAGGAGACTTGCTGTCACTCAGACTCCAGTGAAAGGCCATCAGCTAATGCTGATGTGAAAACTCAAAAGGAGTAAATAATAATAATAATACTTTCCCCTACTTTGCAATTTTTCTATACATAAAACACTGCTGATGACAATCTTTGGACATACCATACTGTCTACAATTGTCCACATTTTAAAATCGGATATCGCTTATTTCCAATTCAGACAAGTTGTTTCATTGAACGATTGGCGTTACATAATATTGCAACTTGGCTTACACTGTTAAATGATTGGTTTGTTGATTTTAACGACATTTTAACCTGTTGAGGGTTAGTTTATGCATAGATGTTAGAAATTGCGTTCCTTCTACGTTAATATTTACATTTTTGTAAAATATCTTTCTTAAGAGTTTTTTTCTGAATGCGGTTTGAGATATGAACCTAAAATCACTACCAGAGTGAACCTGGGTATAATAGTAACGAAGGAGTACTCCACACTACAGAAATGGAGCCTCACTATCAAATGTAATTTAGTGAAATAACCCATGATACCGTTTTTGGGAGTACAACTCTGAAGGGAATACAATCTGCATATTCGAAACCCCACAGAAATTCTCTTTAACGCTGAAAGTCCATGTTAAGTAGGTTATTATTTTCCGAATCATTATTCATCATGATCCAAACTTATACAAAATACAAAATGATACAAGAACCTTACTTCCAGAATTGTAGATTCTGAAACTTAACTAAACAAATTATTACAAAATTGATTTTGAATTCACAATAAATTATTAGCAACAAGAAGCAGCTAGACGATATTGCCAGGGTAGAGAGGAGATGAAAAATTAATCTCGCAAATCATCCGCAATGTGGATACTCGCCGGATGCCCCATACAAAAAAAGACATATAAAAAAAAAGACCTGGTGGGACGTCAAGAATTTTGATTCCAAATATGGATGCAATCTTCATAAGTTTTGCACAAAAAAAACTCTGGTGATAGTGATATATATATATATATATATATATATATATATATATATATATTACTGTCATTAACTGTTTTATTTTCGTAGTTTCATCTGGACACACACACATACATACATACATACAAACAACTTCTCTTTATATATGAATAGAAGTTGAAATCGATAATATAACTTCAACCTTTATAATATCGAGAATTATTTAATGGGCACTTAGCTATTGACTAGTAGCGGCTACCCGGCGTCGCCAGGATAGAGGGATTTTTAAAAGCTAGTCCCGCAGATCCATTATTACTGAATCATGAGTTGAATCCTTGTGTGATGCCCCTTTTAAATCCCTATGTAAAAAATAGACCTTGCATTGATCCAGCTACTCTGAAAAGAAATGTTAATGTCTACTATTTAAAATATTAAATGAAAAAAAAAAACATGCTGTTATTATTTAAATTTTATTTTTTAATTATCTTCACGAATATAAATAAAATCTCTATTATTTTTGCTCAAAAACCAAGCACTGTGATATTTAATGTGTATATATATTTACTTTGTTGTTAATTGTTTTATTTTTTAAGTTTCCTCCGGGCATACATATACACACAACTGCCCTTTATATATGTATAGATGGATACAAAAAAGAGCTTTTTGCATCCATCAATCTAGTGTCTTATTAGAGTGTTATAATGCACATTAAACTTGTAATCACAAGTATTAGAAAAGAGTGTGGCAATCTTTTAGCTTGGTATACGGATCTGCTTACTGGCATTTGTTTGGTTTGGTTTCTTTGTTTAATGGCATATCAACATTTCCGAGTTATTTAATATCAAAGCCATCCATTTAGATAAACATTAATAGTATTTTTAAGCATAGCTAGAAGATGAGGTGCTTCATACCTTTCTGAAGAGTATTAGTCCGAAATTTAACCTAACAGTTGGACTAGAGTTCGAACTCGTTTACCCAAATATCGATGCCCAGCACATTAGCCACTATGCCAATGGATTCTCCCTTTGAATGTTTTTACCGCATATTACTTTCCTTATCTATATATTAATATTGTATTCATTAATTGTACGACTGGTATCAACTTTGAACACCGTCTCGTTAAAGATGGGACCGTCCAAATCGTCTAAGAAGAAATGTAAAAAATGTAAATCCTGATTATCTGGTGTTGCTTATCCACCAAATTCTTATTACTTCTTAGTTTTGTTACCTAAGCTAAATAATGAAATTTTGCGTCTTTATTTTAAAGAAAGAAAGTGACGAAAAAAGACATGCTACACAGAATAAAGATGAAAATAAATAAATAAAAAAAAGTGAGATTTAAATCAAGATTATTATAATCTTTACACATTGAACTATTTCGCAATATCTCTTAAATAAACATATCAAACGTTGTAATAATTAAATTATCATCATCATCATTCATCATCATCATGTCGTGCAGGCAGCACGGATATCTATGACAATCTCTCGCCAACCTTCCCTATCATTCATTGCCCCCGGGAGCTCCTCTGTGCACCATCCAGCACCCCCTCATAGTTGGACAATATAGGTCCTGGCTGGGCGGCCCACATTAGTATGTCTATGTGTTGGCTTCCACAGGATACCGTCGTTTATGAGCTCATCCCTGCTTCTACAGCAGTGTCTTGCATGCCTAGTCCGTCTCACTCGGATGGTTTGTGAGATAGGAGACAGGTGGCCATACAGCTGTTTCCTTGTAGGCTGCTGCTTCCACGACTTGTTCAAGACTGCATGCAGCATTCTTGTGCAGCTCCCATCTAGCTTATTCTCAAGGCGCCTCGTTAAGGTCTAGCCTGGAAGAAATGTCGCTTTAGCTTGTCAGTGAGATCGGGTTTCCATATGACTGATAATTTGTTTGTGGCCAGCCATGCCTTTCCTATTCGTGTATTAATATCGTTATTTGTCGATGAGATATTACTACCTAGGTATCCAGAGAACAAAAAAAAAGTATCATACTGTTGTATATCCATAGGTTACGCTAGTAAATTTTATTATTTTTTATGAAATATACTCGAGTATGCCTGGAGAATAAATTAGGTGTGTGTGCGCGTGAGATTATATTAGGCATATGTATTATGTATGGTCATGAATTAAACTCAAAAGTTATTTGTCTGTCATTTTGAGAGCAGGCTTGATGTGAATAATTTCATTTTTATTGTGGAAGTTATTAACACAACAGAGGATACAGCGGTCGAAACTTTGTGTTAATAAGTACCAAAATAAAGATGAGATCAATAGTCTGAAAATCAAAATTATTCATTAAAATCAAAAGCTTGTATTGAATTACACCAGATAATTTTATTATTTTTTCTTTCTTTGTAGATTCGATTTCATTTGAAATATTGATAGCTTTCTCGTCTCTTGCTAGACTATTTGTTGTTTGAAATCCATTTTATATTGTTGTTTGATTTGTTGTTCCCGAAACGACCTTTTGAATCTGTCGAAAAAGAACAGAAAAAAAAAACATTGTTCAATGTCTGATCTATGTTCCTTTTGGTAAGGAAGCCATTTTGTTTGGCCTCTGAATGTTTTATCATCTTTGTAAACGACCTACTAAACTTGACTGATTACACGATAATATCTAGAAAGATATCAATGGCAATATTGCGTTTTTTGTTTGTTTTATCTCCGATTTTTTATAAATAATTTGTTAAATGTACTGACAAATCTGTCATCTCTTTATCTAATGCAAGATACACATCTACATATATACATGTAAGTGTTTGTAAATGTGTGTGTGAATAATCTGATAAAGAGACTCATGTATGGAAATTATATTTCATTCTAAGTAGATCAGATGACCACGAAAGAGCATTGTCATTGTGGCTGACAGTACATATTTTTTACCATCTTTCCCGGATATATAATTTCTTTACGAGACTCGCAGTAAAATATATTTATTACCAACAGTAATTGTCGATTATCACATAGAAATTCCTATTATATATATATATATATATATATATATATATATATATATATATATATATATATATAATCCAAATGTCCGGAGAAGAATTCTTCCTTTCGACACAAGAGTTTTATATAAAAACCTGTGGCAGTTTGAGAGCTCAATGTGTACTGTTGATGTTAGAGTCACAGAGCAAATATATAAGTAAAGAAATAAAAAAGACTTAGAGATTTAACATTATAGTCTATTTCAGGGAGCTTTTCTCTAAAAGCTAAATCTCTAAGTCTTTCGTTATTTCTATATATATATATATATATATATATATATATATATATATATATATGAATTTGTTTCGGCATTTTATTGATATCTGAGTCTGATTCTTACAAATTCGAGTATGCGAAATAAATGTATATCAGTAGCAGGGTTTCCATCTATTTATTTATAATACTACGGATATGTAAAACGAATATCTACTAAAATCTTTATACGTACATTTAAATTCTCAATTTTGGTTGAATCCTTTCAATGAAATACTTGATATCATCCACTTGATATTATCACACACACACACACACACACACACACACACACACACACATATATATATATATATATATATATATATATATATATAAAGATAAATCTAATGAGTCAGACGAACCTAAATTTAGTTTCGCTTAATACTCTTCAGGGCTAATATCTCACTACAGAGACATATATATATATATATATATATATATATATATATTATATATATATATATATATATGATGATTCTTACATACCAATTACTAATATATATATATATGTATATGCGCTTGTGTGTGTTTATGGGAGTGTGTGATTCTTACATAACAATTTCTAATATATATATATATATGTATACATAGAAATGTTGATTCTTACATAACAATTGCTAATATATATATATATATATATATATATATATATATATATATATATATTAATATATATATATATATCTTTTTTTCTCAATAGAGAGAACAGTCAGTCGCTCAGTCAGTTTGTTGATGTAACATTCTAATTCGTTCTACTTTGTTCGCATACATTTCTAATAGTATTTATCGATTAGTTTCCGAAGTTCTCTCTCTCTTTCCATCTTAGTCTTTTATTTTTCAATATATATCCTGCAAGTTCCCTTTGGATTATTGGAGCCGAACTCATATCGAGTCGCCATATTTCTTAAGTCATTCTATTGATTATTTTGGCATTCATTCGCCCCGTTTTTTTGTCTGGACGCATAAATCATGACAAGCAGCAGACGACTTGTAATCTTTTACTGGGGAATATCTTTTCAGGAGAATTCCCCCATCCAAAATATTGACGAGATTTCAACAATCGTTATTGTGCGAAGACGGCAGTCGGAAATCTGGCGGGAGAATAAAGAAGTTATATTTTCAAAAAAAAAAAAAAAAAAAAAAAGGAACAGCCAAAGTAAGAAAGAAATATGAGAAAGACGAATCAGGAGAATGGAAAAGAATGGTTAGACAAGAAACGGAAACATATTCCTTCTTTTCAAGTTTATTTTTTTCTAACAAGGATTGTTCATAGAACGGATGAAAATTGTCGACTGTCGGTTTTTATATGAGGCATGAAAAAGAAGGGTGCATTCAAATAGTGAAATGGAAATAACGAAATGAAAAGAATGCGCAATCAAATCTTAATGTAGAATTAAAGTGAGCTTGCAATGTAATATAAATCTCTTTATGTTTTGTGAATTTATAATGTTTAATAATGAGATGGAAAACAAAAAAAAAATTAAGTTACGTGAAAATTTTTTGGATGGCGTGTAGGATGTTTAGGATGACGTATGAAATACTACTTATCGATTTCAGTTTTGGTCTGTAAAAGCTGAGGAAGAGATTGTGAGAAAGCGAGAGGAGGAGTTTTGAGTCAGTGCGAGATTTAAAGAGAACAGACGTACCATGAGTGTCTGTTCGCCAAGGCATTTTTACTTGGGAGCAAAATAAAATATGAAGAATGCCGACTGTCGATTTCGATATGAGGAGTGAAATGGAAGGGTGCATTCAAATAGTGAAATAGAAATAACTAAATGAAAAGAATGCGCAATTAAATTCTAAATGTAGAATTAAAATGAGCTTGGACCTGGAGCGAAATTATATTAAAAAAAAAAGATTATCGATACTATTTTTTATACTTGTCAGTATTTCTGAGATCAAATATTATTAAATCAATTTTTATTTATTCATTTTTTTTAAACACTAAATATCTGTTCAATTAATAGTTTACTTAAAATTTTAAAATCTATATACTTTAGATTTTTACCGGATGGGTTTCATAGAATAATCTTAACAGGAAGCATTAAGATACAATCCAACATTTTGGGACATATTTCAAGTTCCAAGTCAGATTAAAATGGTTAGCTAAGTAATAGCGTTTTTTTTACTACTGTTTGAAATGTCTGCTTTAGAATTAGTCATTTTTTTCCAATTTAATTTTCTAAATTAATCACATTTCTGTCAATACGTCTAGTGGTATTTATGCAACTTGGAGCCCCTTGAAGTAGTGGTAATGAATACAGCTACGAAGGCTTGAATTCAACATTATCATCTGAAGATGAATTACTTTAAGGTAATTAAAATACCTAAATAGAGTTCGAGGTTACAGTGGCCTGAACACTGTCTTTATATACAATAAAGACGAGTCAACAGTCCGAAATATGAAAATTATTAATATTATTTTTCTTACAAATCATTAATTTGCTGTGTAAGTATGTGTCCTAAGTCTGATACCAAACTACCTTTGGAGGTGACACTCCAGTTATTGAGATTTAAGCAGTGTGGAATACTCTTTTATTGACATTACTCCCGAGTCCCTTCTGACCTGGAATGATAATTAGAGTCCAATCTATGGATCAAATAGATCTGTTCATCAACGTTAAGCAGGGATAAGCATGTTTAATACTTAATTGTATGACCACGTAAGCAACAGCCGGCAATATAAGCAACCTGAGACCTTCCTGTATCAAAATGATTTGATTCGGCATTAAATGACCCGGAAAGAATTGATATACCGTAAAACAATACACAGAAATAGATTTATATAAAAATTATTCGTATTCAAGAAGACAGTTTGCAAAAAAAAGCAACTATACAAAACTGTAAATATGAATGTACAATAAACGTGATTCTACAATCTCTAGCATCAAGACTAGACTCACAGACATGCAAATAAACTCAACCAGTCCTGTTATTTCTTTTTAATAATAAAGTTGGTATTATTTGGATGTTTTGGACTATTCTCTCTTCTTTATTGTTATATACACAACATTTCAGCCAAAGTCTTCGTCAGGTGTTTCTTGTTGAACCTGGGAACCTTCTTGTCGAGGTGTGGAGCCTTCCCCGAACCCTTTATTCAATCCACGGGTTAGACACGTTCTTAAACCATAATCGGGTACAAGTGTTAAGCTATGTTAAGTATTCAAAGGGAATTATAATATAAGATATTCAACATAGCTTAAAACTTGTGCCCAGTTATGGTTTAAGGAATGAGAACAGTTTACCCCGTGGATTGAATAAAGGTTCTGTTCGAAGTTCCGAGAAGGTTTAAGTGTTCGGCAAGAAAAAACCCGTAGAAGCTCGGAGGGCACATCGACCGAAACGTTGTGTATATAATAATAAAAAAGGACAATAGTCCGAATAATCCATATAATAAAAAACAATAATTTTGTTCAAATATTTAGTAGAATTTGTTACAATGTAACATTGTATTGTTTGCTTTCAAATCCATGTAATTTGGTTTATATTCAAATAGTTTCGTATTTTCCATATTCATGTACTTTCAGTTTTATTTTCTCTCTGGAATGAATATATCAAGTCTTCTCTTTTTCTAAAGATTTTGAGATTAGGATTTTGATTGTGTCTACAAAACATTGGCGATGCTAAATTACCTTACTCAATAACATATATCTATATATTTATTTACATAAATGTCTGTATTTTCCTTTGTGTAATGGTTTTCTAAAAGAACTAAAAAGAATGTTTTACATTTTGTAAAATTGCAGTTTATCAATAGAAAAGTGTGACTTTCTGAATGATCATGTGGCATAAACTGCTTTTCCTAGTCTATTGCAATTGTTATAAAATCGCAGCAAGTTTTATATGCCCATAGTATTGTTATTCTATGCGTATACTTCAAGATTTCACATTTAATCTATAAACATCGAATCAGTTAAAAAATTTTCTCTTGTATTAGATTAAAAATCCGACAAACAAAGTACATAAAACAAATTAATCCTATTAAAAAAGAACAAAAAATATTACATGAATCATATTTTCATTAGATTCACTTTTCTGATTTTATAAGCAAGTTCAAGTATTCATAGTGCTGACAAAGCTTCATCGAAGATATTTGGAAAAATCAAGACAATCACATCTGGAGAATTTAAAAGTTGCTTAGTGTTTAAATTGTTAGTCGAATTTGTTAAAAAGTGAATTTGTCTTGTTCAATTATTTCATTAATCACTTAAGAATTTAAAACGATCGTAAAATGATCAACAATTTCCCAGTAACCATCCAGTTTGTTGTTAATGAGTTTACGATTCTTCACGCAGACCATTCATTTAAATTCAGCAGATTTTTAATTCCTTTCTAGCATTTTATAATTACTTTTCAGACAGGTAAAGTGGCAAAATCCACTTACTGCAGTTGGCTCAACAAGTATTCTCTTAGTATTATTATTGTAAAAGGAGGCACATAGTGTAATGTTTAAAGTTGTTGCAAATGGACTCGTCGACAAGAGTTAAAATCATGGACGAGGTTTTTTGCATTTCCTATAACGCTAATACCATTGGGAAAAGTATGCAGCCATTTCTCTCCTTCAGCTATGGGTAAATGAGAAGACGGGGCTTAACCTTGTTAGGCAATCAGTCTATGAGAAATAATTATTCTCTTAATATTATCATTGTAAAAGGATGCACATGGTCTAATGTTTAGAGTCGTTGGAAATGGACTCGTCGACAAGAGTTAAAATAATGGACGAAGCTTTTTGAATTTCATAGAGCTAATACCGTTGGGAAAAGTATGCAGCCAACCTCTCTCCCTCCAGCTATAGTTGAGAAGACGGGGCTATTTAATCTTGGTTAGGCAATCAGTTTAGGAGAAAGAAAAATCTGAATTCAAACCTGTTAAACTCCAATTAGGAAAATGACCTTCTGTCGCGCGGGGGGGGAAATATATAAATATTATATCGTAATTTTGTTTTCTATCACAAACGCTTAGACTGATAAAGCAAATAACATGAATAGCTTTAGATTCAATTCAAATTCACATCTCGTCGGCTTTCTTCATTGATATCGCGTTAACACTTTCGGCCAAAGAAGACTCAGTCATAAAACATGGAGGGAATTATTTTCCTTCTTTCTTTATCTGGATTTTTCGGCATATCAATACGTGCTGGGTTATTTTATGCTAAAGACGTGTGTACTACTAATTCTTGATGGATACTAAATTTTTTTTTCAAACTCAATTTTAAACACATTTTTGTTAACTCACTTTCTTCTATTTAACCCATAGATGGAACTCTAACAGGTACTACCACTCAGTGGCAGGGTGAACCTGGGAGTAATGGCAATGAAGGGGTACCCCAACTCTCCAGAGCTCCAGAATTGTAACTTCGCTATTAGATGCAAAAATTTATACGGTTTTACATAATTGTCCTTTTCTACTCTTTTGATCGCCGTTGCTCTAAAGCCATGGAAAAATTCAATTAATTCTTTAGAGAATATTTTAGAAAATCCTAAACATCAAATAACAGAATCTAACACCAGACGCCATTGTTCTTTAGCAAACTAATACATCCAGACACTTTTCATTCGTAATCAAATGCGTTGGGCCGGGTAACTTATTAAAATGGTGAATGTTTCGCTGGTATACGGATAGCAAGGTAAATGTCCGAGGAAGAAATGTTTTAAGGATTTTATCAAATAAAACATTAGAGCAATAACAGTAGATTTTGATGACTGGGAATAAATGATGGAAAATAGACGTTTGAAAAATAATCATAGATGATAGTTGTAAAATATTTGAAGTACGGAGAATCGAACCGTCCATCTTGGAACTAGCACTTTGGGAACAGGACAGGCCCCTTATTCCGGGAACATTCCATCCCAACATATGTGTAACATCTGCAGTAGGGTCTCCATTGTCAAAGCCGGACTTTCAAGTCATATGAAATATTATCACTTCAAACAATCGCAGAGTGATTTACACAGATCTTTACTCAGCAATCTTTTACATATACAAAAAAAGCATATCTAAAAAATAAAGAAGAACGCTTTTAAAATATGTGTATATTTATATCGTATTATAGACGAGATTCACTGTCTGTCTGTATGGAATCAAAACTACGTGACTAGTTACGTCACAATACTCTTAGGAATTTCATAAGATTATCATAAGTAGATTATAGTCAAAATCATAATACAAAGACTAGAATAACTCTTATTTATTACCGATTTCTCTATGAAGTAAAATTTACATCAAAACATCCCATGTTATTAGTGCGTTAAAAATCAAGCAATGTGTCCTATATATCATTAAGTATTAAACGTTTACATAATATATGGTGTGGTTAATTTGCATACTAGTTTTAACAAAACCGGGTTTAATAACTAATTATTTGGTGTTATTGATCTCTAATATTATTGTTTTATTCTCCAGTTTATTAAAATCAACCCTATGAATGATTTTTATATAGAAACTGTTAAGTGTTTGATCGCCATCCTTGGCCATTTGAAAAGGACTTAAAGTAAGTAAGTCCTAAATAGAATCCTTTGGTAAGTGAATAAGTCCTGAGTTATGGAATCCTACGTAGTGTCAAAGGTCCAGTGATATAATCCTATGTTCCGTCATCCACGAAGGTTCAAAGTAGTTTTGAGTAGTTATGATCAGTATGCTCAGCTTAAATACTGTAATAACAGCAGAGTACTGCCAGTGATTGGCCAAGAGTATAGTCACATGGTTATCGGCGAGTCTATAAGTAGAAGTGGACTTCCGACACACACCTTATAGGCAAAATAAAATAAGTGTAATCTTTTTATATACGTTCTTATCTAATTTCCTTTGTCTATATAATTTGATATATTTGTTTACATTAAAACGTAGATACTTCCACCCGGAAGGCGCATATTCTTGCTCGTTTTTCTAATTCAAATCAATCAAAAGAAGATTATTTTAAATAGAATAAAGACTCAGTCCGAATGTTGTGCTTGACATTTCACCAATTCATTCTGCTCAACTAAAAGATGGTGGTCTGAAAGATGTTTAGTGATCATTAACGTTAATAGTGAGAATCGATTAGTCAAATTGGACACTGATTAGTTGACCTTGATTTCGAAAGTGTTAATAACTTTCTAAATATTCACTAAAACTGTCAACAATGATCAGATTTGAAATTACTTTCGGGAATTTAAATCACTTTCATTCTTTACTCACTTTAATATGTTCTTAGTCATTGCTGGAAATTGTGATGTCTTCGTTTCATCACATGAATCTATATAATTTCTCAATAGAGAGATAGATAGACAGATAGATATACAGCTTAGCTAAAATCTGGCAGGAAGTCAAATGGGCACTTTAGGCTTAGGCATTTTCGACCATATGACCTTTAGGAACCCCTTTTTGATCTCGATTCAGAAGGACATGTTTTTCATTTACACCGTCAATATCCGGTTGTTGGTTAACAGACGATTTTTAGAGTTTTTGTTTTAAATTATAAAAATAACCCCTAAACCTAACCCCTAACAAACAACCAGATATTGACGATGTAAACATGTCCTTATGAATCGAGATAAAAAGGGGTGCCTAAATGTCATATGGTCTGGAATTTCTATTGTGCTACACTTGGGAATAAAGGCATCGTTTGCTTTTAAAGGCATCATTATAGACGTGTGTGTGCGCGCGTGTGTGTATGTGTGTATGTGTTGTTAAAACAATTATGAGAATGTTACCATTGATGTATACTAGTAATGTGATTGGAAGCGGGTGGTGTAAAGGTTAGAGTTTTAGGGAATGGACTCGTCGATCCGAGTTCAAATCCTGGGCGAGGCTTTTTGTATTTTTTATTGTGCAAATACCCTGGGAAAAGTATACATCCAAACTACTCTTCCTCCAGCTATAGGTAAATAGTAGGGCAAACTGGGCTCTTTAACTTAGGCTTGGTGAACAGTCTAGGAAAGGAACACTCTGAATTCAAACCTGTTTGGGGTCTATCGCATCGACCATTGTTGATGGTTCCCCTAGATGAGAACCTACCCAGTCATCTTTTATGCAATGTTTTTAGTTTGTCACTTGGTGTATTCATACAGTTGTTTTTTGTGTTTTTTTTTTCTCATTTTTGTTTTGTATATTTTGTTGATTTACTGTTTTTCCATAAATCATGTCTGTTGATCCTCTAGTTGTTGGCTACTGTAATCAGTCTGTCTTTACTTTTTATTGTACTTTGTTTTGCTATTTGAATATTTCACACCAGAAGGAACTGGTAGCCTTAATTGAATTAGTATTATTATTCAACAGAGATCATAATGGTTTCATGTCTTCGCTCAGGACACAACTGAAGCCCTCGGCTATTTGTACGTAATGCCAAAACTGAATTAAACTCTGAAGAAACTATTATTATTTTGTTTCTGTCTGAGCAAGTTAAACCGAAAAAAAACCAACTTTTTTCTTTCTTTATAAGTTTATTCCTTTATTTTTATAAGTTTTTATTTCTATTCCTTTATTTTAATGTTATATTCCTTTTTTCGGATTTATTCTTTCATTTCTTATAAACTTGTGCAACATCTTTAAAAATCAAAGATGAATGATTTATTTATTTCTATACGATGAAAAAATCTTGATATTTCCTTATAACACACAGCCCTGCAGCCTGGACCTTTAGAATACACCGACTGTACCTCTGCAGAGGGGTAATACTATCCAATGGATCCAATTGTTAGAATTGACAGGTGACCTGTGATGCTTAAAGATGGAACCATGGTGGCTGTGCAGTAACACTAAACACTCCACTTTAGACCTTACAGACGATTGACAGGTGTCGGAGTGGCCGCCTCCGATCCAATCGGCTGGTCACATCAAGCTTAGCTCCCGTTTGATTGATGATTGCCCCAACCCTATTGCTCTTATGGAAAACTCCCAACCCTTTTGAACATCTATGAGCTCGAAGGTGGTGTATGCCCTCGGTATGATGTTAAACTCTATCTGATGATGAGTTCAAATTCTGGATTTCTGGGAAATGTGGAATAACCATTTATAACCATTGCCACCAGATCCACTGTGAAACGGTGTAGTAGTACCAGTTAGGGTCCCATCAATGGGTTACAGAGAAAAACAAGAAAAAAAAATCGAGTCCCCAGGGAATGAATAAAAAATAAATCAAAAAACGTCTTCGGCATCAAATAACCCAAATTGGTTAAAATGCCGTAAAACCAACCAACCAGCCAACCAACCTTATGATCCATCAAATATCTTAATTGATTAGTTATTTAATCATCAAACAATTTATTCCAACGGATATTTCTAATGTTGGTTTTAAAGGGTGAAGAAGCAAAACATTACAAAACAATCTAACGTATTTATTCAATACTAGCGTGACATGTGGACAATCATTACAACGTTTGATATGTTTACTTAAGAGCTATTGTCAAATACTTCAATTTGTAAAAGGTATGATAATCTTGATTTATCTCTCTCTCTCTCTCTCTCTCTCTCTCTCTCTCTCTCTTATTTTTCTTTATTTTCATTTCATTATATCCGATTGAATCAGATTAGCGTTATTGTCCCCTCTCTCTATCTTTCCCCTACGCTCTTTCTCTCTTGATTTTTTTTTTATCTTCGTGATAAGCAACATCAGATAATCAGGATTTGTGTTTGTGCATTTAATCTGAGAAAATCTCATTTTTACCAGAGTGGTTTTTAAGATTATAACGGTTGTAAAAAAAAAGATACTAGTATTAATTTATAGATTATTATATAAGTTTTACTACTAATTTGTGGGAAGAAAATAAAATGTATATTCTTCTAATCGATTTCTTTTTTACGTGAATTTTTTTAATGGCGCAGAAGCGGTTTGACAGTCAAAAGATCCAGAATTTGGATGTGTTTGGTGTACTCTCGAAATTAGAGACGCTTTTGTGCAAATAGTATTGTCTTGACCAATATACGTACACTGAGGCGAACATTGTTTAAAGTATATCTTGACCAAATGTAGATAAACATACATATTTCTCAAAAAACTGTAAATAATATTCATAAAACGCACTGAGCATCAAAAAATATTAAAGAACGAATTCATATCATAAAATCTAGTTGTCGGTCGTCGTAATGATTTGAATATGGTTGGGTTTTGCCAATGGTCGTCTTGAGTACCTGGTGTTAGTAGTCAAGAAAGCAGACATTTCTGACATTGAAAACGAGGTGGATTGACAGTTTTTTTGTTGATAGTTTAATTATCTTATTATCAGGAGTGTGTTTTTTAAAATTCATTATTCATATATATATATATATATATATATATATATATATATATATATATATATATATATATATATATATATATGGGGGGGATGCATGGCTGAATACCTCAAGGATAGATCAACTCTCTATAGAACTGAATGAAAACGTGATGTCATTATTCACGGCGTTTTGACTTGCTGATAAGTGGATAATATGTTGCTTTGAAACCAATGGTGAAAAACACTTTTTAATTGTGTAGTTAGTTATCCAGTATTTTTAGTCTTTTCTTTCTATTAGTTTTGTGTAATATCCGATTGATTTTGACAAGAATTCTTAGTTTTAATTAGTGATTTATTTATTGTGATAATTTCTAATTGCACTTAGTTCGGATAGGTAACAGTTTAGATTGTTTCCACCTGTAAATACTGAATTCCTATTTGTAGTTATCATGACTTAGTGAAGAGGATTTTAATTTCTAACCCTTTTCAATATGGTTGAGAATCATATCACACCTCTGATGTACTTTATACATTGATACATTTTAAATAAACTAAAAGTTTGATAAAGTCGTTAATGGTTTCCGTCCCATTATCTATTTTTTTCTGATGGTTTCTTGCCAAAGATTTTATATCGAAAAAATTATTTAATGGGCTGTTTTACTTAATTGCTTAGTCTGCCGCTTTACATTACACAGACCCGACCCCAATACATACAACAATCTACTTTGGCCATTACTTAGGCTGAATGGGCGGTTAGAGAAATCCCCTTCGATCAAACGGCTGGTCATGTCAAACCCTAGCACTTATATAATTGTCCCAACGCTATTGTCCATTATAGCAAGCCTCAACTCATTTTATCATATATGTGCTAGAAGACATTGGCTGAGGGTTTTATAATCCTGGGAATTACGTTAAACTTTATCTGATAGTGTTCTAGTTCTGGAGCCCCGGGAATTAGAGTACCCTGTCATCACCATTACTCCCAGGTCTACTCTGTCCCGGAGTGGTAGTATCTATTAGGGTCACATTTATGGGTTAAATTGAAACATATATTTTAATTTTAAAATATTGAGTACTCATCAATAATGAATTTATTTCAAAACTTTGTCGACATTAAATGATCCACCAAGGTTTTAAATACACCCCTCCCCACTGTCTACTTCAATTCATCATTTAGGGCGAATGACATAGATTCTTTTCTGGTGCAAATTTGCATAGAATGAACTGTATAAAATAACTTTGGCTCGATGTTCTATATCTGTGTTGACTGGTGCAAATTGTATTTAATGGTGATGCCCTGTCAATTATATCTGTTACCATGACAATGACCTGACAATTGGTTCTCATGGCCTTATTTTGTGCTACAGTTAAAATTTCTTAGAGTTCTTATTTCAATGCTTTCCCTTCTTAGCCTTGTCCAATCATGAAGGAATAAAACTCATAAAATAAGAAAATGTATTTCTCAGTTTAACTTGCTCAGACATAGACAGAATAATGATAGATTCTTTAGAGTTTAATTCAGTTTTAGCTATCGTACAAATAACCCAGGGGTTTAGTTGTGTCATGAGCAAAAACATGAAAACAATGTTACCCTGTCGATTATATGTTACTCTGCCAATGACCACAATACGTTTGTAGTGATCTAAATGTATTTTCTATAATATTTCAATCTAAGAGTTGAATTTAATAGATCAGGTATTAAAATTAATTCCATTAAGTCTTTAAAATTTTGCAACATATTTTTCATTTCAATAAGTAGATTTATTTGAAGTAGCAAGAATATGTGCACTAAGTTTTTATGTAATGAAATATATTAAATTAGAAAGATTAATGGTATTAAATAATACCTATAGAGAGATCACGCTCATTTTAATTATATCTTAATTAATTTCTATACGAAATCATTCATAGGATTGATTTTAATAAGTTGGAGAATAAAACAATAATATTAGAGATCAATAAAACCAAGTAATTATTCATTAAACCTTTTTTTTGTTAAAACCAGTATGCAAACTAACCACACCATATAGTATGCAAACCTTCATTTCTTAGTGATATATAAGACATTGCAGAATTTCAAAGGCACCAATAATATGGGATGTTTTAAGACAAATCTAATTCAGATCTTCCTAGAACATTCTTTAATAAATAAGTTTTTTCTATGTAGTAATGATGTTGACAATAAATCAAATTCTCATTGATAAACTTACTCAAGGGTTTTTGATTACGAAGTGTCATACTTTCGGTTATAGACAGTTAGACACCAACTCTTCATTATAATAAGATATATCGTATTTTTCTAATGAAACATATATAGAGAAAATCTATTAAATTATAATTTGAATATCAGCAAATTTTAAAAGTTACATTCTCAATAAAAGATAAAATAAAACAAAGAAAAAGGCTGAACTTAACGTAAGGATCTGATTTGTATTAATTTCTCTGTAAGGCAAACTAATTATCTTTCCCCTTACGAACAGGGAAACGAAAACAGAATTTGTAAATGAAGTTTGAAACAATTCCCAGTTTGAAAGTTGTATTCTTAAATAGAGATTATTTACAAAGAAGAATTATTTAGAGTTTTGAATCTAATCAATGCTTTAATTTAAAAGTTTTTTTCTAAAATTATCTCAAAATTGCTATCGGCGACTTTTTGGTGATTAAATTCTAAATACAGCCATGCAATTAATTCAGTAAACTAAAAAGATAATTTCAGTGATTACAAAATGTGATTTAACTGTTATGATTCAAAAGATATACTTCACTTGAAATCCACAATTTTTCACGCTGTTAAATGTTATTATTTTCCCCTATACCTGTACGTATTAGTCAAGAGGACTTGGGAGGAATCTCCGTAGCGTAGTGGTTAATCTGCTTGATTGTGACATCGTAGTAAGCTAGTTTGAACTGCAGTCACACAATTACGTTCACTTTTGGACTAATACTCTAAGAAAAGGTATGAACCCACTCACCTAACGAACTATGCGTTATTCGGACTATTGTTCCCATCTTCATTGTTATTTGTACAACGTTTCTGCCGATATGCCCTCCGGCCTTCTTCAGGTATTTCTTTATTTTCTAATTAACACAGCTCCTACCCCAGCTATGGTTAGCGGAATGAGAACAGGATAGCCCCGAGGAATGAATAAAGGGTTAGGTTCGAAGTTCCCTGATGGCTCCCGATTACGACAAGAAGGTTCCCGACTACGACAAAAAGTTCCCAAGTCCGAAAAGAAGGTTCCCGACTACGACAAGAAATACCTGAAGAAGGCCGAGGGCATATCGGCCGAAACGTTGTACAAATAACAATGAACATGGGGACAATAGTCCGAATAACGCAGATAACCCTTTTCAATATGATTGAGAACCATGTCACACCTCTTATGTACGTTATACATTGATACATTTTAAATAAACTAAAAGTTTGATAAAGTCGTTAATCGTTTCAGTCTCATTATCTTGAGATTTTTTTCATTTTCAGATGGTTTCTTGCCAAAGATTCGAAACTTTTTAATGGTCTGTTTTACATAATTGCTTAGTCTGCCGTTTTAGAATACGTAGTTTAATTCGTTTTGTCCTACTAATAAGCGGCTAATCTGTTGCTTTGAAACAGTAGTTTAATTCGTTAACGCTCTGGTCTATGCGTTCGAACTAGACCATAGCAGCGCTCAAGGAACCAAAAATATATGTTGTGGGAAATGTGCAGTTGCGGTTATCACAGAGCAGAAAGTAGATGGGTAGGTCGATTTTTCCCTTTTTTTTTAAATTATCAAATTTCTTGAGAGACCGAAAGTTGTGTATTGGTCTATTAAGTACTGATACCAAAAATTAGATCTGCCACTTGGACCAATTTTTGAGGAAATGGCATCAAAGATCTTAGACAAAAATGCACCGAAAAATCTTCAGTTTTACAACATTTGGCCAACAATTGTCCAGAAAATCTGACAATTTCAGTATTCAAAGCAGGGAATGTTGCCTTTTATCAAGATTTGATATATATATATATATATATATATATATATATATATATATATATATATATATATATGTTGAATTAAACAAAAATCACATCTCGGTGGAATTCGTGGATTAGTCCACCAAAGTTCAGGTCCCGAGTACTTTCGGCACTTCGAAGTGCCATCATCAGGGGTGATGTGTTCCAGTTTTTTTTTTTTTTTTTTTTTTTTTTAATTATATTAATGTGGAGGCTGGAAGGAGAAGAATTGATGGGAAAGGTGCTATAGGCATTTTAAAATTTGTGTACTGCATTGGAAATTAATTTTGTTTGTATTGTTTTATGTATAAAGCTTCTAGTATTTGAGTCTTTGTACTCGGGACCTGAACTTTGGTGGACTAATCCACGAATTCCACCCGAATATTAAAAAGTTGGCCAGAAAACTCGAAAAGATCAAAAACAAAATTGTTAAACAGGAGATGCGTCTTTTGTTTAATTCTACAAGTATAAATGAAAAAATGCTGCCCAAACACACACACACACACACACACACACCACATATATATATTATATATATATATATATATATGTAAACAAGGTATGTTTGGAATGGCTTTTTTGCCGACAATTTTTGGGAGAATATGTGCTTAATTGGAGTCGTACCTAATTTTGAAAATTAATTAATTAATAATGAATTAGGCGGGAATGCCTATTTAAATGTATGGATAAACAAATAAGCATTCCCGCCTAATTCATTATTAATTAATTAATTTTCAAAATTAGGTACGACTCCAATTAAGCACATATTCTCCCATATATATATATATAATATATATATATATATATATATATATATATATATATATGTGTATATGTATATGTAATATATGTATATGTAATAATATTTATAATGAAAAAAAATAAATGTGAAAAGTAAGTTTTTTTTCATTAATTTGTCAAAATTATCCGCTGATTTTTAGTTACGTATTTTCTACCATTCAACATTAGAATTTTGCATTATTCTGTTTGTTATTTCAACCAAATATTTCTCTCATTTATTCCGCCCTAGTTTTCATTCTATCCAAATAACTCGGTATTAATTTTATTTCTTTCCTCTTTCCTCTCGAATCCAAAAACCGAAATCGTGAATTAAAAACTACTAAAATAATTACTTGAAATCCCAAATTATTTTACAAGAGTTGGCCTTTAAGACGTTTCGATTATTGAATATATATATATAATATATATGCATAATCTTTATCAGGACATTCGAATATTGTCTGTGTACATGGGCATATTTACTATATTTACATTATTATATTTATATAAAGACAATTTTGTTTCTCCTTCTCACGGACGAGACTTTGTTTTTGCGAAATAGGATTTCATTTATAAAGAAGATATTCATGGAGCGAAACGTGTTAATTTAATTTTCTCTACTGTCTTCCTATCCACATACCGTCGAATGTCATTCTAAACATTTTCCCAAATTGACGCCATGCAAAAGACAACGAGTCTATACCTAATAAGAATCGACAAGAAGTTCCTAATTTCCGGCCATTCTTGCAGTAAACGACAAGAATTCTTTCTAAATTGTATCACTGAAAACTTCATCCCAAGAAGCACGCACAGAATAGTTAAAACATCTAATCACATTTTGTCGGAATACGTCAAAACTCACCTGCTGTCTGCAACAAATTAACTTAAACAAAACGAACTTTTGACAAAGCACGAATATATGAACTCGGATTACGTCGAGAAAGCATCTTAACAAACTTGGTAGAAACCAATGTAAGAAGAGAAATATCCACAGCCAATACCTAATAAATAACGACATAAGCTAAACCTTCTATGCACTAACACTAAATGGAATAAATTGGTTAAAACAGAAACAATTTAGGAAATGATTTAAGAATGCAAAAAATAGATTATCAGCGAAACTTACTACAAATTAACAGAGCGTAAAAGGGATTTAAAAATGAAGAACAAGCTTTATCCTTATTGTACTCTAGAGAGAAATTAAATAAAATATGTATAATTATATCTATTAGTAAGAAAAATAATAAAATAAATACAGCTCTTCCATGTGCTTATTTTTGTCTCTGCACTTATTGGTTAACTCTGACTAAGCCTTTAATAGCTTGTCTGGGTCACCGACCTCGGCTATTTTTTATTTTTCCTGCAAGCATACAATGTTGTTTATTCCCATTGCGTGAAAGTGTTTTTTTATGATTCTCCATTTCACCTCTACTTCCTTCTAATGTTTTTTTTTCTTTTAAATACCACTAAAATTCTGCAAGCGTTGTGTTCTCTTTATATTCTAGAATTCCTGAATGACAACTTGTGCTGCACAATCCTGTTTTTAATGGGTTGCTGCGTAGGCCGAATATATGTTTTGGTTCTGTTGGTAGTTGGTGATTCTACACTCTAAGTCATGTGACTCGACCAGGCGCCAAATTAACCAGTAAATATCTACTCTCAAGGTGGAATTTACCTACATACTCCGATATACTATCCGCATCAACGAGAAAAACTGTTACTAAGCGCTGTTGATACACGTCTACGCTATTATAACACCCCCACATACACACATTTATATATATATATATATATATATATATATATATATATATATATATAAGTTAAAAGAAAGGAAATGAATCTGACAGTATGAGTATGAAAAAGTGGAATGAAAACATCACACAATGCTGTTAAAGAGAAAACAATTTATAATATAATCATAGCTGATATTGATCAATATTTCGATTTTACAAAAATCATCATCATATGACATTTATCTCCGACCCAATCACTACGGAGTAAATGAGCTCTGATGATGATTTTTGTAAAATCGAAATATTGATCAATATCAGCTATGATTATGTTATAAATTGTTTTCTCTTTAACAGCATTGTGTGATGTTTTCATTCCACCTTTTCATACTCATATATATATATATATATAATATATATATATATATATATATATATATGTGTGTGTGGCAGTTTTGTTATATATGTTAGGTATTTTAAAATTCTCTTCTTGACCAAAGAGTGAATAACCAAAGAGCCATGAAACGTGCATGCCATTCCATGTATTCATTGGCTAATTTTAAATCTTGTGCCTTTCGATGTTAACATCATTGAAATGTATAGAATTTCTATTCAATGAATTATTTCTTACACGCTGATATTGTCTGAAGCTATGGCAACCGTCACCTTGTGATTATAATAACGACTAAGTTGAGGAAATTTCCTTTCTCATCTCTAAATAATAATGAACATTTCTTTTCTCAGAAATGTATGAACTATTACAAAATATAAAAGTATAAGATCTCAAGGTTTTGATTTGTCCTCAATGTTTCTATAAAATGATTCTACAAGAAATTGTCTGATGTTATATATATATATATATATATATATATATATATATATATATATATATATATATGAATAGTTTATTGGCAGTACTGAATTTAAAAAGGACGCGTAAAAGCATATGCATGTTGTAAAATTTTTTTTTTTTAAAGGAAAAGTAAGGGTACCCTGGTTAAATTTAAAATCTAAAATGAATTTATCTTTTTTTTCGTTCAATGCTCTTCAGAGAAAAATAACATTGATAGATGGTGTTATTGTGGTTTTGTTTTGTTTTATTTTTTTTTGTTGTAAACGATGGAATAGAAGGGAGAAAACAAGAAAAGGATTTTTTCTCTCTCAATAGGACAAAGAATTCGTAAAACTATATGTGCAAGCGTATATATATATATATATATATATATATATATATATATATATATTATATATTATATATATATGTGTGTGTGTGTGTGTGTGTGTTGTCATCCGTCCGTCTACTAAATGCGATGGCGTAATGTCCACTTTTTTTTATCTGCAACTGCGTGAATGGCTGAACCGACCAATTTTTGAATGGCAATCCCTGGTGCAGTGACTGCAAACAAACCGTGATGTATGCTGGAGTTGCTGTTGTCTCTCCTTCCTTTTGGCTCTCTTTGCTGCGGCGGCTACTCTCCTCTCTTTTTCACTCTTTTTCGTTCCTTGATTGACGAGGAGGTGCCAATTCGCATGGTCTTTTGCACAAGCCTATGTGTTGGTGTCAATGTGGCATTTCTTCTTGTCCCTTTTGCAGACATCTTTAAAGCACAGGCGTGGTCTCCCTACAGGTCGGGTGCCCTCTACTAATTCACCATACATTAGGTCTTTGGCGATGCGGCCTTTGTCCATCCTCCTGACGTGACCAAGCCAACGCAGGCGTCTCTCGCAGATAATGGCGGGTATGCTGTTCATGTCTGCTCGTTCCAGCACATCGGTGTTGGGCATTTTGCCCTGCCAGCGTATGCGTAAAATGTTGCGTAGGCATCTGAGGTAAAATTATCCAGATTCCTCACGTGGTAAGAGTATGTGATCCAGACTTCGCTACTGTAGAGGGAATACTATGAACGCATGCTTTGTAGATATGCAGTTTGGTTCTCTTAGAAAGGCTGGCATTTTGCCTGACTATCTGGCTCAGTTTGGCCATAACTGCCGCGGCTCTCGCGATTTTGCTGTTGACTTCACTGTCAGTGGTGACTGGATTGGCAATGGTGGACCCAAGGTACTTGAAGCTCTCGATTGCTTTCAGGTTTTACCCGTTGATGACAATTTTCCGAGGGTTGTCTACACTTTGTGGCATGACTTTTGTCTTATTTAGATTTGTGGTAAGCCCGAACTCCTTGCAAGCCTGTGTGAGTCGACTGACAAGCTGTTGCAGTCCGTGCTCATTGTGTGACGTTAAGGCTGTGTCATCGTCATGAGGACCTTTGTGATTTTGCTTAGCTCTAATGCGAGCGATGTTGAACAACTTGCCATCAGCTCTGGTGTGTATGTAGACTCCCTCGCTGCAGTCCTTGAAGGCGTACTGGAGAAGAAATGAGAAAAATATCCCGAACAGCGTAGGTACAAGGACACAGCCCTGCTTCACTCCACTGCTGACTGGAAATGTCTCTGATGTTGTACCATTAAAACAAACTGTGCTGTTGATATTTTCGTGAAAGGAGCTAATGATTCCAAGAAGTCTGAGCGGGCAGCCTATCTTCTAGCAATTTACAAACCCCGCTTCAGCTGACCAGGTCGAATGCTTTTGTTAGGTTTATGAATGCGGTGTAGAGTGGCATCTGCTCCTCCTGGCACTTTTCCTGCAGCCGGCGTAGTGAGATCACGTCTACGGTTGACCGGTTTGCTCGGAAGCCACACTGTGACTCCGGACAGTTGTGAGATGCAAGCGTCTGTAGACGCATCAGTGTAACACGGCAAAGACTTTTCCAATTATGCTGAAGAGGGAAATGCTCCGCTAATTGCTGCAGTCGCTCCAATCTCCTTTGTTTTTGTATATATATATTTACCAACCCCTCCGCTCGAGCTGGATGCGACACAAGGTCAATTTCTTAAGAGTTCAACAGGTTTGAATTCAGAGTTTTCCTTCTCCTAGAACGGTTGCCTAACCAAGGTTAAAGAGCCCAGTCTGCCCTACTATTTACCCATAGCTGGAGGGAGAGTAGGATTCATACCTTTCCCAAGGGTATTAGCGCTAAGTGAAATGCAATTAGAACGTCCAGGATTTGAACTCGGGGCGACGAGTCCATTTCCCATGACTTTAACCATTACACCACGCGCTTCCTAGTTTTTGTAAGAACAAAGGAGATAGGAGCAACTGCAAGTATTACACACACACACACACACACACACACACACACATATATATATATATATATATATATATATATATATATATATATATACAAGCGCTAGGCACGAGCAGGATGCGACGCAAGGAGGTCAATTACTTAAGCGGAGTTTATCATATTTAAATTCAGAGTTTTCCTTCTCCAAGGCTGGTTACCTAAGCAAGCTTAGAGCTCAGTATGCCCTACTATTTATCCATAGGTGCAGGGAGAGTTGTTGGATACATAGCTTTCTCAAGGGTATTAGCGTTATGTGAAATGCAAAAAGTCTCGTCTAAGTGAACTCGGATCGAAGAGTCCATTTCCTACGATTCCAACCGTTAGACCACGCACCTCCACTGATGTTTATCGAGATTTAAAAGAGCATTTTCTTAGATTATTTAGCAATTAATATTACTTCATAGAAACATCTCCAGACTCAACGGCACGCCTCTCAAGCCAGTAGAACAATTCACGTACCTAGGTAGTAATATCTCATCCACAGAGAGCGATGTTAATACACGAATAGCAAAGGCATGGTCGGCCACAAACAAATTATCAGCCATATGGAGGTCCGATCTCCCTGACAAGCTAAAGCGACGGTTCTTCTAGGCTGTGGTTGTATCAGTGCTGCTATATGGCTGCACACTTGACCCTAACGAAGCGTCTTGAGAATAAGCTAGATGGAAGCTGCACAAAAATGCTGCGTGCAGTCTTGAACAAGTCATGGAAGCAGCACCCCACGAGGAAGCAGCTATACGGTCACTTGCCCCCCATCTCACAAACTATCCGAGTGAGACGGACAAGGCATGCAGGACATTGCTGGAGAAGCAAGGACGACCTCATAAGCGACGTTCTCCTGTGGAACCCAACACATGGACATGCAGGTGTGGGGCGCCCAGCAAGGACCTACATTGACCAAATATGCGAGGATGCTGGTTGCTCTGCAGAGGACCTCCCAGGTGCAATGAATGATAGGGAAGGTTGGCGAGAGATTGTCATGGATATCCGTGCTAATTGCGCAACATGATGATGATGATGATGATGATTACTTCATAAGTATATAAGGGATCGTGTTCGAAATTCTGCGAAAAATTTCACTCTGAAGGCGGTAAACTGCAATATTTATTCATGATTCATCCGATTCCATGAACTATGTTTTGTTCTTAATTACTCAAAGAATATTCACTGAAACTTGATGAAGAATTTCCTGATTTTCATTTGCAAAGTTGAGATAATTATCTCACAGAAACTTGTAGCCATTTTTCTATTGCAAGAAAACCAATCCGCGTTATCAAATAATAAAGATTCCTCCCTCGCCACTACCTGTGACTGTAAACCAAATACAGTTGTTTACTCGTAAAATACGTGGCACTTAAAAGTTGCAGGCCTCCCGAAATAATTTTATTTTGAAGCTTTTGGCAAATAATCTTCACGCTTCATGACCCTTGACACCATCGGTAAATAAGATTCTGACAATGATTAACTTTCTGAACAAATATTTATTGATGACGTTATTCCCCGGTGTAACTGATTCAAATGCAAGATTAGCAAATATTAAGAAAATAGAAATAAAATCGAATACTGACGTTCAGAAAAAAATGAAAAAAGACAAACAAAAAAACAAAACAAATATTATCAGCCCAAATCGTATTACGGATAACTTTCTCTCCTGAGTGTTTTCAATAAGTGTTGTTTTTTTTTTAATATTTGAATATCCGTTGGAGTTTTTGCCTGAAATATTTTTTATATTGAGATGTTTTATGATTATTTTTTAAATTTTTATTTCATTTTCTGCGTTTCATTTCCGCACAAAGAAGCAAAACATTCAAGTTCTCAAATAACGAGCAGAGATAGTTATGCGTCTTGATAGAAATAGTCGTGTTGTGCTGCAGGCTCTATTTGAAAGGAGTGATGACGTTTTAATAGTTATCTTAGTATACTTATCTTCTTATCTTCTTCTTATCCTCTTTACTTGGCTGCGATCGGGTTGTTAAATCTAATACTGGGCTGGATGGCATTCTCGCCTTGCTGTTTGGGTGTGGAACAACTTGTGAATTACTTGAGGATATCTTGTCGTGTGCCGTTCATAATTAGTAATGACAACACAAGAGGTTCTTGTTTTTTTCTCATGAGTTGATTTATCTTTATGAATGTTTAAACAAAGGGAACTGAAGCAAAATGCGTGTCTTTTCACCAAGGCATTTTGACTTGATCCTCAAGTCAAAATGCCTTGGTGAAAAGACACGCATTTTGCTTCAGTTCCCTTTGTTCAAACATTCATTCTCTCCTATTCATTTCTCTCTTTCACACTTCGCCACTTTGCATGTGTCGACCAAAAAGAAATCGATAGGTAGCGTTGTGCTGATTCATTCCCAAAATCTCCACTATAATCTACATGTAACTTCTTTGATTCCTTTTGTTTTATCCACCTTATTAGTCTAATACATTTACCAAGCTACAATTAAACCGAAATCCATATTTGATATTCTAAGATTACTCGAGACAATTCATTAATAATCAATAATCATGGATCTCCTTTTTCAAAGAAATGAAATTCCATGAAACATATGGATCATGTATTTCCTATTATTGAGTGATGAATCCATGAATGAAACATTTGAATCATTCTGTACTGGGTAGTAGTGCGTATTTAACTACTAATAAAGTTGCATTTCTGTGCCATACTTAAGAAATAACCTCAAACTGTGGGGCTTAGAAAATCTTATGGCTTCCTATTTCACAAAAGATATTTCTTTTGTCAAGAATTCGTAGAAATAAATAATATGTTAATCTGGTTGATTTGCTTTAACCCACGATGAAGAATTCTCTCCCATGAGATTCGGTTTGTTTACAGTAATTTTGAGACAAGGAGATATTAGAATGTTATTACGTTATTGTTGTTAATAGTGTTATGAAAATGCCGCTGTCATATCAGGTCATCTTCCTGGCGTTCGACAAAGATTATTCAACAAAAGTACAAAGCCATATTCATACGCTGTGACAATCACAGTTTGAGGTTAGCATGTCTTCATGCTGCAACACAGGAAACGAAAATTATAAATATTTTTTCATTTCAACTCAGTTGGAAAAATGAATGTTGGAAACTTCAAATCATACAGAACTTGTTTAATATAATGTTTATGTCAAAATTTAATTAACACTAAAACAAACAAAAAAATATTTCTCCAAATACCAGTTTTATAAATCACATCCTACAGATTGCAGATAATTATTGAATCTTTAACCGTTGTAGTAAATCCGATTGGTTGATCTCGTGTTTTGATAGAGACATTGTTTTAATTTACTTATTGTTAACTTCTTATAATCCTGGTTATCTGTCTCTCGGGAATTGGTTGGTTCAAAATCAGTTGCAAAGATCAAATTATCTTCAAATAAACTTCTTCAAATTGTACTATTGTTGCGATTACATAGTTTACTTGCGATAATTCTTTTATTTGATGCTAGTGAATACGAGAGATAATTAAAATTATTTTTCAGATTTCTTTTAATTGCAAATTAGCAGAAGATACAGTACAACATATACTTGAAAGACTAAAGGAATTAGACTTATACATAAGTATTATACATTATGTTTATGTTAGTCAGTTATTAGGTCAAAATAATTGTCCAACGTACAATAAACATTTTTTAGAGAAAGTTGTACCGATAACAGTCTGTTCAGAAATGATTGTAAAAAAAAAGTAAAAAAAAAAGAAAACTAGGTTAAATTTATATTTAAAGACATATTGATAGATATTTTCCGTTCGTATGAAAAGGTTCATATCGATAATTATATCTGTTTTTCCCTGTTTTTAATCATACTGTGGTATATCCACAAATCCAGCTAGTTTAGATATAAATCTAGTGTTTAATTCATATTGTATTGAATAATGAAGCTGATGCAACCATCTCAAACAATATGATTTCTTTTAGCCAATATCTTGGGATGTTTGTTTATTCTCATTTTCGGGTCAGCATTTCTAAAAATGCCAAAACGACTAAAATAAAACGTGGTGCACACCCACACACACACCACACACACACACACACACATATATAATATAATATATATATATATATACATTGTACATAAATCAAAGGTAAACGAACAACATCAGAGTTACCTAATTTTTATTTCCTCTTGCATTCAAAAACAACTACCAAACCAATATAAACACAATGTCTTAACTAAATTATAAAACTCGTATTTTTAAATTGTTATTGATTTTTCTTATGTTTCTTTCAATGTTGATATGTTATGGCATATCAACATTGAGAAAAAAACATTGAGGACCTAGACATGAATTTTAGAGTAGCAGATGTTGGTGATTCTTTGAAAGAGAAATTTATCGACTGTCCTTAAAAGGAATGATAATTATTTGAAATGTATAATAATCTATATAAATTCTGATGAACGGAGATTGGATGAAAACGAATAAGTCTTAAAAGAATATACAGTTAAAAATAACATATATTCTAGAATGCCTGATGAACTGAAATTATGAAAAATGTTATAAATCGTTTGATTGCAGAATAATTTCATGCTTGCAATAATAAGATTACATCTTCAAAAGATTATCTTCTTAAAGTTTATAGAGAGAATATTCTATTTATAACGATAACAATGAATATATCATGATCTTCTTGAACAAAAGGTCACAACTGACTTGTTAACATTTCTAATTTCATAAATGAAGAGGGATTTGCAGATATTTTTCCCAATTCGTGTTTCTGTTTCTAGTTGCAGAATTTCTTCAGCCAGTTGAAATTAATTCTTACTTAATAGAGTACCTTTCTTATTCAAGAATTACTTAGTAATTTGATTACATAAAATATTAAAACATATGTACTCAATAAAATAAAGGTTAATTATTTAACGTATTTCCAACAGCAAAAATGAGATGTCAATATCTTTTTTATATAACGCAATTTGACTACCAGAATACATCAGCCCGTCTTGTAGAGGGGTGAGATCGACTACCAGTTTACAAGATTCCCAATGAGGCCACCTGTTGGCTGTGGGTGACGACTCGTAATGCTTAAAGATGGCACCCTGGTGGCTTAGCAGTCCATGACATGCAATACTCCACTTTGGTCCTAACTTAGGCTAAGCGGGTGGTAGGAGAGACCTTTTCCGATTAATCGACCGCTCACATCAAGCTCTATCACCTATATAATTGTCTCAACCCAATTGCCCTTATGGCAACGCCCACTCTGTTTTAGCATGTGTTAGAGGGTGGTAGCTGAGGGTCTTAGTGTCCTGGGTATCAGGTTAAAATCTATCTGATCTTGAAGTTCCAATTCTGAGAGCTTTGAAAAAATTCATCGCCATTAGTCCCAGGTCAACTATAACCCATATTGGTAGTACCTATTAGGGTCCGGTCTATGGATTAAAGAGAAAAATGAGTTTAAAATGTGTTTCAAAATATTGAGTTTAAAAAAAGAGTAAAAGTATTCGGCATAAAATAACACAATATGGGTTAACATGCCGTAAAATCCAACCAACCAACCAACCGAATTCATCCTTTAACAAATCTAATTTAGTACGTGTACAATCTTATATACAAATAATGTTTACTATTTTCAAAACTTAAATCGTATTTTATCAATTTGTTTCAACGTGTATGCAACAAAAGATTGGTTTCCCATAAAAAAGATTAGTTTCAAATTCAGGACGGAAATGAATTTTGTATAATAGAAATGTATTCTGTATATTTGCCCATTAAAACATTTATGTGATACCTTAAAAAGGTTCTCACTGATCACGGGTTTCGGAAGAATCGATTAATTTGGGTTGTATTTCTATGCCACGATAACTCCCCTACCGATGAAGGTACGTGTCTACATCGCAATTTCTCGAAAAGTTCTAAATGGATTTCTATAAGATTTAATGGAATGGACGGGGGAGGTTGTTATTGGGTGACAGAATAATTGGTAAAAACTCAAAGCAGATCAATATAAATATTTTACTATGTTGTTGACAGATGTAGGTGCTCACTGAGTGCTTTTTTATTCTTTAGGTTATTTTCATTGAGTGAATGATGAAACACAAAAGTATTAAAACATTTCAGATGTAAGACCTGCTAAAGTATGTTTTCTTTTCATTTTGCGTTGAGAATTCTTGCCTCCTTGCACCAGGCGTAAGTATTGCTTAGTATTTAACTTACGATCAACGTCTTCTCCAGTTTAGCCCACTGGTTTCAGGTTGCTTTCAAAGCCTACTCCTTCTAAATTGTCCCCAAACAAAGTACTAAACAGACACTTCGCATCCTTATTGATATGTTAAGGATTTACGCTTTTGATATGATTTTCTAAAGATTAAATAACAGTGAATCATTTAATATTTGGTTTAAAACATCTTATTTCCGTTGAACGACCTTTTTTCGTTCAAAGAAGATTCAATGTAAAACAATGGTGAATTTTGATACATCAGTAAAAATAGTTAGAATAATGATCGTCAAATGAATTTTTAGATTAAAGTATTCTACATGAAAAGTCCCAAGGAGGAGAGAAGAAAAAATAAAAAACAAAAAAAAAAAAAAATCAAACTGGCAATGGTTATCAACCGTTTTCCATGTCATTACTACGATTATATATACCAACTTCAAATTTATGGTGATGTAATGATAATTCTCAGGTACAACAGCTAAAATAAAATTGAAGTGGAAAAAAATTATTTTGAAATAAAATATATAAAAAATGACAACGATATTTTTGGGTATGGGCTTATGCTTGTCTGACATGAAAAACAGTTTTTGAAGTCCAATATTTGATCTATACAGGGTCAGGCAAAATGATCTGACACATTTGTAGGTTTAATAAAAATGCAAATGAAGTAAAGAAACAATGATCAGACCCATTTGTAGGTTAAATAAAAGGCAAATAAAGTAAAGAAACAAAAATGTGTTTTTATTTTCGAAAATTACATATAATGCCATTTTGTTTCATATAATGCCGTTTTGTTTCTTTATAATGCCATTGTTTTTCGTTTCTTTTTCAGTTGCTGCCATGAATTGGACTGGTGAGCATCGCGCTTTCATTGTGGAAACGTTTATCAAAACAAACGAATCTGTAACTGCAACACAAAGAGCATTCCGTTTGTACTTCAATCTTGGTAGACATGATCCCGTACCAGCTCGAAACACGATCTTGTTATGGGTTACCGACTTCAGAGCTACTGGATCTGCATTGAAACGAAAATCAACAGGCCGACATCGCACCGCCAGAACTCCAGAAAATGTGGCAGCGGTAAGAGCTTCAGTTCAACAGTCTCCACTCCGTTCCACATTTAAACGCGTCCAGGCTCTTAGACTTTCCGAAAGAAGTTTGCGAAGAATTCTTCACAACGATCTTCAAATGCATCCGTACAAAATGATGTTGATAAACGTTTCCACAAAGAAAGCGCGATGCTCACCAGTCCAATTCATGGCAGCAACTGAAAAAGAAACGAAAAACAATGGCATTATAAAGAAACAAAACAAAATGGCATTATATGTAATTTTCGAAAATAAAAACACATTTTTGTTTCTTTACTTTATTTGCCTTTTATTTAACCTACAAATGTGTCAGATCATTTTGCCTGACCCTGTATTTACAAACCCTCCAAACATAAGATGCAACACAAAGTCAGTTTCTTAAGCTGAGTTTCGGTTTTAGTCATCTATCAATTTTATAGAAAAATTGTTAAAAGGACAGAGAGAGAGAAGGAAAGAGGGTGAAGATGGGTTGAGAGAGATAGGCAGCGGAGATAGATATTGTATGAGAAAGAAAGAGGAAAAACGAAAGAAAGAATGAAAAATAGAGAATTTTACTTGAATAAATCTATAGATTACAATATGATAGTGATCCAGAATTAATATTTTTGATTAAAACTGTCATGAATTCGAAATCGAATTAAGATATCCTGTGACATATGCCAAAATATAGCCTAACATTTTTTCTGATCGTCGATGAACATTAGATACTTTTTTGGAATCGATTAGAGGGAAAACAAGCGTGGTCATTTTAAGTTTTCAGAAGAAATAATTATTATTTTCATAATACCCGTCCAAAATGAACTTATTTCCACACAGTTTGACGCCTCAGCCTAAGATCGGAGTATATGTGACTCTAGTCGAGAATGAAAATGGCTCTCACCAAAATATTTACAACCGACAACAGATTAGCTGCCAGGTTTTCGGTCTGTGATTCTAATAGTGTATATTTGCCTTATCGCTGTTTTCAATATGGAAGAAACGAGATGGGTCTATACGTAAATATTTCGATCTCAGTTCAATATCTCCCTTTTGCAGGATACGGGAAGGTAGAATATTTTTGTATTTCTTTAAGGGGTTGAGTGGTTTGATGGTTACCGTCGTATAATTTGGTCACGGTTCAAATCCACAATGAGGCTGTTTGCATTTCACATAGCGTTTATACTCTTGGGAAAGGTATGCATCCATCTACCCTATGAATAAATAGTAAAGGAATACCGGGATCTTTAAACTTGGTATGGCAAGGAGAAGGAAAACTGAATTCAAACCTGTTAAACTCCACTTAAGAAATTTACCTTGGGTCACATCCTACATGTGAGTAGGGGATAGTAAATATGTATATCTTAATGACACAGGTGGCAAGAACAGATTATGTTCTGGTCCACTCGTACATATCTAAGGTTCTCTCTCTCTCTCTCTCTCTCTCTCTCTCTCTCTCTCTCTCTCTCTCTTATATATATATATATATATATATATATATATATGAGTATATATAAAAAGATATGAAAACACCACAAAATGCTGTTAAAGTGAAAACATTTTATAACAAGCTCTGATGATGATATTATGACAAGCTCTGATGATGATTTTCATAAAATCGAAATATTGTTCAATATCAGCTATGTTATAAAATGTTTTCACTTTAACAGCATTTTGTGGTGTTTTCATATTTTTTATATATACTCATATATATATATATATATATATATATATATATATATATATATATAATGTCATGTCTGCTATATTTGTAGAAATTCAGTGCTCAATATCAATGATAAAGCAGACTGATTTTCGCATAGGTGTGAAACTCTCAGTAAACTGGGGTTGATTCCGTCTACGCTATCTTAACTTAAATTTTTATTTGTATGTGTATGTAACACACACACACACACACACACACATATATATATATATATATATATATATATATAAAGAGAGAGAGGGGGAGAGAGAGCGTGAGGGAGAGAAAGCAAAAGCACATAAGACAACCACAACAAATACATACATTTACATTGTATTATATGGATTGATTATACTCCTATTTTGACATTTTTATGGTAATATCTATGTAAGCCGTGGACCTTTCTCAAATTATATGCGAACAGAAAGAATACACGGACATACTTTGAGTTGATTGGACACTTTTAAGAATTTTTATAGAAAATTTAAAAAACCGCTGAAGCAATCTAAATAACAATCTTTAATGTTTTCATTTTGGTCTTAATTAAAAAGACGACAACGTTACTCATAAAAGAAAATGTATGTTTTGTATTTTAAGTAGTTGTTCAATTGTTTTGATTTTTTTTATCTCACTTTAAATAACTGATTACATCATGATTGATGGCTGTTTTGGTCAAATCAAGGTAAGTGTCTCGAATGACCATGATTCTAATTAAGAAGATCTATGTGCGTTTGTTGTGTTGTTTGAGTAAAAATGGCAAACATCTATTTCTTTTTTGCGTAAAGGTTCATAGCGTAAAAACACAACAATTTAGTCAATGCAGTTAATTTGATTATTTATCAACATACATGTTAATTAGATATTATGTGCGCGTAATAAAGAATTATAATTTTCAAATAAAAATCTCCCCTCCATTGCATTTTATTAAGTTGTATGTTTATTATTTAATAACAATAATTTAGAACAAGCAGGACCGGTGGATATACTACAGTATGATAATTCAATTATTACAATATTTGATATGTTTACATAAGCGCTATTGTTAAATCGTTCAATACGTAAAAGGTATAATAATCTTCATTTAATGCTCTCTCTCTCTCTCTCTCTCTCTCTCTCTCTCTCTCTTTCTTTCTTTCTTTCTCCCTTTTCCCATTTTCATTATGTTCGATTGAAACAGATTAGCGTCATCGCTTTCGCGCGCTCACTCCCTCTCTATATATTTCTCTACTCTCTTTCGATCTTATTGTATATTTTCAGTGTAGCATGTTCTTTTTCCTCCTTTCTTTCTTTATGATAAAAAAGGAATCGTCCATTCATTAGCTGAGATGACGATACTCATGAGAAATAAGAAGGTGGCCGATAAGCAACAGCACATAATCAGGATTCACATTCTTGCATTTCAAATTGGATAATTTGGACGGTCTGACTTTTAACCAGAGGGTGTTGCAATATGATACCGGTCGTACAATCAAGGAACCAGTGTATTAATATATAGATGGTAATTATAGTAAAACAATACTTTTAAAACATTAAACAAAATAGTAATTGGCAATTTGCTGAAGTATGTTATTATATATTAATGATTGGAAGGCAATTACAATGCATATAAAATAAAAACAAAGATATGTTTTAGTCTTATCGATTTCAAAGTAAACTTTATCTTCAGAGACGGTTTTCAGAAATGGACGCGCTTTTGTATCGTTATTTTATTTTATTTTTTTATGTTATAAACACGTGTTCTTTTTTTAACGCCACGTGGAAGGTCCTGATGGTCGTAATAGCCGTTGTTCGTTCAATTTCAATTTTATAATTTTCATCTATTTATGTATTTATTTATTTTTATTTATTAATGCGTAAAATATACATAGTATATATACTATATACTATATATGGAACGTGAATTTTAATTAATTATATATTCAGTGTTTAATTCTAATCTATTTTTTATACTATGACCTAATTTAGCTATTAATAAACTTTCTCTAATTCTGAGATTACCAATGTTGCGTATTACTGTCTCTATCTTAACGGAAAAACTATTGTCCTTATTTTTTTCATTTGATTAAATATTTATGGAATGAGGATGCACGTGTGTGGATATGTTCTTTAATTCTGATGTGGAGGGGTCTAATTGTACTTCCTATATAGAAATTAAGGCATTTGGAGCAAGTTAAACGATAAATGGTGTAAGTTTTGTGACATATATTAGGATCTTTTATTGGGCAGTTGGCTAGTGTGCATGCTGTAATAACATTCTTATGTTTTTTTGTTATGTGTTGGCGTAGTGAGGGCTCAGAGTGGGCTAGTTGAATATCTAGTCCTCTTTATGAATAGCCTTGTGTATTTCTTTTGTGATTGTCTCGCTGAAATGTGGTAGTTTTAGGAAACAGGTGTTATAAATACATAAATACATAAATATATAAATAGATGAAAATAATAAAATTTAAATTGAATGAACAACGGCTATCACGACCTTCCGCGTGGCGTTAAAAAAAAGAACGCCACGAGACGCGTGTTTATAACATAAAAATAAATAAAATAAAATAACGACACAAAAAACGCGTCCATTTCTGAAAACCGTCTCTGAAGATAAAGTTTACTTTGAAATCGATAAGAGTAAAAACATATTTTTGTTTTTATTTTATATGCATTGTAATTGCCTTCCAATCATTGATATATATCAAACAAAATTTCATAAAATCTATTTTATAATCTTCAGAATAAAGGTCGATTATCTTGATCTCCGCTAAAATCTTCAAATAAATGTTCACTTGATTTAATTTCCTCTGTTACTTACCTGCTAAAAAAGACGACATTTATTCAGATATCATAAAACAAGATATTTTAATTAAAGTATTTCTTGGGATGCTTTTCAGGAAATAGATGTTTAATGAATAGATTTATGAATGAATAAGTACCAAAAATAATTTGAAGTCAGATAATTAGGAGAGTTTTAATAAGATGTTGTTTAATGAATGATTTTTCCTGAAGATTCTTTCGCCAGACATTTTATGGCGTAAACATCAGCTCAAAGAAAAATATATCCAGTGTCAGAGTGTGGAAATAGGTAATTCATATCTATATTTTTTCCATAGAAATGATACTCAAAGTACGACATAAAAAACTTTTACATGTTTTTGCTGTTTTATTATTTCTTTTTTTTAATTACTTATAGCTTCTTTGCCAGAAGTTAATGAAGTTATTTTAACGAAATAAACCATTGGATTTATGTATAACCAATTTTCTTCTAAGCAAGAATTGGAATCTGTAATTACACTCGTAAATAGAATGTATATTTCTTATAAAGAAAATTAATTAAGGTGACTCATCCAAATATAATCAATATTTACAGCTATATATATACGTCTGGTTAAATATATTTTTCAATTTGGATCGTTTTCTGCCAAAAGAGGTAATAGGAAAAACGCAGTATTTATCATGGTATCAAAATGGACAATCGGATAACGAATAAGGAATGAATTGTAAATCGTGTTTTTTTTTGTTTTTTTGGTATTTCCAGAAAATCTATGACAGTTTGATTTCTTTTTTAATTACTTTGTATAAAACTAGTTTTATGTGACTAGACTTATTCATAAACATCTTTCCTTTGTATACATCAATCTACCTACACATATATACACCAAGTAGAATTAAGAACTACTAACTATTTGCTTGTTTCTTTTCGGCATGATTATTATGAAAATGGCGGGAATTTATTAAATGGCGTCGTGTAGATGACACTTATTAAAATAGTCATTGTTTCGGTTGCAGAAAAATAATCTCGTATCGATTTTTCATATAAGGTTTAATAATCTAATGTCTAGCACTTTTCTTGAGTGTTAGATAGAAGATTAATTTCGTTAGCTGTTATTATTGATTTCAGTTTTCATTAGCTGCTGCCGCCCTGTCGGCTGGGGTAGAAGAATACACTGACTGCATCTCTGCAGATGGGTAAAATTTCCCCTAATGAGACCACCTGTTGGTCGTCAGTGGTGACATGTGATGCTTAAAGATAGAACCCTGTGGATTGTGAATTCTATGACATGAAACACACCACTAACCTCATTTAGCTACACCGGCGATCAGAGAGGGCTTTTTCAATCAATCGGCAAGTCATGTTAAGCCCTAGCACCTATATGATTGCCCCGGCCATATTGCCCATATGACGCCCCTAACATTTTTTATTATACAGGGTCAGGCAAAATGATCTGACACATTTGTAGGTTTAATAAAATGCAAATGAAGTAAAGAAACAATCATCTGACACATTTGTAGGTTAATAAAAGGCAAATAAAGTAAAGAAAATAAAAAGTGTTTTTATTTTTGAAAAGTACATATAATGCCATTTTTTTCATATAATGCCATTTTGTTTTGTTTCTTTATAATGCCATTGTTTTTCGTTTCATTTTCAGTTGCTGCCATGAATTGGACTGGTGAGCATCGCGCTTTCATTGTGGAAACGTTTATCAAAACAAACGGATCTGTAACTGCAACACAAAGAGCGTTCCGTTTGCACTTCAATCTTGGTAGACATGATCCTGTACCAGCTCGAAACACGATCTTGTTATGGGTTACCAACTTCAGAGCTACTGGGTCTGCATTGAAACGAAAATCAACTGGTCGACCTCGCACCGCCAGAACTCCAGAAAATGTGGCAGCGGTAAGAGCTTCAGTTCAACAGTCTCCACTCCGTTCCACATTTAAACGCGTCCAGGCTCTTAGACTTTCCGAAAGAATTTGCGAAGAATTCTTCACAACGATCTTCAAATGCATTCATACAAAATGATGTTGATAAACGTTTCCACAATGAAAGCGCGATGCTCACCAGTCCAATTCATGGCAGCAATTGAAAAAGAAACGAAAATCAATGGCATTATAAAGAAACAAAACAAAATGGCATTATATGAAACAAAATAGCATTATATGTACTTTTCGAAAATAAAGACACTTTTTTGTTTCTTTACTTCATTTGCCTTTATTAAACCTACAAATGTGTCAGATCATTTTGCCTGACCCTGTATATGTGCTGCAAGGTGGTGGTTGAGTCTTATTTTTCTGGATATGACGTTAAAATCAATCAATTAGTGAAGTTTGGACCTTTGGGGAGTGTGGAGTACCTCTTCATCGGCATTACTGCAATGTTCACTCTGACCCGGAGAGGTAGTAGCTGTTAGGGTCCCATAAGGGTTGACATGCCGTAAAATCCAATACGGCAAACCATTAGCTTCTGGGTAGTTGTGGCCCTGAGCCATCTTAAAATGATATTAGTAAAACTCCCGCATGTATACGTATTTATTACCGAGACGGCCACTGTTAGAAATGTGTCACGTAAACTATTGCTAGTTCGTATTATATTCACAGGAATGCCTCATTATTATGGCTTTGAAACGTTCTGTGGGGACTGCTGCTGATGGTTAGAGGAGGACAGAATGCAAATAAAAATGTGTTCACCTCATTCTTAAGAGCATTCGTGCGCAATGAATATCAGTTGGAATTCAAATCATCTGATCGTCACCTAATATTATCTATTGTAAATGATATACCACTTGAAATTGTCGATAGATTCCATATTTATTTTATTGTTGAAAGAATAAAGATGACCAGCAATAGATAAACTTGGAAAGACTTTTGCTGAAGAAATAAGCGAACAAAATAAATACAAGTACATATTATACTAACTATAGAATTTTACTGAATATGGAATACATTATTTAATACAGCAATCACGAAGTCATAAGCGACGTTCTCTTGTGGAAACCAGAATACTGACATGCCAGTGCTGACCGTCCAGCAAAGACCTACAATGACCAGTTTTGCGTGGATACTGGACGCTGCACAGCGGACCTCCCAAAGACAATGAATGATAGGGATGGTCGGCGATAGATTGTCAGGGATATCCTTGCTACTAGCGCGAAAAAGATGATGATAATTATCTGACCATCAAAATCAACTTGCGTTCTAAATGCTGAAGGTCAGCCTTAAAATTAAGTTTGTTATATACAAATCCCGTTTTTACCCTTCAGGAAAAACTAAAATGAATATACATGGTATATTTTTCCATTTTGGAGTGGATTGATGTGAAGGGCATGATCATGGAATACGGAAGATAATTTCCACTTGTCCAGACAATAAGTGGACATGTGTAGCTCTCGAATGGTATCGGAGAGACTGGAAATGACCACGTGGGAAATCTCCACAATCATGGAAATATTATATATATATATATATATATATATATATATATATATATATATGTATGTGTGAGTGTGTATTATCATAAAGGTACGATAATAACCTACTCGAGTTTCACGATAAGGATCTTTAGGGTTAAATCAACTGGATTAATCAAGATATTGATTAATTGCTGTCGATTTCACGTGTGTATTTTCTCGCGATAAACGGTTGATTATAGGTCCGTGGTCGAAGAACGCTGATTTAAAATTCAAAAATTCAAAAAGTGCGGAAGTTACATTTTTTTTTCAAAGGATCAAAAAATATAAACATTGTTAGAAATCCGCTTTGTGCCATTGTTTTAATGGTTTATGACAATGATGAGGATTGTCTATATTATTATAGAGTCTGTAGTGATTAAACGTGGTTTTATTAATGTATGTATAAATTTATTTATTTTTATTAAAGCCAATAGAAATATATGTATACACATGGAGGCCTATTTTATAATTTCAATGGTCTTATTACTATTAAAAATATGGTGAAACTCGAGTAGGTTATTACCGTGTACCTTTTGATAATAAATTGCTCTACTAACGTATTGAACTTTATATTTGTTATAATCATTTGAAACTTGATTGTGACTATTTTCACCGGTAAGCATATATATATATATATATATATATATATATTGGTTTGGAGGTTGATTTTGAAGGCTATCTCAATGCCAATGGTGTTGTTTGTTAACCTGTAATTTATTCTTGATATTTCGAGATAAAATCTTTTTTCAGAAGAACACTGGAACTGAAGTCGTTGTTGTCTTGTTATGTATTTTAGTTAATCTAGAAATTTAAGTAGAAATGCCATAACAAGACAACAACAACTTCAGCTCCAGTATTTTTCTGAAAAAGCGATTTTATATCGAAATATCAAGAATAAATTCCAGGTTAACAAACAACACCATTGTTACCTTATTATTCTTTCTTTACACCTGCATTGTGATAGCCTTCAAAATCAACCTCCAAACCAATATATATATATATATATATATATATATATATATATATATATATATATATATTACAGATCTGAGTCAAAAGAGTGCTAGTTTTTATGTAATAAATATATTCGGCCAGGAGTACAATGGTGAAAGTGTTCCATTCACTCCGTTTCTGTATTGATAACTGACAATGTTTGTTTGAGCAAAACCCTGAAAAGATCGAGTTATAGGATCTATGACACCTGATATGTTAATCAAGAAAGTTTTCGCACTTATCAGTATTGCCAAGACGACATTTACCTCTGCTTATATTCAATATATAAACCATAGGAAATCGATTCTATTTAAAGGAGAGAAATAACGTGACCGTTGATGTCAAAATTTGGTTTCGTCCGCTTTGATAGTCGCCATGGGTGTCATTTCTTTTTAACCTTCTTCTGTCCATTGTTGCCGATGTAATTTCAAGTTTTGGCACCGAGGCATTCACTTGCCTCAAGTAATGTTTCCTGGTTCATTTCGGAAGAATTCTATTCTTACCGTTTTTATTAACGTTTCTTTTTATTGGAATGATGCAAGGCATGGAGGTCTGAAAATCAAATTCTAAGCATCATTGAGTTTGTGGCGGCTGTGGCTTCTAGACTGCTGTGAGGTTTCCTTCGTGAATTAAACTCTGATTGACATAAAGAAAAAAAAAAGATAAAACACAAAGAAAGGAAACTTTGAATTCAATAAGAGAAACACGAAACAAATAAAGAAAAACAAAAATATCCTTTTCTTTTTCGCCTTTTCATTTCGGCTGACAAAAGGGAACAGAAACAGAGATCGCATGTTGCTATTTTTCTTTGCTTTTTTCTTTCCTTGTATTTTGTGTACTTTTCTGTAGTTGGAAAGGAAAAATGTCTAGAGAGAATAAAACCAGACAGAACTAAATGGAACATATGGAATATTATCTGAGAAATGTGCGAACGTTTGCAGTTGACTATTGAATATACCGACTGTACCTCTGTAGAGGGGAAAACCCTCCAATGGGCTACCTGTTGGCCGCGTGATGCCTAAGGATCGATACCTGGTGGTTGAACAGTCAATGACATGCAAACCTCTATGTTGGCCTGTAATGCCTAGGGATCGTAGTGGCTGAGCAGTCAATGACATGCAACACTCTATGTTGGCCTGTGATGCCTAGGGATCGATACCTGGTGGCTGAGCAGTCAATGACATGCAACACTCTATGTTGGCCTGTGATGCCTAAGGATCGATACCTGGTGGCTGAGCAGTCAATGACATGCAACACTCTATGTTGGCCTGTATGCCTAGGGATCGATACCTAGTGGCTGAGCAGTCAATGACATGCAACACTCTATGTTGGCCTGTGATGCTAGGGATCGATACCTGGTGGCTGAGCAGTCAATGACATACTCTATGTTGGCCTGTGATGCCTAGGGATCGATACCTGGTGGCTGAGCAGTCAATGACATGCAACACTCTATGTTGGCCTGTGATGCCTAGGATCGATACCTGGTGGCTGAGCAGTCAATGACATGCAACACTCTATGTTGGCCTGTGATGCCTAGGGATCGATACCTGGTGGCTGAGCAGTCAATGACATGCAACACTCTATGTTGGCCTGTGATGCCTAGGGATCGATACCGGGTGGCTGAGCAGTCAATAACATGCAACACTCTGTGTTGGCCCTTAGACTAGACGTATAGCCGCAGAGGCCCACCTCGGATCAACTAGCTGGTCACGTCAAGCCCTAGTAACTATGTGATTGTCCCAACCCTATTAACCTTATGGCAAGCCTCAGTCGTTTGTTTTATATATGTGCTAGAAGACGGTGGCTGAGGGTCTTATTATCCTGGATATGACGTTCAACTCTATCTGATGGTGAGGTTCCAATTCTTGAGCTCTAGGGAATTTGAATTCATCCTTCATCGCCATCACTCCCAGGTCCACTGACCCGGAGTAGTGGTATCTGGTGGTCTCAGCTATGGGTTAAATAGAAAAAATGAGTTTTAAAAAATGTATTTAAAAAATTAAGTTTAAGAAATAAATAGAGTACCATCAAGAATGAATAAAGCAAAACGTCTTTGGCATAAAATAACCTAATAAGAGTTGACATGCCGTAAAATCCCACAGACCTGACTCCATGCATCAAAAGCAGATGATATTTTCCTCTTTCTATCTGATTGATGAAACAGTCTTATCCAAGAGACTAATGAAAAAAAACGAATTTCTGATCTCAACTGAAAATCTGATATAAATTTAAATTCGTACAAATATTCTCGCTTTTAAAACTAGAAATGAACACTTCATGCAGATTCATCAATTATTACATGGGATAATTAGAGTGCGTATTATTTAGCTGATTTATTTATAAGTGCGCATTGGAAATCCATATGTACAAGACAATCTAGATATGTGCAGGTGCGGATTTGTTCATAGTTAGCGCCCCGGAGAAGGAAATAACGGTATGTAATATATGAAATACTAGAATACTTGAATATACAGACCTCTCTCTCTCTCTCTCTCTCTCTCTCTCTCTCTCTCTCTCTCTCTCTCTCTCTCTCTCTCTCTCTCTCTCTCTCTCTCTCTCTCTCACATATCTCACATGTATAAATGAGGGAAAAACTAAGGATTAGCTATACCACCACAGAAGAACACAGCATGGAATTATCATTAACGCCATATATATGCCTTTTACAAGTCTAAGTAAATTTTCAGCTCAACTTGATCAGAAATCTCATCAGAATCTGAGTTTAAATTTTGTATTCAAACTCTTTGAAGTTTTAGAGTATGAAAACATTACAATATAAAGTTACGATCAAGACATTCTAAAAGATCAAACCTGTCTGGAAATCAAATATAAAGAATGGAAAAAACAAAAAACAATTGAAATATGGCTTTGATAAAGATAATTAATAATGTTATATTTCATTATACCTATATCTATATGCAAGACAAGCTTACAGAAAATTAAGTATCATTGAACTATTTAGTTGGTTCGATATTGTGCTTGAAAGAACTCATTTTATGAGTTGCAAAGAAATGAGGAAGAGAGATAATGATTTAAACAAGAAATAGATAGATGTTAAGAAAGGTTATGGGCGAAATAAATACAGGTATTTAACACTCTGTGTACCAGAGCACCTCTAAAACGACCAACGATCAAGCACCTCTAAAACGACCAACGATCAAGCACCTCTAAAACGCCCAACGATCAAGCACCTCTAAAACGACCAACGATCAAGCACCTCTAAAACGCCCAACGATCAAGCACCTCCAAAACGACCAACGATCAAAATGATGAAACGAGTGAAAAGGCACAAGATCATCAGTTCTTAGAAAATGGTTTAGAGTTAAAAGAAAAAAAAGAATAAAAAGAAAAGAGAAATGAGTTAAAGGAATACATTTCTATTCAGTAGTAAAGGATCGGTGATACGATACTTATTTTATATAATGATTGTAAGGCATACAGTTATAAAAGACATGACAAAAATACATGAATATTGTGAGAATATTAGCAACTTTTATCATGCCATCATATCAAACTGCTCTGCATCAGAGCCCTTTGAAGCAAAGTATTGAAGTCAGTTAGCCTACTGTTGGTTTGAATAAGAGCAGCTAAGAACAACTCCAGCAGTGTCCAAGACAGTTGGTATAAATAGGACTCAAGAATGATCCATCCATGAATCTGGGTGATTTGGGTGATTCCATTCCTTGAGTTCTGATTGGCTGCTTGACTGCTTGATTTGAATGACATTGTGGAGTCTTATATATACTCTGTCATTTTGCAGTGGACTTTGTGGCTTTCGGGATTGTATTCAGTTACAACCGTTTGCTGCCTTGTCTTCCCAGTTCGACTTTAATTATTCTTCACAAAGGAATGCTTCATTTCATGGCATGAAATCATCTTAATAACAGCAACCTTGAGCACCTTTTTGATCTCCATGTTTCTAACACACGTGGGCATGCCTACATGACTTTCGGAAACGTTTTTCATGCTCAGAGTTGCAGAGGCATGGAATAAACTGCCTGCATCCGTTGTAGTCTGCTGAAACACTGCATCTTTCAAAGCCTCCATGCTTCCTGTAACTTGCCAACACTATATCTGATAACCCCTCCCACACATATGCACACTTGTGCACACATACATGTATATTATTACTGTACACTATTCATGTTAACCATTTTCGGTAAATATTTTTCTTTAACCAAAATAATCCTTTCTCTACATCTATATATATATTTACCAGCCCATCCGCACGAGCTGGATGCGAAACACAAGGTCAATTTATCAAGCGGAGTTTATCAGGTTTGAATTCAGAGTTTTCCTTCTCCTAGACCGGTTGCCTAACCATGGTTAAAGAGCCCAGTCTGCCCTACTTTTTACCCATAGCTGGAGGGAGAGTAGGATTCATACATTTCCCAAGGGTATTAGCGCTAAGTGAAATGCAATTAGCACGTCCATGATTTGAACTCGGGGCGACGAGTCCATTTCCCAAGACTTTAACCATTACGCCACGCGCTTTCTTACATCTATATGAAAGAATATTTTGTATTTAATCTCGCCAACATAGAGCGACACATCTTATGGGATATTTAACTAAAGGACAGAAAATACCAAGCAGTTACACCTCAACCATTCCAAGATACTATTTCTCTACATTTTTGAGATGAGGATTTATAATTTGTATAATTTAAATTATTCACTCTTGTCCTCATCTTTATTGTTATATAACTTATTTGTCGTGTATATAACAAAAGAGATGATGACAATAGTACGAAAAAAAACAAATAATAAACATTCCACGATAACGCATAACTGCGTCAAATATTTTGGCTATTTATGAAGATTTTTTGTATCAATAAAAACTCACTATATGAAAAGAAATATTTGAAACTTAAGTATGTGTCATATCAACTACAAAATGTAAGTCACGTTTTTGTTTTATTCATCCTGTTACATATTGTTGACGATCGAGAAGATGTCCGTGTTTAGAATTTTTTTCTAACTTGAAATAAATAATTCACTCATTTTACTTATCGATTGGAATATTTTTGTCAGTGATTTTTTTTTAAATTCATATCATAATGTTTTTATATCATAACGAAACAACCATCCCAATATAGCTATTCTTGCTTTTATGGGGAAATCTATTGAATAATATTGGAGACTTTATGATTTTTCATTAATAGTAAAGTTGGACATAAGACAAACATGCGTATTTCACAGAGACATATAATATTTACTAGCCCTTCCGAACGAGAAAGATGTGACACAAGGTCAATTTTAAGGGGAGCTTAACAGATTTTAATTTAGTTTACCTTCTCGACTTTATAAAAAATAACAAACCCAACATTAATAAAATAGCATTTAATATTGATAACAATATACTAAACATCTTCAATAACTAACGCACTAATCTTAGCAGCCCCAATGAAATAATAGACTCTCCTAATTTGAAAATGCATGATAAAATTAAAAACTGACACACTACAACCTACAATCCCTTGAAGACGACCGAGGAAACGGTTGAAAGCGCTAGGTTAAAAAATATGGAACAATTCCTATACCAACTGAACCCCGAACTACGGAAAATAACTAGACGACTAGAAAAAATTCAGATAAAATTCATGAAGGTTAATATTATCTTGAAGATGTTTTGCCCATTCAAAAGAAGAGACATTAAACAAACTTCTGGTGATTAAAAAAAAAATTCTGCTTATGGAAATAATGAAAATTAGACTGGTTGCCTAGGTAAGGTTAAAGAGCCGAATGTATCTTATGATGTACCATAGCTGGAGGGGGATTGGTTTAAAGCAAAACATTCTTTTATAAAGACGTGATATATATATTTACCAATCCCCGCTAGAGTAGGATGGAACACAAGGACAATTTCTTAAGCGGAGTTCAACAGTTTTCCTTCTCCTAGACTGGTTGCCTAACCAAGGTTAAAGAGCCCAGTTACCCTACTATTTATCCATAGCTAGAGGGAGAGTAGGATTCATACTTTCCCAAGGGTAGTAGCGCTAAGTGAAATGCAATTACCACATCCAGGATTTGAACTTGGGGCGACGAGTCCATTTCCCGCGACTTTAACCATTACAAACGCACTTCCATAAAGACCTGATATAAGTGAATAGATGAATATGCTAACAGTAAATGGACATATCTTAATCTCTTTTCATAAATGAATTCGATACTTGTTACAATCGATCATTGTACTCTGGTTATATGTCAGCAGGTTTGTCCTTTTTTATTTAATAATAATATTAAAGTAAGTGTAGGCGTTATAAGGGAAGATATTGCTCCAACAAGAAAGTTGAACTCGTCCAATGAAACATAAATAACACGGATTACACGAGGGTAATAATCAAGTAGTAGCTAGTCTTCTGCAGAGATTCTAATTATTGCAATTAAATATCTGTGTGTTGGACTCTAACTTATTTACATATTTTTGGTACCCGAGGGTAGTAAATCTATGTTAATTTTTCTTCCGGATTTCAATGTGGTTATTTGATAACTCAGTCACAAGTGTAGATTTGCTTCTCTGAAAGGATATAATGCTGTCCCCTCAGTTTGGGACAACAATTTCTTTTTCAAATTACCCAACAGTCGTGATATTACTCTCTTTAGAATGTGTGATAGATATACGTCTTCCTGTCAAATACATCGTTTTCAATATCTCCATATTTAAATAAACTTTACCACTATCTTTTTCATATGATAATTCATCATATTCTTCTTTAAGAATCTTATAAATATTAACGAATATTTTTCCTAGAGAAATCCGGCAATAATCACTTCTTTATTCTTCGAAAGTTATTTGCTTCTCTCAGCTCTAAAAAAGCAGATTGTAAAATGTACAAAGACTCCGACAAATAATTATATTGTAAGATGTTTAGAATATGCTATTTCCAAGGACTGATCAAATTGATGACATTTATCTGAAGCATTATAACTAAAATTCGTTTTCAGGTTTTTTTCTCATGCAAATCAGGATTTTTTTGTTTACAATGATTCAATATAGATTAGTCTAGAATTAATAAGGAAGATGTTTCAAATAAGAAATCATGACATGACTAGATATTTCTATGACAATGTTTTGTTTTTCCAGATGTACTGGTGTTTAAATGGTTGTTTTATTTCCCAAAACAATTATGTGACACGTGAGAATTATATTATTAATTTAAATATCGACCTATTTGGGATTTTATAAGTTAAAACCTTTTCTTTCATTCAATGAATAAATAAAGAAGTTTTGTTTACTTTCAAAGTAACATGAATTTCATCAAGAAAGAAAATCGTTATTATTTTTTGAAAGCATGTCTAAGTTTTACAGCTGTAAAGAAATCGACATTTTTCAAAATACAAAATACACTGGGCTACAAAATTGCCATTGAGTTGGTTCTGACATTTTCAACTAAAATGAATCCTAGTTTGTCTATATCACATCAACCTTCTGAGCTACAGGATACCCTGGAATATTCTCAAAACCCATAACGATACAGCATCTAACAAATGTGTGCTTATGGAATGTTGGTAATTTATGAGAAACTGCGTCCCAGTCTCCTGCCACAAAAATTGCTACCCGGTGACTATCAAAATAACAACCCCAGCTCGTCGTAATTCTTGTTTATTTATCGTAATTTGTCGTAATTCTTGTTTAGATATGAAGATGGATATATAGTTTGGAATAGACTGAGATAGATAGATAGATAAACAAACAAAATAATATAGATAGATATGAAGAAATGGAGATAGATTGATATTTTCGACAAGTAAATGTATTTGGGGGGGGGTCGCTTCATTTTTTGTCGTAATTCTTGTTTATTTAAACTAAAAACAAGACATTTAACAAACATGAATAAAAGAAAATCTTAGTATTTAAAGTAATATAGATAAATATGAACAAATTGAGATAGATAGATATGAAGATGGATAGTTTTGAGTAGACTGAGCTGGGTCGTTATTTTAATAGTCACCAGATAGCAATTTTTGAGGCAGGAGACCGGGACGCACTTCCTCATGTGTGCTTATGGAATGTTTTACAAATTCACATATAATGGAAAATAATAAAATATTATCAAGAATTAGCAAAATAGTGAATCGGTTAAAATAGAATGTTTGTCACTATTTGATAGAGGAAAAGAAAAATATGAAGAATTGTTTGAGCGTATGATTATCATGAAATCCTATTTTTTTAATTTCATTTTGCGATGAATTGAGAATTTGTAAGCGCCAATATCGATGTATATCTAATTGGTCAACGCATACACACACACACACCAACTCCCTCTCTCTCTCTCTATCTCTCTCTCTCTCTCTCTCTCTCTCTCTCTCACATACACACACACACTCTCTCTCTCTCTCTCTCTCTCTCTCACACACACACACACACACACACACACACACTCTCTCTCTCTCTCTCTCTCTCTCTCTCTCTCTCACACAGACACACACACTCGTTGATTGATTGATTCCCCAGTACTCTGTATTGTGTATGAAGTTTTGAGGGATAATATTGTCATTATTCGAGGAATCATTCGAACGGGTATCCCCATTCTTATTATTTAAATCACATTTCGACAGTAGGAATACCTAGCCTTCCTTAGTTTAGTAAACTACGAGATGATCAATTACCTAAGATACTTCGGTCGAAATATAGTGTGTTTCAGTGAGAAAAATTGAAATGGAAAACAAAATGTATTGTTACCGACGGAACATAATCAAAGATGGTAGATTGACCCACCGGATTAAAAACAATGACCAATGTTGACGTAGACTGATTGACAAAAAATACGTATATAAAAAAACAGGAACGAACGTTGATCATACCATAAGACTGTATCAATTGGCTTTCTCACGAATAACATAAGGCGATCGCTTGACCAAATTAATGAAACACACTAATCTTCCGTTTACCTTGTTAGGGCAAAAACAAGGGTCATCAGGTCATACGGTCTACTGCCACTGATAAAAGATCAGTTCTAATTAAATATACTTACACATTGGCAATAATGTTTTGTATGGATATTCTCATTGAATTGTTGGTATATATTACAATAACCATGTATTAGGAAAATTTCTTCTATTTTAACACTTTGCTATCCTACCACTAATGTTTATTATAATTGAGCAGAAGGACTGTAATGAGACTGTAAACCATGTACTCTGCGAATGTAGCAAACTAGCACAACGGGAATACAAAACTAGACACGACTGGGTTGGGAAGGTGATCCACTGGGAATTATGCAAAAAATTAAATTTTGACCATACAACAAAATGGTATATGCATAAACCAGAATCTGTTCTTGAGAACGAGACACATAAAATTCTCTGGGACTTTGAAATAAAAACGGATCACCTTATCCCAGCAAGAAGACCAGACCTAGTGTTGATAAAAAAAAGAAAGAACTTGTCAACTGGTGGATTTTGCAGTTCCAGCAGATCACAGGGTGAAGCTAAAGGAAAATAAAAAAAATGGACAAATATCTGGACCTTGCCAGAGAACTGAAAAAGTTATGGAATATGAAAGTGAAAGTGATACCAATTGTAGTTGGTGCACTTGGAACGGTCCCAAAAGGATTGGAAAAGGGTTTGGAAAGTTTGGAAATCAGAGGAAGGGTTGAAACCATTCAGAACACTGAATCTGCCAGAATACCCAGAAGATTCCTGGAGACCCGAGGAGACTTACTGTCACTCAGACTCCAGTGAAAGACCATCAGCTAATGCTGATGTGAGAACTCAAAAGGAGTAAATAATAATAATAAATAAATAAATAAATAAATAATAATAATAATAATAATAATAATAATAATAATAATAATAATAATTGGAATTTATTTGAATAGAATGAGTTTTGAAGAGAATATATTGTAAACTTTAAAATATCTCATCATACAGAAGAAATACCAAGGAAAAGTTGGTAGACTTGTGGGGGTAATTTGGTAGACAAAGATTTAAGAGTCTTTTTACACATCGGCTCTCCGACCACTGCGATCCTACCGTAAACCGCCGTTGTTTAGTTCATTATAATTGAGAAGAAAGACTCAGATTGCAGTAATAATAGGACATTATTTAAATCGAATGAGTTATGTAGTGAATAGACAGTGAACTTTGAAATATCCTATCAAACAGGTAAAAGATACGAAGAAGATCTGGTCCAGTCGTGATTTGGTAGGCAAAGAGTTAAACCTATCTTTATTTTTGGCAACATTATCAGTTGGAAACATCGTTTTATTTTTCTCACATCAATAAGTATTCATTGTCTAATGTATTGTTAACGGTTGATTATTTTCACTCCTTGGACGATTAATCTTCTGGTCATAACAATTTGACTTTTATATTTAGTCGTTGTTATTTATAATTGGGGTATTCAACATATAAGAAATGAAACCTTTGAAAGTAAGTTACATTCTTATACAGGGTGATGATAAAGTAACCCCCTTTGCTATTTTAACATTTATTTCTGAATCATTATTTTTACATAGAAGTAATATGCGAAGAACACACATAACATGGAATTTTATTCAAAATTCTCTATGGCACCAGAATTCGCATCCAGCCTCTGAAACTTTTCGGGAATCACTTTCAACTGATCTTCGCAGGATGACCCTGGGGGATGGCAAAAAATAAATTAGAATTCTTCCAAGTTATTAGTTTCGCAGCGGAAACTTGCAGAGGAAAAGTCGCAGGGTGTTAGATCAGGGCTTCTGGTCGGCCATTCATGCGAACCACGTCTACCCATCATATTCAAAATAGATATGAATTGGAAAATCTATGAATAATGGAGATTCGCTTCCGGTTTTTGTCTGTAACAAAAATGACGTCACTGCTCACATCACCTTACCAAAAATCGTCATAACATAGAATAAAATGTATTCTATGTTATTTTGAGTGTAATTATTCAATAAATACACTCAAAATTTGAACATGCAACATTAGACAGTCCTCATTGTTTTTTAAAACAAGTTTTAATTTATACATGACTGGTATTATATATCTATATATAGTTTGTTTTATTTTAATACATATTTAAAGTTTAAATTTCAAATTGTTTTATTCTATATCCTTTAATGAATTTGATGATTTTACTTACTTAGGGTACAAACTCGCTGACACTGAATTTTTTACTCCCACCCCTCAGTCAATATGTTTCAAAAATCTATTTTACATCGCCCGGAGGTTTTTTTTTTTTTATACTACTACTACTACTACTACTACTACTACTACTACTACTAATAATAATAATAATAATAATAATAATAATATATAAATCTCCCAGGAAAATTGTGATTCAGCCATTCCTGAACAATAATAGCAAAACGTGGAGGAGCATCAACAACATCAATACTGATTTAATTGCCGGATATAAAGAAACACACATTAAAGCATTGAGAAAAATATAACTACTTATTAAAGAAAATGATAAATAGTTTAAAATTTGAGTTATTTTGCTATCACCCTGTATATTAAAGAACATACATTAAAGTATTGAGAAAAATGTGTCTGATTATAAAAAAAAATATAAATAGTTTAAAATAGGGAGTTACGTTTCATTCACTTAGTATATACATCCGACCAAGAGAAGAATGCTGTTACGAGAAGGTTGTAGTCGTTCTTGCTATGTGTCACTAAGGATCCGGGTTAGCTCAGTCGGTAGAGCTTTCGGCTAGAAATCGCAAGGTTCTTAGTTCGATACCTGCCCTCGCCAACTCAGCGTATGAGTAGCACAGAGATCTGTGCGGTAAACTAAGGAGCTGATGGTAGGTGTGGCGCGACACCTCAGACGTAAAAACAATCTCCTTGGTCTAGCGCTAGTGAAAAGGGGATATACTCCATCGTTGATTGGCTGATACCGTCTTTAGGCGCCCCGACGACTTTACTTACTTACTTATATTATATATATATATATATATATATATATATATATATATATATATATGAAAGGTAAAATGGATATGAATCCGTCAATATGCGTAAAAAGGTGTAGAAAAACAAGATGTTAAAAAAATTTTTGCTGACATAAATTTTTAATATCTTGTTTTTTCTACAAAACTTTATATATATATATATATATATATATATATATATATATATATATATATATATATCGTTGATTGGCTGGTACCGACATTAGGCCGCCCCGACGACTTTACATTACTTTTTTACTTTACTTACATTTCTACCAACAGTGTAATAAGTAAACATGTTTCATGGTACAGAAGAAAAGCTAACAGTGAGATATTTTGATAATTTATATGAAAAATAAAATCGGAATTTAAAAGTTGATGACAGAAAGCATCTACATGACGTACACCTTATCAATTAGGAAGTTATATAATAACCCACACGCACAGACCTACACAGACATACGCCTACACGCACACCCTCACGTACACGAAATTTTATTATCGATATTAAAAAGTATTTTGATTTTATCCGTTTCCTGGGCGGAGTAATATGGTTTCATTTCCCAAGGCAAACCCATTGGAAAGAAGGTGAAATTCTTATCGCTAACTTTATTGTTATTTGTCTCCTTCTCACCAGTTTTGATTATTTTATTGACTGTCTCTCGCGGTCGTATTTATTTATCAGAGGTTTTGTAATTAAATTAGCTCAATATTCAACTTATTGTTGAGGGAGATTTTCATCAGTTTTGAGAAAAACAAATGATTCACGTAAGCAAAAGACATTTAGGGAATAATACAATTTGGTCGTCTTCAATTCCTTTATTTTCAAGTCGATTTGGTGCCAAGATAATAAAATAGAGAGTTAATTGCAATTCCCTTATTGACAAGGAAATCTTTAAGTCTCTAAAGTATTGACTATGTAAAATGGTGACCAAACCAGTCATCATAACACATTTACCAGGATTAGATATGTACTTATGCAGAATAGCGCGCAAAAGATAAGATCATTAGAATTGCATTATACGTATGAATAGCATTAGATGTAGGAGACACACGAAGTAGTCTAATACTTATTCTAACGTCTCAAACGTTTTCGGTATTTCCGTGAAATGTAACACTTTTTAGACGTAATTAAATGATATTACCTTTAGTGCGCTATTTTGTATTAGTACCGATATGTAACTATTCATCAACAGGAGACTTTGCTAACAAAGCTGAAGGTAAGTTTTAAAAAAATAAAAAAATAAAAAAATAAAAAAATGTTTGAATTAAAATGATTATAATAGTTTTCAATTTTTCTTATTTTTGCAAGTAGTCATATAAGAGACAGAAAGAACGTGATAAACTTCATCAAATGTCCAAAATATATTTGATAACAAAATTTATTATTTGATAATATGATTGATTGATCAATTGATTATATATATATATATATATATATATATATATATATATATATAATATATATATATATATATATATATATATATATTATATATATATATATCAACTGATCAATCAATCATATTATCAAATAATAAATTTTGTTATCAAATATATTTTGGACATTTGATGAAGATTATGACAATTACACAAAAAAAAAAAATTATAAAGATTTTTTATCTTCTGTCATCTATAAAACATCCATCAATTTCTTCACCCCATAACACACCCTGATGAATGTTTAAAGAAACCGAAACGTTTAAATCGTCGATAAATAAATTCATCTTATTTTTGGAACACTTGTTTTTTTTTTTCAAATTTCTTAATATTGTCGGATTTGTTTCCATATTTACTCCCATATATATATATATATATATATATATATATATATATATATATATATAAGTATATATGTGTGTGTGCTATATATATATATATATATAATATATATTATATATATATATATAGCACACATACACACACACACACACACCACACACACATATATATATATATATATATACATATTATATATATATTTGGGAGAATATGTGCTTAAATGAAGTCGAACCTATTTTTTGAAATTTAATTCATTAATAATTAATTAGGCGGATTAAACTATTTAATGTAAGGCTAAACAAATCGAGAAAAATCAATCTCTGTATGTACATTTCGGCCTATTAGGCCTCATCAGCAGAGCTATAGATACGAAGACCGCCCCATGTGTGATTCGAAACCTGTCTGTCAAATTAGCAGGCAAGTGTCTTACCTCCACACCTTCGTATCTATAGCTCTGCTGATGAGGCCTAATAGGCCGAAATGTACATACAGAGATTGATTTTTCTCGATTTGTTTAGCCTTACATTTAAATAGTTTAATCCCGCCTAATTAATTATTAATGAATTAAATTTCAAAAAATAGGTTCAACTTCATTTAAGCACATATTCTCCCAAATATTGTCGGCTGAAAATAGCCATATCACAAACATCGTCTGTTTGTTTACGTCTCGTAAGTTCGTGTAGAGTCACTTAAGAGGAATATAAAATACTACTACTTAACAAAGCGAAGAAAATCTGCTAAGTCCGTTTGGTGTGGAGGTAAGACACTTGCCTGCTAATTTGACAGACAGGTTTCGAATCACACATGGGCGGTCTTCGTATCTATAGCTCTGCTGATGAGGCCTAATAGGCCGAAATGTACATACAGAGATTGATTTTTCTCGATTTGTTTAGCCTTACATTTTAAATATTTAATCCCGCCTAATTAATTATTAATGAATTAAATTTCAAAAAATAGGTTCGACTTCATTTAAGCACATATTCTCCCAAATATTGTCGGCTGAAAATAGCCATATCACAAACATCGTCTGTTTGTTTACGTCTCGTAAGTTCGTGTAGAGGTCACTTAAGGGAATATAAAATACTACTACTTAACAAAGCGAAGAAAATCCTGCTAAGTCCGTTTGGTGTGGAGTAAGACACTTGCCTGCTAATTTGACAGACAGGTTTCGAATCACACATGGGGCGGTCTTCGTATCTATAGCTCTGCTGATGAGGCCTAATAGGCCGAAATGTACATACAGAGATTGATTTTTCTCGATTTGTTTAGCCTTACATTTAAATAGTTTAATCCCGCCTAATTAATTATTAATGAATTAAATTTCAAAAAATAGGTTCGACTTCATTTAAGCACATATTCTCCCAAATATTGTCGGCTGAAAATAGCCATATCACAAACATCGTCTGTTTGTTTACGTCTCATATATATATATATATATATATAAGTGTATATATATATGTGTGTATATATAAGTATATATATGTGTGTGCTATATATATATATATATATATATATATATATATATATAGCACACACACATACACACACACACACACATACACACACACACACACATATATATATATATATATAATATATATATATATATATATATAGTTCCACTTGTAATAATCTGATAAAAATGTTCAATTATATCCTAGAACATAACGAATTCAAATTATTTATTTCTCCGTTCTATATAAGATTGAGAGACTTTGTAAAAAGAAATCAAAACATCAACTGAAACGACTTCTAAATGCTAAAAATCTCTATCGAATCAAAGAAACAATATTTGTAGATGTAACATATGAATATTTGATAATTTACTTCTTGCCAATTTAGGAATAATCTAACACTGACCTTGTCTGTAAAGGACCAAACTTTTGACTTATTTATCATCTGACAGTGTCATTTGAAAATAGAAACAGAGGTTTTCCTCTGTTGATGTGTGATAACATCATATAAATATAAATTCATTTCTGTCTCATCTCATATTTTATGAAACCAAAATGCGAAGTAATGAAATCTATTATCATTTTATACTTTATGAGATTTTCACAACAGTTGTAACTGGTGGTTTTCACTGAGCTCCAAGTGACAGAAGCTCTGTCGGCTGGGGTTTTAGAATACGCCGACTGTACTTCTGCAGAGGGGAAAGACACCCAAAGTGTTCATCCGTTGGCTGTGAGTGGCGACCCGCGATGATTAAGTTTGGTGGCTGAGCAGTCCATGACATGCAACACTACACTTTGGCCGTTACTTAGACGGTGGTCGAAGCGAGCCCTCTGATCAATCGGCTGGTCACGTCAAACACTAGCACCTATATTATGTTCATAATGTCCACGGTATGAATTAACTCTATTTGATAGTATAGTTCCGAGTCTGAGCTCTGAGGAATGGGGAATACCCCTTCATCACGATTATTCTCAGGTCCATTTTAACCCGGAGTGTTAGTTCCCATCTATGGGCTAATAGAAAAAATGAGTTTAAAAGTGTTTAAAAATGAGTTAGAAAAATTGCGCACCCATCAAGAATGAATAAAACTAAACGACTTTGGCATAAAATAGCCACAAAAGGCCGTAAGATCCAACCAACCAACAGCAAGTCTCTTCAACACTCAAAGACTCTTCTATATCCGATATCTTCTGTTCTATTGTCTCCAGACCTTCCAGTTTCTTTCCGGACTTCTCAGACTTATTTCCAGAGTTCAAGTGTCTCAGTCACTTTCATGTTTAATTGCATTTTCACCAACCCAGCAAATTCAAGGCACCTATCCAGTTTTTCGCTTTTCTGTATGTTGTGGGGTTTTAAGGGGTCAAAATAAGACAAAACGACGGGTAACAAATGTAGGAAAATGTATTAACAAAAGAGTAGACATTTACAGTAAGGAAAAGTGGGAATTGCGTCGACAAATAGAGTTACGAGCTGACTTGCATTGGTTTCCTCAAACCATAATTGTTCCTGTTACTTATAGTAACCGTCGGCGCATTTCACTATAGTTTATACGGTATATCACCTATAACACTGAATTAATCTTGTTCCGTAATCTTTCGACCATTATCATCTTGCAACACACTCTGGTTATGATGAAATGCAAAAATGTAAATCCTGATTATCTGATGTCCCTTATCCACCGATTGTAATACTTACGAGCTTGTTTACGCCTGTTTTAACTGGTGGTCTTTGACTGGAGTATGAATAACATACGACTCCTCATGTAGCTTGGATTCTTCTAAATAATCTAGCCTATCTTAAAAGTTCTGGTGTTCGTACGGTCAATGTCCTTCCTCGCATTTTCAATTGCTCTACTTTTCTTTCCAAGCCCTTGGATTCTATTTCAAGAGCACAAACAACATTTTTTTTTATCCCTAATTACATTCCTATATTTTCGCTCCAGGTTCTAATACTTATGTCTCTTGTTTAAGGGTTTCTCCTTTTTTTTCAATCTTGGTATATATTTTGATATCATTCATATTAATGGGGTGGTTTATTTTTTCCTATGAATTTGTAAATTTCTAGCCTCTTAGAAATGTTCTTATTATATAATTCAGTGGCATCATTGCTATAACAAACTGTAGTGGTGATAAGGAATTTCATTAGAAGATGCTGCATCTTTGGATTTTTATCTTTGATAGGGTTTGTCTTTCAGATGCTAATTCAACATTCCAGTTTTCCATGGCTCTCCTGTTGAGATTTACGATAGGTTTGTATACAACTACTGTTTACAGTTAAAATAGTTAAAATAGGAATTGTTAAAAGGTTTATATCTATTATGAAACACCCAGGTATACCTACAAGAAGGTAACCGTGGTGTAATGCTGTCACTATGAAAATGGACATTGCGACACGGGTTCAGCTCTTCGATGAAGCTGGTTGCATTTCATATGGCACAAATACTTTTGGGAAAGGTATGCATCCAACTATTCTCCCTCCATTGTAAATCGTAGGGCACACTAGGCCCTTCAACCCTGATACGGAAACTGTTGTAGAAGAAGAAAAACTCTAAATTCAAACCTGATCAATATCGCTTCAAAAATTGACGTTGTGATACATTCTGTTCATACGGGCAAGTTGATAAATTCATATACGTACAAGTGTTACTCGTGTAAAAGTCGGATTTCATTCACTTTTTAGTATATTTACCTTTTCTTTTCTGAATTGAAGATATCAAATTGAATTTCAGATTAAATCAAAATCATAAGGAAATATTTGCTCTTTTTATAGACATTTTATTAGAATTATTAAAAAAAGAATTTTAATAAAAAGGAATTCTATTAATGGAGAAAGAAAATAAGTATAATCTTATATTATTTCAGAATGAATCTTATTTGAGAAAAAATATCTTTACGTTAACGCTATTATTTTGTAACACATTTGACTTTCCTTACTGACAATTTAAAACATTTAATTAATCCGTAGTTGTATACACAATGTATTTCATTTAGTACAGGGCCCCCTCCGATTAATAGGCTGATCACCCCAAGCCCTAGAATCTATATTATTGTCCAAACATATTTCCCTTAACGCAAGCCCCAGCACTTTTATCATATATATGCTGGAAGGTATCTCTTAATGTCCTGGGTATGACGTTAAACTCTGATTGTAAGATTCCAGTTCTGGAGATCTGGGTAATATGGAGTACTCCTTCATTACCCATTATCTTTTGTACATTCTTGCCCGGAGTTGTAGTACCTTTTAGGCTCCCATCTATGTGTTAAATAGAAAATTATGAGTTAAAAAAATTGATTTGTAAAAGAAAATTGAGTACCCATCAAGAATGAATAAAACAAAAACGTATTCGGTATAAAATAACCAAATGATTTGACATGCCCTAAAACCCAACCAACCACGGATAATTTAATCAGATTTCATTAATCTGTAGTTATATACACACTGTATTAGATTTAGTACTTCACTAGAAGAGACATTTGACACAAGATGGAGTCTAATCCAAGAAACCCCACGTGTTTCTGAAGGCAAAAAAATGATACCAGAAATTGATAATCTTGGTCGGTATCTTCATTTTGAAGGAGCCCAAAGCACAGAAATGACTCTGATCTACACTTCATTTTGGTACATTTTCATTTATGCCTTGGAAGTTGGTCCCCTGAAACTGAGCAAGATAATTGACTTTAATAAAATTTGACACCTATTGCCAAGGTGAAGGGTCCCTTGAAACTGACACAAGATAATTGACCTTCCACCACAGTAGGGCGGTTTGGGAGATACCTCTGCCAGATGAGTATAGTTGTTATAAAGAACACACACTTAATCATGGCATTATGTCTCTTTCTACAAAGCAAGAGAAATGTAATAAAGAAGTCAAACATAGATACATATGTATTATAAAAAAAACAGTATTTAGTTATGTTTGACTTAACTTATCAGTTGCCACTACTTTAGTCTGTACTTTTATGGTTAAAGAAAATATTCTAATCTCATACGTACACACATTACTCATGACTATGTATTGGTCGGGCATCATAGACTATATAAGTGAGGAAAGCCTAGCTTAGAATACTGTGCCTGTATCCCCTGAAAATAGATAAGACTCCCTCTGTCTTGGGTATGACACAAAATTGCACCTACTGGCGAGAATCAAATGCTGAATATCTGGGGAGTGTAGAGTACCCCTTCATTGACACTACTCATGGGTCCATTCTGATGCGGAGTATTAAGGTCCCATCTATGGGTCAAGTAGCTCTGTTTCAAAATTATTCGCATTCGATAGGATCAGGTGTCAAAAACAGATGATAAGATATGACTACAAAGATAATGCAAATATGAACATACGATCAACGCGATTCCCTAACCTTTTGGCATATATTAACCCGGCATGGGTTGATATGTCGTTAAACCAATCGAGCAATCATATAGTTGTTGTGATTAGAGAAAGAACGGAAAATTACCTACAGAATTCTAAAGGATGAATGCAAAATAGGCTTAAAGAAAGACAAACAAAAACATATTAGCCTACGCCAGCGGTCAAGTTTCGTTGAAAACACCGGTTCCCGCTAAATCATCGAAGTTAAGCAGCAATGAAACATGTTCAGTCCTTAGATGGGTGAACATTTAAGCAACCTAATATCTAAATGACTTGATTTGGCATTAAATGGCCCGGAAAGGGTTGATATGCTGTAAAAAAAAAAATAACAAACTAAGGAAAATCTTCCGAAATTAAAGGATTTTCATAGTATCTTTAAACTCCAAGTGTGAGATAATATAACAACGAACCTTCCTTTTTGACCAGTAAAACAACACCTGACATCGAAAGGACTTCATTCGACATTAAATGACCAGAAGAAAAGTTGATATTCCGTAAAAGCAAGCATATTAGCCGAAATGTTTCAAATACTGCGATGCCAAATACAATAAATAAATGTAAGAATTATTTATTTGCTTAAAATCACAATATACCAACAAATGTAAAGTTTCTTTGTATTTCTTGATACGTATGAGCACAAAACTGAAAAGTCCCGTGATTCAATCTTGAAGAAATTATCGATAATAATACCTCATCAAAATATGCTTTAATTGAGCTTTATATTATATTACAATATGTATGTGATATTAATAAGAATTTGACTATCTATACTACTTTTCACTTGAAATGATCTGTACTTACCTTGAGAGGGCCCAGGATTGTTGAAGGATGGCCATGTAAATAAATATCCAACATATGTTCATTTCAGGCGGTGGTTCAAATTGTCAATGATCTGAAAAAGAAAGGAAAAGACTCAGTGTGAAATGAAATAGATAAAAATATGAAGTTTTTTAAGAATTATATTTCATATACAGTATTCTTTTGCATTATAGATGAGACGTAGGGACTATCAGTACAGGTTTTAGAATGGGCAGTACTAGTTCGATTCCAGGCTGAGATATTTTGTTTGGGAAATGCATATATTAATCTAATTGTTCTCAGTTACATTACATGATGTAATAGACCAACTTCTCGTCACTGCATGTCACTTTTTTATACTTTTCTAATGGATTTTGAAATAAGTAAATTTTTCTAAAAAATGAAAAACTCTAAAAATATAACTTATTAATTACACTTCTATTCCAGTGTTTCTCATAGCTGGTTCGCCGGACAGGTACCACATATGATATTTTCATTTTTTAACTATGGTAATCGTACATAAAAGCTAAAATTGAAAATATATTTCTAAAAATATCAACCGGTTGAAATGGTTTTCAATATGCTTCTCTTATTCCCATCAACACATGGGAGGCTGCATTTTCAACGATGAGTGTAATAAAACCGAAGTACAGAAACAATATGGATATTCGAAGAACATTTTGTGTAGCACTCTCTTCTCGCGAGCCAAACATGAAAAATTGACAAATAAGAGGCAATCTCACTGTTCCCATTCACTGTACACTGGGGGTGAGTTTATATTGATGATAGATGTATGTGTTAAATAAAGCTAAGTACAGGTTTAAGAATGGGCAGTTCGATTCCAGGCTGAGATGTTTTATTTGGGAAATGCGTAAATAAATCTAATCGTACTCAGTTACATTGCATCATGTAATAAACCAACATCTCATCACTGGGATGTCACTATTTTTAAACCTTTTTCAATCGATTATAAAATAAGTAAATCTTTCTAAAAAATGAAAAAATATAAAAATATAACTAACTAATTATATTTCTATTCCAGTGTTTCTCATGCCTGGTTCGCCGGACAGGTGCCACATATGATTTGTCAAAACGTTTTTTTGAACTACGGTACTTGTACATAAAAACTAAAAATGAAAATATATTCCTAAAAATACGAACTGGCTGAAATGGCTTTGAATATGCTTCTCTTATTTCCATCAACATCAGTGTGGCAGATTTTTCAACAATGAGTGCGATAAAAACAAAGTACAGGAACAATTTGGATATTCAAGAACCATTGCCTGTGGCACTCTCTTTTATCAAGCCAAGAGTTGACAAATTGACTAATAAGAAGCAATCTCTCTTTTCCCATTGACTGTGCACTGGGGGTGAATTTTATTGATGATAGATTTCTGTGATGAATAAAGCTAAGTTTAACATGACTGAACAAATAGTTTTTATTCGAAGTTTAACAGATTTTGCACTCCGGTCCGTGCATCAGAAAATTACTTCCAAAAGTTTAAGAAGCACTGTTCTATTGGACTGTTCGGTTTTTATAAATATTTATGTTTCATCATTTTTCTTCCTTTATCCATTCGTTCTCTTTTCAGTTAAAAAAAATAGAATATACATGTAAATCAATCAGTTTCTTTGCATCTTTCACTTTTTGTGTTTCTAGATTTATGTGTCTCAATAATTGTACATTTACAAATATTGTGTTACATAACTGTTGGGCGTACCATCAATTTTGAACAGCTAGTGTAGAAAATAGATTTGAATTCAAATCAAGAAAATACTATTGACCATTAGAGATTTGACTGACAATTAGTAACCTTGGCTCTGACTTTTTCTTTTGGTTTGCGTGCAACCGTGTGAAGGGCTTTTAGTTCGAGTCAGTGCCAGCTAAACCACCGATTGATAAAGATGGGATTGGCTGGGCTCTCACGTATGTTTAAGGCCCGGTGATTAAGAAATAAATATGTGATTCACAAAAGTGGATATCTTGATTTTGTTACTAAAAGCAAATGATAACCCATGGTATCTTTTAAGACACCAGTTAAGAAATAGGGGAAATGGCTAAGTTGTAAAAAACGGAATCGACCGTCATACTTAAAAGTACGAAGAAATACCAAACCAGCCCATGAAGGCCGCTACTCAAGAAACATAAGAAGTTACAGTAAGAAGATTTAGTATGTGAGATATAGCCACCGATATCTCGCATAATAGATATCCAGTCGGATATTTGTCATAACATACATACCTTCTAAGTAAAGTGATGGCTATATAAGAATTGTACAGTAGGCTATGATAAGTTTGTAGCCAACCTTATTTACAACCCAGTCTGATTTGGAGGGGAATCTGAGCTGATTCTTGTTGTCAAGCGGTTGAATGGTCTAAAATACTGTCAAATCTTAGAGAAAGGACTACTCCCACTATTTGAAGCCAATCAAATTGACAAAAATGTCTACCTTTTTTCAAGAAGATGGGGGGACATGTCATACGTGCAAAGTAGCAAAACCCTGGAAGTAATCGCATCGAATCAAGTCACTGTCCAATGTCCAGACATGAATCCAATCGAGAACATTTGGAAGCACCTTGACTGAAAACGTTGAGAGCGTCAGTGGCAACACCCAAAGAAACATTACTAAATGAGTGGCACAATATGGATCATACGATTGTTGATAACTTTATCAATCCATAACAAAAATCGAATAAAACACTGAAACTAGCATAATGGAGGACGTACGCAATACTAGTTCCAAATATGGTTTATTTATGTTCAATTGATATTACGTAATTAAACTTTGAAATTGGATGTAGTTTACTTCTCCTGTCCAAAACCTTTCGTGGCCACTGTATATAGTGTGTGGGTGACTTTCACATTTTTTCATTTTACTCCGGAGCTTAATTTATATGTATCTGCAAAGATATCTATGTCTCCATTATTATTATTATTATTATTAATTATTATTATTAGCATGACCTGTGGATATACCACAGTGTGATAATTATTACAATGTTTGATGTGTTTACTTAAGAGCTATTGGCCAATTTGGTACGGCTATTGCCAAATAGTTCAATATTTAAAAAGTATCATAATCTCAATTTTTACCCCCCCCTCTCTCTCTGTCTTTGACTTTTTTCTATCTTTTCATCTTTCCATTACGTTCGATTGAAACTGATTACCGTTATCACTTCCGCACGTTCACACCCTCAGTCTATCTTTCCTCAACTCTCTTATTGTATGTTTTCTGTGTAGCATGACCTTTTTCTTACCTTTCGTTTTTATAATAAAAACGGAATTGTCCATTATTTAACTGAGGTGGTGACACTCTTAAGAAATAAGAATTTGTCGAATAAGCAACACCAGATAATCAAAACTTACATGTTTTCTATTTAATCTTAGACGATCTGGACGGTGTCATTTTTAACCAGAGTTAAGATGACAACGGTGGTACAATTAAGAAACACGAGTAATAATATATAGATATGTCGGTGCATTCACATGTTTTCATTTTACAAGAGATATTAATTCATGTTTATATCGAAAGATATCTATTATTTCACTATTATAATTATTATTATTATTAGTAGTAGTAGTAGTAGTTGTAGCAGTACCAGTAGTTGTAGTATGACCAATACAAGTAGTGAGATCTTAACAATACTATTTCATTATTTTCAACCGAACCTTATTGCAAAATTCAGAAAGTTTCAGAAACTTATTTGATCGAAAAACCCAGATCTTATGTAAGTATTTTTATGTTTTTATGACACGCACGCGGTAGTATATTTGTAACATGAGAGAGGCCGTATCATTCTTCGAAAATAAAACTCAGAAGATTTCTGTCTCTTCCATTTCTAATATTACATTGTTTATATTCATTTCATAAATTTATTTTAGTCCGCCGGCTTAAGGTCATATTATTCAGTTGCTAGTTGGGTTTGAATTTTTCTGTTATTCCAAAGGTATTTTTTTCCTGGGGTTAATTATTCGATAAATATTTACTACGCTGTGCAGACAACGGTTATGCAACAAAAATTAGTCAGCCCTGTCAGTTGGGGCTATAGAATACACCAACTGCACTTCTGCATAGGGGTAAGACCCCCCCCCCAAATAGGACCACCTTTGGCTGTGAGTAGCAACCCATGATACTTATGGACGGAATCCTGTAGGATGAGCAGTCCATGATATGCAACATTCCATTTGGACCTTTTCTTTATTCTAGACGGGCGGTCGAAGAGGCCCCCTCTGATCTATCGGCTGGTCACGATAAGCCCTAGCACTTATATGATTGCCCCGACCCTATTGCCTTTATGGCAATCCCCAACACTTTTTTCCTATGAGTGCTAGAAGGCAGTAGCTGAGGGTCTTCATGTCCTGGGAATGACGTTAAATTCTATCTAATGGTGAGGTTCCAGTTCTGGAGGTCTGGGGAATGTGGAGCACCCCTTTATCTCCATTGCTCTCAGGTCCACTATAACCCGGATTGGTAGTACCTGTAAGGGTCCTATCTATGGGTTAAATAGAAAAACATGAGTTTATAAAAAAATGAGTATCCATCAAGAATGAATTTATTTCATAATTTAGTCGGAATTAAATGACCCACTGATATGCCGTAAAATAAACCAAATCAAACCAAATCTGTACAGTACGTGGAGATTGAACCTGTTATCTCAGGGAATATTATGTTCTGTTAACCTTTATATATTTACTTATTGTCTTTGATTAATCTCAAGTCAAAACATCAAAATGTAAAATTAGCAAAGGAAAATGGATATTATCTTTTCTCGTCATCCAATTGCTTTTAAATGCGAGTCAAGTTCAAATACTGGACCAGTCTATTTTCATTTCACTTTTTGCTAATGTCTTTGAAAGAGGCATGAATACATCTCTTCACTACCCTCCCCCAGTTATAGGAAATTGTTGGGGTGATTCGGTGGTATGTGTTGCAAGGGATGATATTTCCCCTACAAGAAGGTGAACTCGTCTAACAAAACGCATAAATGATACGGAATACACCAGGGTATTGTTCGAGATATAACTAGACTTGCTACAGATATTTAATTACTGCTTTTAAAGAGCTGCTCGTTGGACTCGTATTTATAAATTTTGTACAAAAAGTGTAATCAACTGATGTTAAACTTTCAACTGTATGGTAACTGGTTTATGGGAGGGAAAACTCTGAATTCAAATCAGTTGTATTACAATTCAAATTTTACCATGTTACTGTAGCCAAATGGTTGAATAAATACAGACCTTGTGTCACATCCTGACCGTGATGATAGGCTTGGGCAAATACAAACATTATTTTTAAGTAGATATTTAATGAAGGAGAAAGTTTCATTTATACACTGATCCAATATTGTACGGAATAATCTGAGTATATTTATAGAATCTGGAGCTTATTAAACGCTACATCATAAAGTATTCATCAGTTCACTGCAAAATTTATAAGTTTTCCCTTTTATTCTTTAATATTTTCCTTCCATATGTTGATTTTTAAAAAAAACTGAATTTATTTTCCGTCTTTCAGTGTGCTAATTCCCGGTTCATAATCTTCAATTCATATCTTAACTACTCCTACAAGTTCTGTAAAATTATAATAATTATTTCTTGTTCAAAGTGTCTAATTAAACCGGCGTTAATTATGTTCTGTAAAGACTTACGAAAAATAATCTTAACACATGCTGATGATATCATTGTTAGATAGTGTTAAATTCTTGTTCAAACGACAATTGTAATTGATTTAAAATCTGAGCTAATAATAAAGGCAGATTCATCATTTAATTTAAAGGATGACTGTGCAATAGTTGAACAATCTCATTGAGGTTTTTTTATTTTCAGTTTTCATTTTCTATTATTTTTATTCGCTTAATAATAATATGGGCGATTTGATTGAAAAGAAACGACAAACCCCTACTTGGTTTCAGGAAATGTGATTCAGTTCAATTTCCATTTGTTTTTCTTAATATCAAGTCTATGCATGATATTGTATTAAAAAACAGATTAAATATAATTGATATATTTTTTATAAATAATTGGTGAGGGGTTGAATTGATAGATACATATGAGAAGGTCAATATAGATAGATATGAAAAGACTGACATGACTAGATAGATATAAATGACTCAGATAGCAAGATAAATGGATATGAAGAGACTCAGATAGCTAGATGAATAGATATGAACAATTTGAGAATATACGTGAACACACACACACACACACACACACACACACACACACACATACACACACACGCGCACACCCACACGCATATATATATATATATATATTATATATATATATATATATGAAGAGAAAAATGGAAGTGAATCCGACGGTATGTAATATATTGACAAATTTGAAAAAACACAGGTTTAAATAAAATGAGTGATATTCATTTAGCCAATGCTGCAGTCTTTTACTCTGTTTAGTAGATCTTCTTCGGGGATTTTGTTGATATAAAGAAAAAGTAAAAATTTATCACAGAATAATAAGGAGACTGAGATCGGTTTGTTTACAATGTTTTCAATGGAAAGTCAGCGTTCTTAGAAATAGATTCTAACATTTATGAGACGCTTAGTTATAAACGATTTTGAAGGATGAATCGAACATTTTTTATGTTGTGTGTGTGTAGGTGAGAAAGATATATATATATATAGATAGATAGATAGATAGAGAGAGAGAGAGAGAGAGAGAGAGAGAGAGAGGGGGGGGAGAGGGAGAAGGAGAGAGAGCGTGTGTATGGAAATGTGACTAGATTATTCGTTTTTTATTTGTGTGTCCGTGTGTGCGTTAGTGTGCGTGTGTGTCTGGGCGCACGTGCACGCGCGCGTGTGTATGTTTATTTTATTTGTTTATTTGTTTATTTGTTTTTATTTTAAGTACGTGACGAGAAAGTGTGTGTGCGTGCATGTGTGTGTGTGTGTGTGTGTAAAATTTATTAGTTAAAGTTATAATTATTAATTTGTTTTTATGTTGTAATTGTATGTATATCTATTATTTATTTATTAACTATTAAATGTACACATGCATACATACATATACCTACGTACATGCATATAAGTATACATATATATACACGCGCAAACACATACATGTGTACATACAATACATAAGTGGTGAGATTTTTTTATAAAAACTGTCTCATGGAAAAGTAAGTGTGTGTGTGTGAAAAGAAAATGTAAAGAAATATAGTGTCAATGTGATAGAAAATTTAAATTTTGTTATGTGATTCTAATATTGTAGTTAATATGATGATGATATTTATAGTATTATTGCTGAAATGATTAGAGAGAGAGGAAGTGGGGGGGATTTTGGGGAAACTTATATATTGTTATTGTTAAAAGGATTGGTTTAATTAGTAAAGTACAATAATTTATTGTGTGTTGAAAGTTTAAAGGAAAAATCGTATTACCTGATGAGTGTCTGATAATTATTAGTAATAATTTAGTTATAATTAAAGGAAAATAAGTGTCTAGACAAATCATGTAAGATATTGATTAAATACAGTGAATTTTATGATTCTTGAGGACAATTTTGGAGAGGTGAGGCGACAAAAAGAAAAATCCGGGTCTTTGCTTAATCGTGTTAAAAATGAAGATGGTGCTAGATTCTACGATTTTTCTTTCTTTTTTGTTGTGTATCTTGACTAGCATTTTGGATTCTTTAAAATTTAACCGATGGTTGGTTTCTAAAATGTCCATTTTTAACACGATTAAACAGAGACCCGGAAAACTGCAACTGTATTCTAAGTAGAATAAAGCTTTTTCAAGTCCGATCGTGTGTGTTCATTTATTACTACATGGAACTTATCAGATTAGTATGTTGATACTGATAAAAACATTACCTAGGTCTGTCGGCATATTCGTGCAGTTATCAGATGGCCTATCTGCTAGTGTAATGGTGATATATATAATTCTCCGAACTAGGTTTATGTATCTATTAGCTGTCAGTTCTGAATAAGCAGAGAACTGGCAAATCGCCAGTAAATATATAAGAGCTGATAGGTTCACTTGTCAAATAAGAACTCTGACATTGCCTGCCGAGAAACGCAAGTGCGATCAGTTCGATCTTTGCTTTTTAGGGGGTTTTCGTGGAGGGGTGTTTTTTTTTGTGTGTGTATTTATGAAATAAGTGTGAATTACCACGGGGAAAATAGTTTTGTTTATATTTAATGCTTTGCTGACCTTTTCAAAGAAGACTTTGAAAATATTGACTGTGCATGAATCTCGTAAATAAGAAACTTTGGAAAAAGTTTGACTCCTAAAATAGCCGTTATTTTATCACATTTGCCTTAATTCTTTTTAGCATGCAGTAAATTCAACGATGATATTTCAAAATCAAAAAGTGTATTTTAGAATTACCACTACCAGCAAAAGTATGCGCCCCTGTGTGCAAGTATCTAAGTTTTAATGTAATAAAATATTAGATTAGTCGAAACTAAATACAAATGAATATAAAAATATTACATTTATTTCAATGTCATTTTAATTGATTTCTGTATGAAACTATGCATAGGATTGCTTTTTATACGTCTAAGAATAACTTGATAGTATAAGAAATCAGTAATAGCAAATAATTATTCATTAAACCAAGTTTTGTTAGGCAGATTATTCCCGCCATATA
>CM042137.1:151015820-151050820 GCA_023376005.1 Doryteuthis pealeii
ATAGGAAGTAAAGAATAAATTTACAGTTATTTCTTCTTGTTAATGGATTTATTTTAAGATTTATCCCCGAAATGTTTGCTCATATTCATTAAGATAAAACCAAACAATTAGAAATCAATAATACTAAGCACATATTTATTAAAATCAAATTTTTAAGATCAATATGTAAATTAGCCTTCCCGTTCACACTGTAAACCGCTATTTTGTTGTATAATAAATATAATTGCATGTTATTAGTATGTAGATATGGTCAACAGTCTTAATGATGTATAACAATTTTATTAATAATTGAAGTTTAAATTAAAAATAAAATCATGGAGAATGTGATGTATAATAACTAAAGGGAATTGTGACTTGTATAGTAATATAGTTTCGGTTACAGACAGACAAACCCACAATCTCCATTATAATAAGATATATACTGATGATCTTCTCTTCCGCATCTAGTTGTATGTATATGTGTAGTATGTGGGCAGATATTTGCTCATAAGTTATAGTCGATAATCAATCTATGAGAGCGAAAAGTCTGACTTCATACGCATCATGTGATCTCTGGGAATAGTCCACTTAACTGTGCAATATTATTTAACTGTGTGTGACTTTAAGATAAATAGATGCATCTTCTTAACAGGGCAAATAAACATTATTTTTAGTATTGGTTGACGGTCTTATAGATGACAAACTCATAAAACCTCAAGGGTGTTGCTCGTCAATTCTTTCTATACTGTTCTCAAACCTCCTGCATCAACGTACGCAAAAGTGTGGTCTGTACTATAGAATATACGGGAGGTGCGTGGTGTAATGGTTAGCGTTGACAGAAATGGAGTCGTCAACCTGAGTTCAAATCCTGGACGATGCTGTTTGCATTTCAAATTTGACGCTAATACACTTGGGAAAGGTATGCATCCAACTATTCTCCTTCTAGGTATGGGTAAATAGTCGGGTACACTGGGCTCTTTAACCATGACTAGGTAACCAGTTTTGAAGAAGAAAAACTGTTAAATTCCGCTTAAGAAATTGATCTTGTGTCTTTTCCTGCTAGTGCGGAGGGGCATATATATATATATATATATATATATATATATATATATATATGTGTGTGTGTGTGTGTGTGTGTGTGTGTGTGTGTTTGTGTGTGTGTGTGTGTGTGTGTGTGCCAACTCCTGCGAATGTGTGTGTAGAGAAAACGTAAAACATACACACACACACACACACACATATATATATATATATATATAATATATATATATATATATAAGATTATTTTGGTATATGTATCTGTTTGTGGGAGGTACATATATCAGGTTTGGGCATTTGTATGAAGAATTAAAGAAATAAATATCATAAACTCGGTTGTTTTTGAGTAGAGTTTCGTTTATTTAGTTGTAGTAAAATTCCCGGATTATATATATATATATATATATATATATATATATATATATATATATATATATATATATATATATATATATATATATATATATATAAACATTTATGAATGTAAACAAAGCATTAATATCGGTAAAACAGTTTCGTTTTTCCGGTTAATAATCAGACTATTTCGCTTTGATGCATCAAGTGAATGGTCAATGATGCAACTGTAATGAAGAAAAGTACAATATCCAATTGGATGGATCTAGTTTGGGCTCTGCACAATGGCGAATATTCGGACGATGACAATAAAGCTATAAGATAATGATGATCGATATGGATATACTCATCGATTTGATAGATTATCAATCATGATTTAAGAGGAAAGAGTTTAGCTCAATCGGTAGGGCATCTACCTAGGAAAAACAAGTCTCTGATTTCGATGGTATATGTGGTGCTCCACCTCTGCAGCAAAAAATACAATCTACGAATTATTTTATATAGAAGCCAATTAAAATATAATTATAATAACTGTAAGCCTTTTATATACGTTTCTTATTAAATGCATTTCATTACATTAAAAGTTAAATTGTTATTCTGGGAGAAAAGGAATAGACGCCATCGTTGTCTGTTTGATACTGACAATAGGTCACACCGGTCACTTTAGTATATGCTCATATATTCCCCGTATATATATATACGTCTATATGTGCAAAACATACATATTATTGCACTTAACACATATGGAATTTTGCAGACGCTTTCACAACCGCTTTAAAAACAAAACAAGAAGTTGTTTGTAGTGCAATGGATATCGTAGTGGGAAATGGATACAGCGATCCGAGTTCAAATCCTGGCTAAGGCTACTTGCATTTCACATAGCGTTAACACCCTAGGGAAAAGTTTGAATCTAATTATTCTCCCTTCAATTATGGGTAAATAGAAGGGGAAACAGATCTCTTTAAATTTGGTATCACAACCAGTCTAGGAGAAGGAAAAAAAAGCTGTATTTTAGTAGAATTACGTTTATTTAGTTGTAGAAAATTTTCCGGATTATATATATATATATAGATATATATATATATACACGTTAATGTATGAGTAGTGGCTTACCGGTGGGTACGAGTACGATCGTTGGAAGCGCACAGTATCCAGGGGTTAAGACTGAGAAAAACAAATACAAAGTGCTCAATACAATGTAGAGCAAAATTTATTTATAAAATGGATAAAAGTAACCTACTCAAGTTTCATCGTCTGAATCATCCGCTGAATTAATCGAGTTTTCGATTAATATCAGTTAGTACCATGCATGTCCGTTGAAACGGTCATATCTTTTACCTAAAAGATAAGACCGTTTCAACGGGCATGCATGGTACTAACAGATATTAATCGAAAACTCGATTAATTCAGCGGTTGTAACCCTGATGATTCAGACGATGAAACTCGAGTAGGTTACTTTTATCCATTATTAATATTATATATATATGTGTGTGTGTGTGTTGTGTGTGTGTGTGTAAACTTGTATTGCATCCTGCTTGTGTCGATAGTGTTGGTTAAATACATTAAGACAAAACACAAAATAGGGCGCGCATGACCTTTTAGTTACAACCTCTCACGAGTAACCGCCGGAATGTGTTGATCGTTTTACTTTGAGCTGTGTAGCAATTGGTTTGAATCTTGACATCAAAGAAGACTAATATTAACTAAAACCCACCCCTTAGGTAACGAAGATAAGCAAAGCAATAACAACATATCTGCCAATATCCGTCTCTCCCCGGAGCACTGAATAGAAATAACATTAAATTTGTGAAATTCTTCACTTATTTGCGCCGCAAAATTAATTTTGGCGATAACATTGTTAACAAAATCTCAAAATCAATTGGAAGTATTCGGGTTTGCTTGAGGTATGAGAGAAAATTCCAATCAAAACTAAAAGAGCAATAGTCCAGCCGTGGTTTTCTAGGTCTTTTTATTCTACTTCTATTTCTACCGATGAAATAGTCGCATCTATTATCTTCAAGTTTATTGCGTCTTTGTTTACAATACTAAATCTGTTTTCGTGACCAGAAGAATTTGAATGATTTCCAAAGTCTCAAACGCTTTAACGTTTTCTTGTTTTTTCCGATATTTTCCCCTAAATTCATATTCATATTCTGCAAAGAATATGAATATTACTATGATTAAACAAATTTTACAGAAAACCAAGCTAATTACTACAAGATGTCAAGGTAAGTATAAAAAAAAAGTTGTTATCGGAGTGGACTTTTGTTACAGAATCTTCGGTTTGTAATAGATATCGTATAATTTAACTTGATACTTACCATAAATATTGCCGTTGCTTCATACACGAATATAAACGACAAGAAAAGTTCTGTAATTATGATCTCTTCACGAAATGTGATATTACAGGAATTGAATCTTTCTTGAGATGCAGTCACAACTCAGGTGGAATGTTTATGTTATGAAATTAAGGGTATTTGCCTGCTCATCCCACTTATGGGGGCTCGACACAAGGTCTCGTTTTTACGTGAGCACATAAAAATTGCGTCGATCTGGGGGGTGCCCCCTGGGATCGACGCTATTAATTGTACTTTACTGGTCCAGCGGCCGAAGCACAATGGACCCCCCAGCTGAGACCGGGTGGATTAGGTAAGAATCAGAGCATAGTAACTGGAATAGATACTACACTGACCCCTCCCATGCCAGGGAAGGGTATTTGCCTCATACCCCACTTGTATGGGCAGGGCACAAGGCCTCGGTTTAATGTGGGCCCACCCACAAGCCGAAGCTCATGGGTGGGAAAGAACAAAAATTGCGTCTATCCCTTCGGCATTCCCCCTCAAGGGGGGCGCCTCAGGTGCTGGGCAATAAACCCAGCTCTGCCCCTTTAAGTCAAGGGGGCAGGTATTGCCTGGGGGAAAGCCCCCTGGGATCGACGCCATTATTTGCACTTTACTGGTCCAGTGGCCGAAGCACACTGGACCTCCAGCCGAGGCCGGGTGGATTAGGTAAGAATCAGAGCATAGTAACTGGAACAGATACTACATTCTGATCTACCCCATTCAGGGAAGTATGTTATGAAAATAAGTAACACGAGGACAGACCGAGTCTTTATGTATATTCGATTGTATAAGGATGTAAGATATGTAGACAGACTTTTGCTTCGATACAAGGGAAGGATAATCGAGAAGAATGTTGATATTTATCAATAGATTCGTTGATCTGCTCGTCAAAATGATAGTGATTCTGCTGGAACGGTCTGTCTTAAATTTCCTAAGGAGAAAGCAGCTCATGTAAAGTGTAGATGAGTATTCGTTCTAAGTTAGGTTAAATATATATATAGTGTAGCTTAATGTTTAATTTAAAGAGAGGCGTTTAGCCCAATACAAGACAGAGACATAAGGATGGAAGACCCGTCAACTGCCGGAAATGAAGGAGGACTCTGTGCTTGTGTGTGTATGTGGGGAGGGGTCGTTTTAAATGAATACTATTATTACTTTTGATATTTATGTAAGAGATTCTGGCTGAGGTTATAGCCAGTATAATACAAAGGTCTTTAGAAATAACACAGTTTATTTTAGAAAGAAATGTGTTTTTATGAAATATTTTGGGTTGCGTTGACATTAAGTCAAAGGGGCTTGTTGTTAACTGTTTCTTGTCAATCGAATTTTCACACGAAATGGCTAAGTTTTTATGTACCGGATCCAGCCAATTGGTTTGAAAATCGCATAGACAAGAAACTGCCAGTAACCAAGCGCCACTGACTATCTAAGATATACATGCCCTATCTACGATATTGATGACTATTTACTAATATATATATATTATATATATATATATATATATATATATATATATATATATTATAATGTATTAATTTGAAAGCAATTACAATGCAAGTAAAAAAAAATAAAACAAAAAGATGTTTTTTTGTCTTATCGATTTCAAAGTAAACTTTATCTTCAGAGACGATTTTCGGATATGGACGCGTTTTCTTTTGTTTTTTTGGTCGTTATTTTTTTTTATGTTATAAACACGCGTCTCGTGGTGTTCTTTTTTTAAACGTCACGCGCAAAGCCGTGATGGACATAGCGTTCATTTCAATTTCATTTTATTTTATTTTTTTTATTATTTTCATCTAATTATATATTTATGTAATATTCATTTGATATATGTATAATGAAATGACATACTATGTACTATACTGTGAGGAACGTGTATTTTAATTAATTATGTATTCAGTGTTTAGCTCTAATTATTGTATACTAAGACCTAATTTTGCTATTAATAAACTTTCTCTAATTCTGAGATTAATTTCGTATTACCGTTCTATCTTAACGGAAAAACTATTGTCTATCGACTGTGCCAAAAAGTGTGGATGGTCCAACACAAGCCTTCGCCACTATAGAGAAATGTGGGTGTTCATTGGGTGTGTGAACCCTCATGCGTCGAAAATCGACGAGAGAGTCCATAATATATATATAATTGTCCCATAATATTATAGATTTAAAAAAATCTACTCTACTAAATTATCATTGAGCACTTTTGTATCGAAACACTTTACATATTTACTATCCTTCATTATATTATATCTAAACATATATAAAGTGAATTGACCATTTCCGGCATTCAAGTGGTATTCTGGAATCAATCACTCGTGAATAACGAAGGACGATTGCTTCTTCAAATGAACTGTATCTTATTATAATGGAGATCCAGTACCTATCTGTCTGTAACCGAAACTACGCCATTGCTTACGTAGCAATACTCCCGGGAATTGCGTAAATGTATCAATGGGTATTTAATCAATCTATAATCTATAACCCTTGATTAATGCATAGTATAAATATTATTCATTAACGATGTCTCTATGAAAATATGATTTAGTGTTGCCTCAAAACAATTCCTGTTATTAGTACTTTAGAATCCTGAAATGTGTGTTATATATTAGTAATAAATAAAGGTTTAATAATTTATGCTATAGTCAATTTGCATACTGGTTAAAAAAACCCAGATTAAATGAATAATCACATTTCTACTATTATTGTTTGGTTTTCTCCAACGTATTAAATCAATCACATGAATGATTTTCTGCAGAAACCAATTAGAATATTATCAAAATTAGAGTAATTTTTTAATGAGCTCTAATTCATTTTCTAATTTAATATATTTTATTACAATAAAACGTAAATACTTACACCCGGAGGGGGCATATTCTTCCTTGCATCTTTAATTGTTTTACATGAATTACTCATTCGCTTTTAATTTGTTTCAAATAAATATTATTAATTAATGATTAAAACTTTTACTACTTTGAAGATAATATGTAAGGTATAAATGTTAGAGGTTTACCTATTAAAGTCAAACATTTTAAAAGCTTATATTCTCTGTAGAATTCCTTGTTGCTATATAAATCTCACGCCTGCAAAAACCGACATTTCAATATAGTCAATTCACAGCATCGGGTTGCTTCTTCCAATTGGTTTGCATGTCTATTATCAAGGGAAGAAGGAAAGGAAAGCAATCAGCAAATGACATGTCCAAGAAATAAACCTTTCAAAGTTTAGCTCTCTTCCCTGCGGTTACGGTAAAGTTATCTTAGTCAATTTGCTCGTCTTTTTGTAGAAATAACCTTTTATTAAATAAACATCTCTCTATGCAGAATACGCACAACGTCTAAAAAGGTATGTCCTATTTAAGATCAACATCTATATATGTAACACATGGAAATGCGTGGTGTAATGGTTAGTCATGAGATATGGACTCGTCGGCCCGAGTTCAAATCCTGGATGTGGTAATTGCATTTCACTTAGCGATAATACCCTTGGGAAAGGTATTAATCCTACTCTCCCTCCAGCTATGGATAAATAGTAAGACAGATTGATCTCTTTCGCTTTGGTTAGGCAAACGGTCTAGGATAAGGAAAACTCTGAATTGAAATTTGTTGAACTCCGCTTAAGAAATTGTCCTTGTGTCACATGCTGCTCGTGCGGAGGGGTTGGTAAATATATATATATATATATATTATTCCTATGATAGTAATGACATCGTAGTTTTCCTGTATGGTCTTTTAGACTATTGTAACAATTTCACTTTTAATAAAGAACAAAGTAAATATTATAAATGTGTAGAATGTAGTTTGTAGTAAACAAAATCAGTATATTAAATGGGAATGGAGAGTTTATTTTTCTCTAAAATAAAATTAAAACAGGAGGACGCAAGAAATAAAAAATACGGAGAGTATTTTTGGACAACTAAAACATTGGTTTATCTTTGATAAACAAATTATTTCTTGATTGGAATATTTTAAAAACAAAATAACCTCTCTAATAATTCTGAGCTACTTTCACTCTAACATAAGAAAGATAACAATCAGAATAATACAAGGAATAATGAAACTCCGGGCAAAGATGGAAAGGATCAAGAATGAATGAATCAAAATTGTTGTGAGAATTACATAATTATATTTATCCCACTCTTAATAAATATTTTCGGAATTACATTATTTAATGTATCACCAAATTGTTTGAAATATTCTCCTTTCTTACAGGACCAGAATATTAAAAACGAACTTTATTTTTAAGGTTTGATCTTTTATTGCAATATCTTTAATGTCTAGTTTTTTTTAATATCGTATGTAATTAATTATCAGCTATGAAATTAAACTTTAGCAAAAAAAATCTAAGATAGGTTTATGTCCAGTAAGTTTAGTTTTGTATAACCTGTGACTCAGTCAAGAGTAAAGTAAGAACGGAGAATCTATTACGCCAATATGGTAAGGGGTGAGGTCCTTCACTAAGCCAGTGGCTGGGTAAAGAGTAAATAAACAGAAGACTAAAGATGTAACATTTAATGGTTGTCTCTAATTTACTATTAAGTCATAATCTTACGTCTCTCTCTCTTTATTTTATTCTATTTTATTTTATTTTTTTGCTTTTGTGTTTGTATTAAAAACTAAAAATATGTTCCTTGCCAAAGACAAAGTTTTTCTTCAAGTTCCTGGAAATGAGCCCAACCATAGAAAGTAACGCCAAATATTTCGATTATATAATGAATTCGGAGCTCAAGACTGAGGAATCTTTCAAAGAAAAAAAAATTATTTTTTTTAATTTTAAACGATGAACATCAATAAATAAAGTCATCTTTATTCGTTTTTTTTTTGTGGACATTGGTCGCTGCGAAGGCGGTGAAATTAAAGACTAAAACTATTTAAAATCGAATTGCTTTTGAATAGCAAAAATACATCAAAGTAGAATCAGGTGTCTAAAGGAAAATGAATGTCAGATTGAGTTTAATGCAAAAACATTTTATTATAGTTATTTAGAAGATTAAGGTGATTTAATTTTGAAAGATAAATTGATGCTGAGAATATAAAGATGAAATAAAAATGCGGTAAATACGAATTATTATAAAGTAACAATAAATTACACCCATCAGCTTTGCACAAAAATGATATATCAATAAATTCTGAAGGAAAGATCGATTTAAAACTGTTTGAATCATATTTATAAGATATTTGAATATATAATGAGAATTTCGCTGGTCCAAATATATGGATAAACATATAGATGATGATTGAGTGAATTAAATAGATAGATATATAGAAAGAGGGAAGTGAATGACAGGTTGTACGGGTATGAATAGGCAAGTAGAAATAAACGTGGACTTCTTGCAATTAATACGGATAAATTGAAATAGATATAAAAATCTATCGCGTGTTTAAGTTGAAAAGAGGCAAGATAAGATTAAAAAATGGTGAAAGGTACATTTGAATAGATAGATAGTCATATAGATAGAGGGATATATATATATCTGAAAAAGACTAAATATATATATATATATATATATATATATATATATATATATATATATATATATATAATTTTTATTATCTGAGATAAGTAGAATGTCATAATGAAATAGATTATAAAGAGGCAAGAAAAGATTGAAATATTGTGAAAGGTACATTTGAATAGATAAATAGTCATATATATAGAGGGATATATAATTTTAAAAAAATATATATATATATAATTTATATTATCTGAGATAAGTAGAATGTCATAATGAAATAGATGGGATTTAAAATATAGTATTGCGTTATTTATCAAATTAGGATTGCCTTCTTTCGTTGAAAGTCAGGCCTAAATATAATGGCTTTTAACAATGTCCGGGCATCGATAAATAAATCCGCTTCTAGATATGCAGCCATTACAAAGATTACTGCAGATTATTTTTTTATCTAGCTAGCTATCGGTTTTTCTATCTGTAGCTGTTCACTAACCATCTTTAATGATGATGATGATGGTTCCTCATAATAAAGAAAAATGATTGTTTGAGGTGATTTAAGTGGGTTGTACTGGTCCGGGCATAATAGCTCAACTTCTCCTCTTACAAGGAGTATTTGTGTGTTTATTCATTCTAACGGCATATCAAACCGTCTGGGGTTATGTCATGCGTAACGGTTAGGAAGTGATACATATCCTGTATTTATATTTATACTTTTTAGTAATTGGTTTTAACCATGTGTTTGGATTATTGGGGATTATATTGTATGGTATTGATTTGTTTCATGTCTATATTCTATGGTATAATTTTATTTCACTAAAAAAAGAGAGAATATCCTCCATGTTGACGTTTTCAAATAGATCTTCCATATTGTTTGCTTTAAAATAACGGTTTCTGGTGTGAGCAAAAACCCTGCATTCCATGAAAAAGTGTTTAACTGCAAATGGTGTTTGAAATGTTCCACATTATTGTTGTTGTTCTTTTTTGCGTATATATGAGTGTGTTAGTCTCGTATGGCAAATGCGTAATCGGGAAACAATGACTTCCTTAAATTGGTATCCAGCCTCCCAAAGTGGGTTTGATTAGAAAGAGTCTATTGTAGATGTTGTTATTCCAGTATTGCTGCCATTTTGTATGAAGGAATCTATCAATTTTTGGTTTCAAATCAGTAAATGGTATCTTTATATTGTCGGGGGTCAAATCTAGAGCCGGAGTAGTCCATGGTAGAAAATCAATTGCAGTGACTGTGCAGAGGAGTCTTTGGTGCAAGGGAGCCCCTTATCGAGTTTCATAGCAGTAGCTTGTTTGAACTCAGATCTGTCTATCCATCGATCTATCTATCTATGAAAATATTCAAAGGCTGCATTTATTTATATAAAAATATTTCAAAGTATAAAGTTTCGGGGTTTTGTTAAACCATCTTAAGGTTGACGTTAGATGACAATGTTATCATGCTTTATCCGAAAACATTCTTAGCGTTCTAATGTTGTTAACAGGGATTCATGTAAAAGACAGTGACGAAGTTCATGTAATTTCTTTTAAAGAATGACGTTTTTGGTAAAGATCTTTTCAACTTTTATGAGATTAAGGATTTCAAAAATCTTTAAAGAATAACATATATGTTGTGTTCATTAGGATAATTTTTAAAAACCGAACGTAGAACATGTCACCATATTTACGAAATGTTTATACAATTCCATTTTTTACTTTTTATTCTTTCTTCCTTCTTTCCTTCCTTTATTTTGTTTATTTATTTATTTATTATTATCATTTAATCCTTTTGAGTTTTCACGTCAGTGTTAGGTGATGGTCTTTCACTGGAGTCTAAGCGACAATAATTCTCCTCGGGTCTCCAGGATTCTTCTGAATATTCTAGCAGATTGCAGCAGTGCATTGTTCTGGATGGTATCAATTCTTCCTCTGATTTCCAGACATTCCAAACCCTTTTCCAATCCTATTATTATTATTATTATTATTATTATTATTATTATTATTATTATAAGTAGTAGTAATAATAGGAGTATCGTTGTTGTTGTTGCCGTAGTCATATCAATAAAAATAACATGAAAATAAAATCTAGTGCAGAAAATATTTTTGTTAGAAATCGTATTGAAACTTTTTAAAGTAAGTATAGTTTATTACTAATTAATAAAAAACTAATTTAGATAAAAGATATTTCGATTATTCAGAACTTATTAAAGAAAAAAGTAGGTAGATTGGCTTATTGTCGGAGTCAGCTGGACAGCGAGGGAACCTATATCCTTTTCATTAGCGTTAGACTAGGGTGATTGGTTTTGCGTTTAGGTTGGTGCACCAAACCTACCACCAGCTTCCCAGTTTAGAATCGTTTCTGTCCTAAATTAATGAATGGGCAGAGCGACTGAAATCCTTTCTAAGACTTGTAAAGAGAAAAAAACAAAGACATAAAAAATGAAAACATCGGAAGAGAAAGTGAAGAGAAAATCAATTGGAGGAAAAGATAATTTCGAAATGTTATGACTTATCACTTTCCTGGTAATTGATTGAGCTTATTAATTGATGTTGTATGGATTGTTGTTGCGTAGTCATTCAGTTATACACATTTTCTTTAAACCTCAGCCTTGTTATTTTAAGGGAATTGAGATTATAGACTTATTAAGTTCTATACTGAAATAAAATGAAAATTACAATTCGCTGGTAATTTTGCCAAGTATTTAACAATATTTCTATTTCTGAGTAAGTAACAATTAAAAAAACTTAAAAAAGTCCAGTCTACTTCTGCAGTTCAGAGGTTCAGGTGGTTTAAATGTTTTTAAAAATATATATATATCAACAGATTTTACCTTTTTTTTTATTTTTGTTATCCTGAGAGAATTAAATTTCATATAGCATTCTAATTATGTGATTTTGCTTTAGGCATATAAACTAAGGATTTTGAATTTAATTTCACCAAGCCAATTTGAGTGTTGCTAGTGTATCACCTACTTAAACTTAAAACTGCATTTAATCTGACCCAACAATATTTAAAGGTAAACTAAACTGCGCATATGGGATTTATTTTACCTTTCCGGGGTTTAAAAAAATCATTTATTCAAAACGAGAATTCATGCAATTGACCTTTCGCTGGGAGGGGCCACTTTATTGCACTATAATCTCATTGTTCTTTATACCTAAAAAAAAATTCCGATGATGCAGCGACACTCTTCTGCATCTGGTTTATTGAATAAACGTTTTTTTTAGTGGGTGCAGAGGTGTGCCCGTATCAAATTTTGTTTAGAAAAAAGCATAATCCATTAATCAAGTAAAAGCAGCCATTGACTGTTATTAACCGCAATACCTTGCCATTTCCTATTCACAGAATTTATATTAAATTATCTAACAATAAATCTTTTGAAAAAGAAAAATGTAATCGCATTATTTCCCTTCAGAAATACGAGTGCATGGCATAGACTCTAACAAAGTGGGTGTAGTTTTCGAACTATTCCAAGATTCATAATTTGGTATAAAAAAAAAGACGTCAAATTCTGTATTTGTTTATTGGAACATTAGACTAAAGATAGCAGAGTCGGTCTTTGCGTTAGTTACGTGCGAATAGTTCTGACATGGGAGCCAGCCAGATGAACTGAAGTTGATAATGGCATGTTTGCAAGAAAAGAAATGAAAAGATTTTTTTTTCATTTTTCATCAAAGATAAATACCAGCATCTAAAAATTATTCTTATACAAAATAGGAAAAAAACACAACAAAACCAAATAAAAATGATTAGTAAAAACCTTAGAAACATGGGTCAAGAAGTTCTACAATATATATATATAATATATATATATATATATATATATATATACACCTATCCCACTGCACGAGCAGGATGTGACACATGGTCAATTTCTTTAGCGGAGTTCAACAGGTTTGAATTCAGAGTTTTCCTTCTCCTAGACCGGTTGCCTAACCAAGGTTAAAGAGTCCAGTCTCCCCTACTATTTATCCATAGCTGGAGGGAGAGCAGGATCCATACCTTTCCCAAGGGGATTAGCGCTAAGTGAAAATGCAATCACCACATCTACATATATATATGCTCTCGTAACCCGGTAGAGCACTTAAGGAGCGACTTTCATAAACTTTCACCGCCAGCATAATGCAATGATCATCTGTTTACAGATTTGATAGCTCTGGTGATGTATGTATTTAAAACAGTTAAAACACCGCTCCTTAAAACAGCAGCAGGCAATGGCCGAGAGATTAACGGATCGGACAGGCGTAAAGTCAGTCGACGTTCGCTCTGGTGGGAGTTAGTCGTTGTGTCCAGGCACACTGAAGAGGCGTGAAACGCCGAAACACGTGTCACACACAAACACACACACACACACATACACACACAACACACACACACACACATATATATATATATATATATATATATATATATAAAGTCATCGGGGCGGCCTAATGTCGGTATTGGCCAGACAGCGAGGGAGTATATCCCCTTTTCACTAGCGCTAGACCAAGGAGATTATTTTAGGGTTTGAGGTGGAGCGCCACACCTACCATCACTTTACTGCACAGATCCCTGTGCTACTTATACGCTGAGTTGGCCGGAGCCAGTATCGAACCAAGAACCTTGAGATTCCTAGCCGAACTCTACCGACTGAGCTAAACTGTCCCCTTATATATATATATATAGGGTGATTGAAAAGTGACTCCCTATTTCAAACTGGAAAGCTGAAGAACCTATTGTTTGAGATATCATGCAAAACTAAGTATTGGGATACTAGCAGGAAAAACAAAAAGAATTGTGAAATGATTTCATCACAAAAATTTAAACAACAAAGATGAGATTTTGAATAGCTTTGAGCTATCACATACACAAATACGTAAACCCTTAAGATATAATTCATAGGTTAACTCTTTCGTTTTAAGAAAAAGATAGATGAATAATTTTATAAAGTATTCTGTTTGTAGGCGTAAATGTTTGTAAATGTTTAAGAAAAGTTTTTTTATTACATGCGAAATAGTAAAATGGCGTCATTTATAAACATAATTTACACATTTTTCAATGTTCATCAAAGAAAGAAAAATGTTCGGCCATAAATTGTTCTGTCATCCTTTGTGATGATGTATGTTAGGAGGGCAACAAGTCTTACAAATGTTCAAATGTCTGATAACAAAGTTTAGAATTCTGTATTTATAGCTTTTGAGAAAGAGACTGCAGAACAATTTATTTTACCGATTTCCTCATCTTTATTGCTTCAATGTTATTGATTGGTTCGTACTGAATGGTCAGCTGTCATTTTTATATTTCTTCTTAACAATGTTATTATCGTTTTCATGGTACATATTTCATAACAGTAATTTTACGCAGTCCCAAAACGATACTCCATGACATGCAACACTCCACTAAGACTCTTACTTAGGCTAGACGGTCGGTCGGAGAGGCCCCCTCCGATCAATCGGCTGATCACGTCAAGCCCTAGCACCTATATGATTTTCCTAACCCTATTGCCCTTATGGCAAGCCCCAACCCCTTTTTATCATATGGGTGGTAGAAGGCGGTGACCGAGGGTCTACATATCCTGGGAATGACGTTAAAATCTATCTGATGGTGAGGTTCCAGTTTTGGAGGTTTGGGGAATGTGGAGCACCCCTTCATCACTATTGCTCCCTGGTCCACTCTGACCCGGAGTGGTAGTACCTGTTAGGGTCCCATCTATGGGTTAAATAGAAAAACATGAGTTGATAAACAGAATTGTATTATCCATTAAGAATTGATTTATTTCAAAACTTTATCGCCATTAAATAACCCACTGAGGTTGATATGCCGTAAAACAAAAGAAAACAAACAAACCAAAACGATGTTAATGCATTGGGTTTTGACATGCAAATATCAACTCTTGCAAAAAGTTACAGTCGTTTCGGAAATGTATTGCAACACCCCCAGGATAAAAATGAGACCGTCCAAATCTTCCAAGATGACATGCAAAAATGGAAATCCTGATTATCTGGTGATGCTTATCCACCGAATTCTTATTTCTCATGAGTGTTGTCACCTCAGCTAAATAATGAACCATTCCATTTTTATTATTAAGAAATAACGGGAAGAATGGGACATGCTACACGTAAAATGTAATAAGAGAGAAAGAAAGAGGGCAGAGGAAAGATATAGAGAGGAGGTTAGAGCATGGAAGCGATAACGATAATCTGTTTCAGTTGAACGTACATAAAAGATGAAAAGGAAAAGAAAGAAAAAAGATAGAGAGAATTAAATTAAGATTATTATACTTTTTACATATCGAAATCTTAAGTAAACATATCAAACGTTGTAATAATTATATTATCATATTGTGGTATACCCACAGGTCCTGTTATTAAATGAATAAATCCATTAGTAAATAGATCGTCGGTGTAAAATACTTTCTCAGTTTGCTGAGACATATATGAGTTTACTTGGTGATATTCAACAACTTACCCAGCCTCACGTGACAGATTAGGATTAGCATAGAAACCCTGTCAATAGTCTAGCCGATTTTAGTAGTGCTATGGTCTAGATTGTTTCCCTTTTCCCTTTCATTTCCAGTTCATCGAGTCTCTTTTATAGATTCTTGATTATCCAAGGGTTCTAACTATGATTGGTATCACCATCAGCTTTATGTTCCGAAGATTTTTCTGTTCTCAGGCAAGGTCCTGGTATTTTACCAGTTTTTCGCTTTCTTTCACTTACCAAGTGCGATGACCGATAAGGGCGGATGTTAAGAGAGAATCAAATTAATTCATAATGTCGGTACGCCTTCATGCTGATGATAATGATGATGAATCTGGTATTTGTTATTGGAGACTGTTTCAAGTGCTCCAACTACGATTGGTATCACTGTCACCTTCAATTTCCACTGCTTTTTCAGCTCTCCGACATGGTCCAGGTATTTTTAGTTTTTCACCTTCTTTAACTTGCCAAGAGCGAAGAAGGATAGGGACGGATGGTGAGAGAGAGTCAAAGGAATATGTGATGTCGCTACGCTTTGAGGATGATAATGATGATGATACGGCACCTGTTTAGGAAAATGTTTTTATCGTATTTATATCGCTTTTATTAATGTTTTTGAATGAGCCGAGGTGTTTGTGAAAATGTGTACTTCTCGAAATTACCTCGTTTCTCTACGTTGCAATAGGCGTTTTCAATTTTAAAATTCAATTATGTTTTTTTTGTGTGTGTGTGTGTGTAGAATTGTCAAGCAAGATATGAGCTTTCCATTTCATTATTTTATAAAATTCTCTGCGTTTTTTTCTATTAGTACTGAGAGTAATGGTGTTTTTTAGAGAATAGAGAAAGTTATTTTTCTTCCTGTCACCGTTTACATAAATACAGATAGAGTGCTAATCTAGTTGCATAGAAGCGATATATGAATAAGGTAGTGTTCTATATCAATATATACCGATTGTTCAATATCCGTTATACTATATATATATATGTAATACTAATATAATACATAGTAATATATATATATATATATATATATATATATATATATATATATATATATATATATATATATATAAGAGAGTTTTATAATTTGCTTGAAGCATTGTGTATATATTGGTTTGGAGGTTGATTTTGAAGGCTATCACAATGCAGGTGTAAAGAATAAGGTAACAGTGGTGTTGTGTGTTAACCTGTATTTTATTCTTGAATTTTCGAGATAAAATCTCTTTTTCAGAAGATCACTGGAACTGAAGTCGTCTTTAAATCTATCCGATGGTGAACTTCAAATTCTAGAGCACAGGAGAAAGTAAAGTAGCCATTCATCTTCATTAATTACAGGTCTACTCTGACTCGGAGTGGTAATACCTATTAGGGTTCCAGTTTTCAAAAAAAGTGTTTTAAAGATGTGTTCAAAAACAAAACTGAATTATTTTAAAATTGAGTACATATCATGAATGAATAAAACAAAACTTCTTCGGCATAAAATAACCCAATGGTTTGACATGCCGTAATATCCAACCAATCAACCCAGTCACATTCAGAATGATATTCTGACTATATTATTCACATCAACATACATTTACTTTGTTTTTATCAAAATATTCAATCACTTAAGTTTGTCAGTTCCAACCCGACACTTATTTAGCTTCCTGTGATTTTCTGGATTACCCTGTGGGTAATATCACCGTCGAAACTCTGTCGTTGCGATTAAGGAAAATGCGATGAGGTAGCCAATGGCAATCTCAGCAGTAGAGTACATTGCAGACTTTTTGAAAACATATAAAAGATGCCAGATTAAATGTGTCAGGTCATAGAAAAAGTTTTACTTGAACTAAGGCGCCATTGTCCTATGGTAGGCTGATTACTTTCGGGACAAATATGTTTTTCTTTACAAAAATCTGTTATATAGAACTGACCAGAATATGTTCCCTCCGCTGGGAGTAAGTATTTAAGTTTTAATGTAATGAAATATCTTAAATTAGAAAGACTAACGAAATTGAATTGAAACACATAAAAAAAGATTAAACTTATTTTAATTGTATTTTAATTTGTCTCTATATAAATGTTACATAATTATTAGATTCCGAATATTTATGTACAGTAGTGTAGAAACCAAAATGGCTGTTATAAGTTCAGCCGGCGGCCTTGAATGATTGAATGACAAGGCTTGACCTCAGTCCTGATCCTCCTTCCGGTGGATACCGTGAGAATCGGTGGAGAAGACACACTTCCGGTTTAGATTAGAAAGAGATTTTTAGTTAGATCGGCCAAAAACCACGACGGTGCTAAGTCGTGTTATGCACGCAGCCGACTCAATCTGCGCAGGTGGGGATTTTGGAATAAAATATCATCTAAGTTAAAGTCTTGTGTTATTATCTAAAAACTACCAATGACACAGGGCTTCTGATAAAGAGAAATCCCCAATGGAAGACCAGACACGAAGTCCCCAAGACGAAGTCCCCAAGACGAAGTCCAGGCACTAGAAGAGACGCTAGAAGAGACACTAGAAAAAACAACTTATGATACGAAAGATGACCAGAATAATAGAAGTAAGAAAGTAAGGAAAGAGAGTATACAGCATAAAATCATTCATCGGATTGATTTTAATACGTTGGAGAATAAAGAAATAATATTAGAGATCAATAACATAAAGTAATTATTTATTAAATCCGGTGTTTGTTAAAATCAGTATGCAAATTCGCCACACCATATATCATGTAAACCTTTATCACTTACTGATATATAAGACACATTGCAGAATTTTAAGCGCACTAATTACATGTGTTGTTTTGAGGCAAATCTAACTCAGATTTTCATCGTCATCGTTAATAGATACCATTTAATCTATACTGTTTATTAATAATCTTTACTATAAATAAAATACTCATTGATAATCGGATTTCCTGAGGGTATTCTGACGTAAGTAGTGACATAGTTTCGGTTACAGTTAAACAAACACCAAATCTCCATTATTATAAGATTTAGAACTTATATACTCTGTAGCCATAACCAAGAATACCCCAAGACAACGTTTGAACTGAAATATCCCACTCTCTTCTAAACTTTACAAACCCTTAATATTTGTCGTGTCAAATATATGACTTTGTTAGGAACATATCTAAAATCATATATATTTTTATAGCAAAAACTCAGACCCGACTGATTTTATTTTGTATATGAGACAGATATGCAAGAATCCAGAGAAATTAAATCAGTATACAATCTGCAAAGAATTAGATATGAATGAGCGTAAAAATGCATTTATTTATTTCCCATAATATAAAAATCATAGGAGACATTTTTTCCACCTTTTCGATATATATATATATATAATATATATATATATATATGTGTGTGTGTGTGTGTGTGTGTGGGTGTGTGTGTGTGTGTGTGTGTGTTGTATTATAGTGATACATTTTTAAAACACAGGTTTAAATAAAATGAGTGGTAAGTTTATTAGCCGACGCTGCAGTGTTTTGATCTGTCGAGTAGATCTTCTTCAGTGCTTTTGTTGATATGAGGAAGAGTAAAAAAAAAAGTAATGTTATCACAGAATAATGAGGAGACTGTGATTGTACTTTTTTTATCAATCTGTTCAAAGATGTTTTGAAAGGGAGTTAAAGTTTTTAAATAATTTGAAAATTGAGAAATGCTGGAAAGATAGACGGTTTCAAATATGACATCAAGTATTCTTCTTTTATGGTGTGTGTGTCAGAAGATCTACTCAACAGATCGAAACACTGCAGCGTCGGCTAATAAACTTACCACTCATTTTATTTGAACCTGTGTTTTTTCAAATTTCTCACTATACTACATACCGTCGGATTCACATCTATTTCTCTTCACACACAAACACAGACACAGACACAGACACAGACACAGACACACACACACACACACACACACACACACACACACATATATATATATAATATATATATATATATATATATATATATATTATATATATATATACAGAAGTTTTGTTTCAAAATAAAGATTTCTGATGAAGCTTCATAAATATGCAGAAGTGAAATATTGATTGATTGGAATTTTTTGTGGTTTATCCACTTTTTTCCTCAACTTTTAATCACACATGCAATTTTGATAAATAGGTAATGTTTGCGTTAGAGTTTCTTAGGATTGTTGGTTAGATTTTACGACATATCTACCCGTATTGGTTTATTTTGTGCTGAAGACGTTTTGTTTTAATCATTCGGAGTATTTATCCATACACATTTATTTTAAACTAATTTTTAGAATGTATTCATAAAACTCGCATTCTTCTATTTAACCCAAAGATGGGACCCTTATAAGTACTATCATTCCGGGTCAGAATGGACCTAGGAGTAATGGTGATGAAGGGGTACTTTGCATTCCCCAGAGCTCCAGAACGAGAACTTCACCATCAGATTGAGTTTAACGTCATACCTAGGGGAAAAAAGATCCCAAGCCATCGCCTTCTTGAACATAATTGATAAAAAACTTGGGAGTTGCCATAAGAGCAATAGGGTTGGGACAATCATATAGGTGCTAGGGCTAGACGTGACCAACCGACTGGTCTGAGGGAGCCTCGCCAACGGTTTGTCTAACCTAAGTAAGGGCCAAAGTAGAGTGTTGCAAGTCACGGACCGCTCAGCCACCAATATCCCTTCCTCATTTATCAAGAGTTGCCACACTCGGCCAATAGGTAACCCCGTTGGGGTTGTCGTAACTTTCTATAGAGGTGCAGTCGGCGTAATCTATAGCCGACAGGGCGGTTAAATTTAAGAGTGTCTGACAGTCATATCTAATATATATATATATATATATATATATATATATATATATATATATACTTTTAATAAATTGGTAATAAATGCGTTCGAGTTGCATATGAAGTTGCACAGAAGATATTTAAATTAACTATTTTTTTCTTCAACTGTTCATGATCATGACATGCTGAGAAAGAAGCAACGGATAAGGAATTTCATTGTGTTACAATTGTTGAAGCGAACAACTATAACGAGACAGCGCATGCGCATATTTCCAACTTAGACTCAATGTCTTCATTCGAATGGAAAGAGAAGCGTCATACCAAAAAAAACAAAAAAAAAAAAACATAACAAATTGCAAAAGTAAAAAGAAGAAAAAAAAAAAGAAGTAATGGTATATTAAATTATTATTTTTATGCCATGACCGTGTGGCTATTGTCGTAAGAAGATCTCGGCTTTTATTGTGTGGCCAGTCGTATAGTACAAAGATTCAAAATCAAATGCAAATTTCTCTTTTCGGTGTGAGTATAACCATTACTGGGTTTATTTTATTTTTTTATGGATAATATGAAAGACGACACCAAGAAAAACGGCTATAATATCTATCTATTTCTATCCTTTTCTATTTCTCTCTCTCTCTCTCTCTCTCTCTCTCTCTCTATATATATATATATATATATATATATATATATATATGTGTGTGTGTGTGTAGGTGCGTGCGTTATATCTACACACTCTCTTTCTGATATTGAGCGCCGCTCCTCCATAAATAATGCAAAAATACAATTACATATATATGTATACATACATACATACATACACGCGCACACACACACACAACACACACACACACACACACACACATATATATATATATATTATATATATATATATATATATATATATATATATGGTACTAATTTAACGTTCCTATAGCTTCATACTCATTGGACAAGCCATTTTTTCCATATTTAACCAAATGAGAATTACATAATACGCATAAAACTATAGTAACGTTAAATTAGTATCACTGTATTTTATGAGAATTTTGAAATCCGCACTGATAATTTAGCATTGAACACTTTTATATAAACTTTTCATATTCTTCATTATATATATATATATATATATATATATATATATATATATATATATATATTATATTATAATTATCATTATTGTTATTATTATTATTATTTATATTTTTACTTGAAGGCAATTACAATGTGTATATCGTATAAAATTCGATAATTATTCAAAATAATCATGACAAGCGAACTCGGCAAATATCACGCCACACGAAGAACATCATACAGCTGTTTCAACTTAAAGTTGTACGATGTTCTACGTGTGGTGCGATATTTGCCGAGTTCGCTTGTCATGATTATTTTCAATAATTATCGAATTGTATACGATATACGCATTGTAACTGCCTTCAAGCAAAAAATATAAGTAATTATATACATTACTCAACAATGCTTCTATAGCAAACTATCAAATCTCATATATATATATATATATAATATATATATATATATATATATATAATATATATATATATAATATTTTTTAGAAATGTGTCTAAAGTAAGAAAGCGGAGAAGCATTTTTACAAAAAGAAAGGAAGTATGAATAATAAGAAAAATAAAAGTGAAAATTTGAATGTGAATTATAAAAATAGTCCAAAAAGAAATTTACCAAATTTGATGGTTTCATTATTAAATAACTTAATGAAGCATCTTTTATGCAACCACATAGTTTGTCACTCGCCCAGTTTCTCTGTTTTGGCCAATAAAGAAAACCAGACGATATTCTTTGGTTGAAAATAATCGGATTCTTTTTGCCAATGAATCATGTTAAATATATCACATTAACGATATCAATGTCCGGACATTTTCTGTAAAATTTCGTGAGATTTGCTTTCGTCTCGTTTTCAGAAAAGCTTTTAATGGATTTAGAAAAAAAAATCTACTTTTAACTGCTTATTAGATCAAATTGCATATTTCACTTAAATGTAAAACATTTAATTCATTTATCTTTTTTGTCTTCTTCTGGTGTCATTTTATGTATTGATAGTAATTTAGTTTTACTTAGTCTGGCTCAAGAATTGAATAATGGAGAATCTAATCAAGATTTTAAAAAAAACTTTATACAATTAACAATCGATCTCTGCTAGGCGATAAAAGTGTATATAGACTAATCTTCCGTAGAATGTCCATTCATCGTCTTTATTTCCAAGTTCACCCTGACTCGGAGTGGTGCTGCCTGGTAAGGTCCCATTTGGGGCAAAATGAGGGAAAATGAGTTTTTAAAATATGTTGAAAAGATAAATTGAGTTAAAAAAATAAATTTCAATGCCACTCAAGAATTAATAAAGCAAAATATCTTCGGCATAAAATAACCGAAAAGGAGTTAACATGCTTTAAAATCCAAAACCAACAATGAAGAAGAAAAAGAATATGCAGTAGTTTCCGACAATGGAAATCAACTTTTTATTGAAGATGTCTTTCGTATTTCATATGTAAATATATTAAGACTGTCACTTCAAATTCAATAAAGGTCATCGCATGATATATTTTGGTAAAAGAATAATGTGGTGTTTTTAGCTAGCAAGGAGTTTAATATCCCTTTCACAAAAGTATTGAATTTTGTCTCATGAGAAACTGTTGTTAAAAATGTTTATGTGTTTTACTGACTTATAAGCCCACCTGTTCACTTGCATTATTTCTCTCAGATGTGACCAGTATTATTGTAGTAAGTAGCTATTTGATAATGCACCTTTGTTTTATCTTCATTGTTTTTCATTCCAGTTCTACATTGGAACTTTCTTCCACAAATATTGTAAATTGTTTCTCTATGATCCTTTTTCTTAGGATAAATCTCAAATAGAAGGTCCTTTTTGATATATATATATATATATATATATATATATATATATATATATATATATATATATATATATACTAAACCCTCCTCATGGACAGGATACGACACAAGGTCAATTTCTTAAGTGGAGTTTCAATTCAGTTTTTCTTCTCCTTGACTAGTTACCTAGCCAATGTTAAAGGGCCCAGTCTGCCCTACTATTTACCCACAACTGGAAAGAGAATATTTAGATTCATACCTATTCCAATGGTATTAGCGCTATTTGAAATGTAAACAGCCTCGTCCTGGATTTGAGCTCGTGTAGACGAGTTCAATTCCTACGACTCTAACTAATATACCACGTGCCTTTCTTGTTATATAAGATTTTTAATTTCAATCTGGAATTGTTCAAAAGCATATATATTTATACTTGATAACTATTAATAATGGAGATTCGCTTCCGGTTTTTGTCTATAACAAAAATTACGTCACTGCTTACGTCACATTACCCAAAATCGTCATAACATAGAATAAATAGACTCACAATTTTAACCTGCAACATTAGACAGTCCTCATTGTTTTTTAAACAAGTTTTAATAAATACATGACTGGTATTATATATATATATATAGTTTGTTTTATTTTAATACATATTTAAAGTTTACATTTCAAATTGTTTTATTTTTTAATCCTTTAATGAATTTGATGATTTTACTTACTTAGGGTACAAACTCGCTGATATTGAATTTTTAACACCCATCCCTCAGGCAATATGTTTCAAAAATCTATTTTTACATCGCCCGGGGTGTATTTTTTATTTTGTACTAGTACATATAATTAGTTTATATGCATAATTCATACTACTCGTATATATTACTTATATTATACATTAACCATATCTAATTAATTCTGGACAATAATTGAGAATATGCAAAATATGTACAGCAGATATATTTTGCTGTGTCTTTTTTCTAACGGAAAGAAGTTTACTAACCTCAAAAATTTGCATTTGAAATAGTGGTTGTTTTCCAAGGCTCGAACAATTATCACCGGTGACAGTTAAAAATACGCAACATTCTCAAAAACAATGCAGCATTGAAACTTCTTTTTATATATTTCAATGTAATTTTCACCTTTAGTTGTCAAAATTCCTAGCAAATAAGACAATTAGCGTAACCTCCCTTGACTTTCACTTAGAACCAAACCGGTAGCTATTTTGAAAGTCTCCGTGCGAAATAAACAAATCTTAGAAGCTTTTTCGAAAACAATACTACTGCATGCTTTAACACAAAAATATTATAAAATGTGTTCTTAATAACAATTAAGTTCATTTCAGATAATTTTATGCTAGGAATTTAATCAATTGACTTTCCCTATGAAACAAGCCGGTAGCCAATTTGAAAGTCTCCGTACGAAATACACAAATCTTAGAAACTTTTCGAAAACAATACAACTGCATGCTTTAACACAAAACTATCATAAAATGTTTTCTTAATAACAATTAAGTTCATTTCAGATCATGCGCACGCTCAATTTTATGCTATGAATTTAGCCAACTAAAGGTGAAAAATACCTATTTCAATACTTAGATACTATATTGTTGTGAATCAGTGAAGATTGACACACAAGTACATATATCAGGAAAGTTTATTTCCGAGAATAAAGTTTATAAATAATGGCTATCAGTATAGGAATTAATGTTTTAGAATCTGCTTACAGTTACATTATCTGAAGCCAAAAACTGTGGAAATAGTTAAAGGCTATAAAATTAAACCAAAATTCTTCGGCTTCCATGATTTATAAAAATTGTAGAATCCTGAAAAAACAATTTTATTCACTAAAACAAATCGAATAAATGATATAAATCCAAGTTGCACTTAGTACGGTCGTTTCTTCCTATTGTTGTTGATATGCCGACTTTTACTATTCTCATACCACAGTCAGAATACAAATAGAAAAAATATTTAGAAAAGCAATTACAGTTAATTCGACATTATTCTGTATACTTTTGCTTTAATCATTGTTTCGTGATAATGTTCTATTAAACAAATAATTGTCAAATTCCTTTTTTGTTTGTTCTTTGTGTGAAATGCACAACAAAAGAATGGTAATTATGGAAGAAGAAATAAAACGAATTTCTACAATTTCTTAAACACTGAGAAAAAAGACAGAATTAGACTAAATTTAAATACGCAGAATAAATTTAATAAAGGATAGTACACAGGATGATTCAAAAATTGAACTTATCAATAGTATTTACTTTATATTATACTTATCTAATGTATATTATACTTATCTAATGTTCGGGGGCCTCGGCCCCTGGACTGGTAAATATAAATAAATCCCAGGGGCCCATCCACCCAGACACTTGTCACCTTGATTTAAAAAGACAGGGTTGGGTTTATTTCCAAGTGCCTTAGGCGCCTCAAAGGTGGAACGCCGAGCGGATACACGCAATTTTTAAATACTAGCCACACATGAGCTTCGCTTTGTGCGTGGTTCCCAAATATATTGATCCTTGTGTTTGTCTGACATGGTGGGATGGCATTAAATATTTACTTTATGATATTAAATTTCCACTAGTTCACCATCGCTGTTTTAACCTTATTGGAATCTTCCCTGGTTGGATTCCGTGATATCGGTTATGCTTTCCTACTAAAGATATTCCCATAGAAATACATACTAAGCTCTCAGCTACGGATCCCCAAACCAACGGACTTTGGATGCTACGGTCGATTTTTTTTATTCCGTTGTTGTCCATTCACCGCACTTTCACAATTCTTTATTAAAGCAATGTCTACAAATGAATTGTTGAATATGTAGTATTTGTCTCAATTTCTCAGTTGAGGAGTTCTTATTATTTACACGATTTATCTGAATCTGACTATTGTCAAAAATGTGTTCGTATATTCACAACATTTCATTTGCTGAACGATTCAGTCTATATAATCAAGACATAGTTAATTGTTTTTCTTAGAAAAAGCGTTTCAAGGGATACACTGTAAAGGTGCCTCTGACCACATCGTCAGTGATGTAATCCCAAGATCATTAAGTGTTTCGGGTCTTGCAACATCATACACCTTCACCTGGGTGACCCAACTGGTGTTGATTAGCCAGTAGCTTGGGGTCATGAAACGAGATCTCAGCAGCAAATAAACAATATGATAAATTTTGAGGCTTTATTCTGAGAATCGCTAGCGGAAGCTCCAATCAAATGCAACTCCATGCTGTCCCTCTTCCAAAAAGCGTAATATACACGTTCAAATTGATTGCTATATTCACAGAGTTTTGGTCCCTGTACCCTTCGGTCTTCGTTACGTATCTCTTACCACAGTCGGTAAACTTTTAGGAATTTCTAAGCAGGTCCTTTTTTTAATCCACTGAGATACATTGTACCCGTATTGTTGTCCATGCCTTGGGATATCACGTATCTGATAAAAAAGGCCAATTATCTGACACAAGATATCCCAAGCCATTGTCAACGGAATGAAAACAATTTATCTACGTGAATTAAATAAAGGGTTTGTTTCAAAATGCCCTGAAGAATATCCATTACGATGAGACATCGAAAGAAGACCGAACAAAAGTTTGTGATTATAACAACCAAGTGTGATGTGAATGCTGTGCTTTCCAATAAGAAAAATAATGTACAGCTTGATTGTATAAATTGAATTCTTAAACAACTAAAATATTGTGAATATATGTTTGAAGGCATTTTTCCTGAAAAGTTAATGCGATATGAAAGTTATATTTTACCTCCCGCCCCATTCTTTTCTCGACAAGTAAACATGAATATTAACCCCACACCTCTTGAAAATATTTTTTCAGCAGTTTGAAGGTGTTTTAATTTGTGAATAAAAATGCCTTCAAACAGCTAGGGAGTTCAATAGTAGAGTGGATTAGGTTTTTAGCAGGCACCGCTTAGCGTTTTTTTAGGGCAGGAGGCCAGGACGCATTTATGTGATATGCACCGACTTTTTAAACTGAAAAACTTCCGAGACAAACAAAAAACTTTTATCTTATTATTTTTTAATTTTTTTTTTAATATGTTTTGAAAATGGCTCTAAGTAACATTTTCCAGAATAAGATTGCCAGGTTTAGGACAATAGTTTGAAACGGATAAATAGCGTAAATAATAACAACTTCTCACGAAAAACAATTCCTTTTAGATCGATGGTTTAAATTAAATTCTTTACACACAGCCTTCAAAACCATTCTTCTATTTCAGTGTATTTTTCCTTAATAAGACTAAAATAAATGTTATAATCATTAAATGGAATATACCAATTGTAATAAGGCCTAATTATATTATCAATCTATAAGTAAAGACGAGTTCAAATCCTGTATGCGGCTGTTTAAATTTCACATAGCGCTAATACCCGTGGGAAGGCATGAATCCAATTAATCCCGCTCCAATTAAATATAATAGGGTAGACTAGCAATTCAACCTTGGTATGGTCACCAGTTTAGGAGAAAGAAAACGCTGGTTTTAAACCTGTTAAACTACACGTAAAAAATGACATCCTATCGCATCCCTATCGTTCTGAGGAGTTTATATATATATAATATATATTATATATATATATATATATATATATATATATATATATATATACGTGTCTGTGGATGAGCCTATATATGCTCCCCATCCCTAGGGTTGAGCACTCTGGGGAGGATTCCTTGACGGCCGCCAACTCAAGCGTTAACGCGACGCTCTTCTATATAAGGAATGGAGCACTCTGTGCCGGCCTTTACACACAAAGCGATGTGTGTATTAAAACAGTTAAAATCCCCTTCCCATTCTGTAAGTGAAGACAGCCTAATGGTTAAGGTGCCGATCGGATTTCAATTCGGCTGTAGGTAGCTTACAAAATGTCTAGCCACACTGAAGAGACTTGATAAGTCGAAACACGTGTCTGTGGATGACCCTATATACATATATACATACACATATATATATATATATATATATATATATATATATATATATATAAAGTAAAGATTCGGGAAAATATTCGAATTGTTACCCGCATGCAATAGTGGGCTTACCTTGGCTAGTGATCTCCCGGGATGAAATAAAAATTGAACACACAAAAATTCGATTCAATGTCTTTCTCTATATTCTTTCTGGAAATAGTAATTCATTGGAAGAGATATTTCGCTGTACATTATTGTAACATTCATTGACCTTTGCCGATTGTTCACCCTAACTAAGGATAGCGACTCCTGGCGTCTACATATCAACCATGTTGTCTCCTCCATCCAAAACACCCGGATGGCTACCCTCAACGACAAAAGGCAGAAGAAGAAGAATCGCAATATTCTATGAAACCCTAACCAGTCCATCAACTGCAGCCGCTGTTGCTGAGCCTACATGTCCTGCATTGACCTTATGAGCTACGAACGTTCCTGCAGTTCACAGAGACCACTCGTTTCTTAATCATCATTCACTAAATAAAATCGTGAAGATGGAGTCTTTATATATAACTAAAATAGCCATAATCACTTATTTACTAGCATTACCTGGAGATATATCACAGTATGATAATCTAACTATTACAACGTTTGATATGTTTACTTAAGAGCTATTGCTAATCAATATGTAAAAAAAGTATAATAATCGTAACTCTCTCACTCCTTTTTCTTGGTTGTTTCTTTTTATCTTTCCATTATGTTCGATTGTACAACAGAGTAGCGTTATCGCTTCTGTGCACCCCCTTCTATCTTTCCCCTACCCTGTTTTTTTTTTCTTTTTTTCTTATTATATTTTTGCTGTACAGCATTTATCTTTTGTTTCCTTTCTTTCTTCATAATAAAAAGGTAATTTTTCATTATTTTGCTGAGGACAAGAAATAAAAATCCTGCGGATAAGCAACACCAGATGATCAGGATTGAATTTTTTACTTTTAATCTTGGATGATTCTGACGTTCTCATTTTTAACCAGGCTGTTGTAAGATGATAATGGTAGAACAATCCAGGAACAAGAGTATTAATATATAGATATGTTATTTTTAAAAAGGCTTTAATGGAGCGTAACTCCTTTATCAGGCAATTTGAGAAGTTATTTAAAAATCAGATTATAGGATAGTTAGATTATTTCCTGTAAAGGGTATAACACTTCTACAAGTTCTTTAGATTGCCTAACGTTTTTAGAAAAGATCAGGAGACAGCGGTTACTGTTGTATACCTCTTTCCTTACTTTCTTCAATTCTTCTTCTGGCGTCTTTGATATCTTAAGTTGTTCTAGGTCAGTCTTGTTACCAAGACATTCATTAACCACAAAACCATATTATTTTCGTAAGCTTTTATTTCTTAACTAACATTTTCCATCTGACTAACATAGCGCGCGTATGCAGTGAGTTCCAGTTAAGGCAGTACATCTTCTCAGCCCGACGTCCAAACTGAAACTGAAGACCCAACCAGGTCCCACGTGACTTCACGTATTTCGCGGGCTTTCTGTAATATTCCATGGAAAATCCCGTCCGTGATATGAAAAGGGCCATCCCTTTAGAAATACAGGGGATTGGCAATAATCTTATGCAACCGCATAGATTATGTAACATTACCTCCAATGAAACAACGGGAATTGCTACATTCTGCTCCAGCCGTAAGATTTGTATGTGGTCTTCTTGCTTTGTTTGAGTTTGAAAAGTAAAAAAAGGAAATACCATCTTAAAAGAACGGATACTAATTTACATGTATATAAGCACAAGAGAAAGATAAAACAAACACAGACTTTTGTTCTGCTGGATTTTGATAAACACGAAACTTCTTAGAATCTTGGTAAGATATTGGAATTCTTAATAGAATTTCGTTTTGACAATTCCTTCAAACAAAGAAAAATATTACGAATTTTTTTAACTGCGTATTTTTCTTACCCACTTATTATTTGAAGAAGAAAATAATATCTGTATAGTAATATTCGCGTTTGTTAAACGTACAACCGTTATCATCTTGCAAATCTCCTTGGTTAAAAATGAGATTGTCCAAATCATCCAAGATGGAATGCAAACTGTAAATACTGATTATCTGATGCTGCTTATCCACCGAATTCTTATTACTAATGAGAGTTAACAACAATAATCTCAATAATGAGGTGAAGAAACTAATAAGAAATAAGAATTCGGCGGATAAACAACACCAGATAATCAGGATTAATTTGGCTAAAATAAATGGAAATAAGAAAGGAAAACTTTTTTACGCCAATATTTCGAACCTTCTTTAAAAATCAGCATTCAACCCTATTGATAGGGCGTAGAATACACTGACTTTATCATTGACAGATGGATACGACCCCCCCCCCCCCAGAAAAAGGATTTCCTGAATATGCAGAAAATTGCATCAGATGGTAAAGTTTCAGTTTCCTAGTTCTGAAGGGTGTGGAGTATTCTTTTCTTTCTATTAACCCCATCTTTATTCTAAGTGGTACTACCTCTTTGGGTACCATCTCTGGATTAAATATATCTATTTGAAAATTATCCGTATTCGATTGGACCGTGTGCAAAAATTCTATTAACAAACAACAGAAACAATGTACGTACAATGAACGCGATTCCCTAACGAACCTAGTCGGATTGATGTGCCGTTTAAAATAACTAAACTATTTAAAAAAAACAACATTAAAACCTCTGATTTTTACGCTTGGTTTGGATACCCAAGACTTACATCATAGAACACGCAACTATTTCAGTCACCGAACAGACTAGGAAAGAAATATATCTGTGAGATCTATTTCGTGCAAAGTTCATTTATATTCCAAGCAGGTGTAGGTGACCAGCTGATTTGTACGTATCGATAAGCATTTTATATACGAACTCTGACACAAGGTAATTTGTAAACATTAGGGGAATTATTTTTTTTAGGAAATGCAAGCCAACATTCCTACTGCATGCTGTGTTATGTTCAGTGTTTGTGGTTGAATAAAAGACTTGTTATAAGAGATGCAGAGGAAGATGCGGAGGAAGACCATTGAGTAGAGATGCTGTGTTATGAGAGATCGTCTTGTGTTATTTATGAATCCGGTCTCAGCTTCTGATTCCAAAAATTCAAACCAAAAACACGCTGTGTTGTCATTTGAGAAGCAAACAGATAATGGTGAAATCGGTAATGATTTCTATCTTGTTGCAATGATCTCTGTAGATGGTTGGTTGATTGATTTTAACGGCATGTCAACCTGTCTGGAGTTATGTCATACCTAACGGTTTGGTTTGCTTTGGTTTACGGCATATCAACCTCAGTGGGTCATTTAATGCCGATAAAGTTTTGAAATAAATCAATTCTTAATGGATAATACAATTTTTTTTATAAATACATTTTTCTATTTAACCCATAGATGGGATCCTAACAGGTACTACCACTCCGGGTCAGAGTGGACCAGAGAGCAATGGTGATGAAGGAGTGCTACACATTCCCCAAACCTCCAAACCTGGAACCTCACCATCAGATAGAGTTTAATGTCATTCTCAGGACATGTAGACCCGCAGCCATCGCCTTCTATCACCCATATGATAAAAAGATACCTAACGGCTAGGAAGTAATATATATTGTGTATTCATATTTATACTTTTTTAGTAATTGGTTTTAACAATGTGTTAGCACCATTGTGTTACTATCATGTATGGTGTTAAGTTCAGGTTTATACTCTATAGTATAATTTTATTTTATAATCATTATTTTATAATTTTATTTCTTTTATTTTTTATTAATTTTTATTAATTTTATTAATTTTATTAATTTTTATTAATTTTATTAATTTTATTAATTTTTATTATTTTATTAATTTTATTAATTTTATTAATTTTTATTAATTTTATTAATTTTATTAATTTTATTAATTTTATTAATTTTATTAATTTTATAATTTTTATTAATTTTATTAATTTTATTAATTTTTATTAATTTTTATTTTCTCAAAAAGGATAGAATATCCTCCATATTGACATTTCTTTGTAGAGTGTGCGATATTAACACATTGACATATAATAAATATACATTTACCCAACCCCTTCTCAGTTAGGAAATTTACTTCGGATATTTCCTGGAAGAACGAAATAAATATCCGAAGAATATGTTGTTTGATTATTTTATAGCCTCAGTTATAGCTACAGAAACAAAACTGTTAAAATGCTGGTCGCCATATTAGGCGTTTAGTTTTTCTGTTGGTAAATCCAAGTGGATATTGAATTTGGGTTCAGTTGGTTAATCCTTGTAATCCTAGTCTTGTAGGATTCCTTGAAATTCCAGAAAAAAATGAGTGTAGTCTCAGTAGATACATTTGAAAGTTCAATTTGCTTTGATTACAGGACAATTACCAACGATCTTAAATGTGTTCTGTATACGTTTCTCATGCGTTTCTTATTGGTCAATTTCTACCGGAAATTTCTGTTGATGTTAGGCAAGTTCATAAATAGAAGTAGCAATTTGCCGTACACCTTGTAACCAGATAATCCAACAATAGATCCGTCGCTTAAAATACGCTGATTATAACCACTGAAGATGTGTAAGACAACCGCCAAAAAGGTGTCCTAGGTATGATACTTAACTACATCTGATGATGAATCTCCAGTTCTGGATATCTGGGAAATTTGGAGTTATCATTATTGGGGATCACTCCGTGGTACACTCTGACCTGGAGGATTAGTACCATTTAGGTTCCCATGTATGGATTTAATAGATCTGTTAAAAAGTATTCATATTTGATAGGACCGTATTCAAGAAAAACCTCTTTAAAAAGCTACACGAACATGTAAATAAAGACGTATGATAAATGCTATTCTTTAAACGCTAGGCACAAAATAACCCAAGACGGATTGTCATGACATTAAAATCTATCAATCAATAAATAAAAACGGCCAAAATGAATAACTCCCCAAAGACAATACCTGAGCGGATAAGATATTGTATGAATTTACCCAGTCCCTCAGCCACTGGCAGGATGTGACACAAGGTAGATTATTAGACGGAGTAAAGCTGGTTTGAATTCAGTTTTCCTTCTCTAAACTGTCTGCCATACAAAAGCTACACAAACCATTCTGTCTTATAAGGTACCCATAGCTGGAGGGAGAATGGATGAATCCATGCCATGCCCAAGGGTCGTAGGGCAAAGAAAAATGTAAACAACCTCGTCTCGGATTTTAACTCCAGTTACGGATATCATTTCCTACGACGGCTCCATTTCCTACATAATACTAACTGCGCCTCAATAAGAAAAATGTTTATTTCAAACTATGTTGAGAGGTTACAATAACAACTTCTTTACATTCCAGACTCGGGAGATTTCAAATCGCCAATATTCGATCTGCTAAAATGACATGCCATTTTCTTCTAATCGAGTAGATCTCTATTAGGAGGAAATAACACTCCGATGGGATATTTTAAGGTTCAAGAGAGGAATCAGAACCAGAAATTGGCAGAAGCTGCTGCTTCAGTATTGATCCTCGATACATTACTATTCAGTGATGTGTCTTTTGAGTCAGACAACCTTAGAAGAGGGAATACTATTCGGAAAAGGTGAAAAGACTGCATGGGAAAATATAAATATAAATCCCTATTATAATGAACTATCATAACATCACTATTAGATTACTGTATATATATATATATATATATATATATATATATATATATATATATATATATATAATAAAACTGATCGTGTTTTATTACAATTTACTACTAGAATAAGGATTTAGTAACACTACTCACATGTTTATATTTAACAATCCTCCACTCGAGCGGAATGTGACAGAATTCTTAAGCAGAATTCAAAAGTTGAATTCAGAGTTGCACTTCACTAGACTGGTTTACCTACCAAGATTAATGCTTGTTGATTGGTTGGCATCTCAACCCCGGCTGTTTATTTCATGCCGAAGACGTTTTTATTCATTTTTGATGAGTATTCAATTTTTTTTCAAACTCAATTTAAAAAAAAACAAAACACATTTTTAAAACTTTTTTGTCTATTTAAACCTGTTATATGTGATATACCCTATAGACTAATGGAATGTGCCGATGGTTACTATAAGTAACAGGGACAATTATGGCTTGTGTGTAAGCCAATGCGAGTCAGCTAATAACTCTATAGTCGGATGTATTTCCACTTCTCTGTACTGTAATTGTCTATTCTGTTGTTAATACATATTCCTACATTTGTTACCCGTCGTTTTGTTCTTATTTGACCCCTTAAAAACCCCACAACAAAACCATATAAGGAACCATAATAGCTACTAACACTCCGGGTATGGGTCGAATTGGGAGTAATGGAGACGAAGGGATACTACTCACTCCCCAAAGCTCCTGAATTGGAACTGAACCATTAGATGACATTTAACGTCATACCCAAGACACCCAAAGGCTAAATATCCCATAATACTCAGATGAAGATTTCAACGTAATTTTTCCGATCTAATCTAATTTAGAATTTACATCAATCAGTTGAGCGTTAAGAAAAAGAGAATTAAAACCTTGTGTCAAATTAATTCCTTTTCACTTTTTTAACAAGAAAGTCCGGATGAATTAAACATACCTCGCTTATTTTTAATCTAATTCCGTATCGATAATTTTAAAAACAAAATACAAAAAATATTTAGAAAAGCAATTTCAGTTAATTCCACATTGTTCTTTATACCTGTGCTTTAATCATTGTTTCGTGATAATGTTCTGTTGAATAAATTGTTGCTAAATTCCTTTTTTGATTGTTCTTTTTGTGAAATGTGAAAACAAAAAAATGTTAATTAGGGAAGAAGAAATAAAATAAATTTCTACAATTTCTT
>CM042137.1:151055820-151098320 GCA_023376005.1 Doryteuthis pealeii
TCCTATATCATTTTATATTTATTCCAGTTCCATACATATCTTTTCCCTTTCCTCCATTCATTTTTCCTTCTTCAATTCATAGTGAATATTTTCCCCATTTTCTCTCTGTTTCTGCCTTGAGCCAGAATTACATCACCTTTCATCGCTGAACAACAAAAGCTAGATTCTCTTTTCATATTAGCCTCAAGTCAAAAAAGATCAAAACTAAAACCGGATTTAACATTTGTCAACCTGCACAATTTGCAAAGTCAACCGTCCGAATCTTCGATTTTATTTCATGTTTTATACATTATTCTTTCCCAGTGCAGACGCAAATAATATTCCAATTTTTGTTCCATGTAGACACTTAACCGCAGGCTTATTACCTCGACAACGAATGACAACAAAAAATAAATAAATATAATACTACTAGTCTTTTATATGTAAGGTCTCTTTTGCACTTTTTAACGAAACATGTGTCGGATTATTTCGTTTACCAACACAATTCCCAAGCAGAACTTTCATAACAGGAAAACAAAAAAGAAGAAGGTAATTTTTTTTCTGTTCTTTTTACTATTTGTCCTTATATTCTTTGAAAATATTCAACAGGTTTTTAAACCAGCAAAATTATATGAATTTTATTGATACAAAAAGAAAAGAATCAAATACGCGTGGTTGTTCAGCACAAGTTAACTGATATTAAATCTATTTCACATCTTGGTTAACTTTGATTTCTTAAACACAAAGAAACATCCACCCATACTCCCACACACTTTCCCTTCGATATATATATATATATATATATATATATATATATATATATAAGTAATTGGTAGTTTGCTTGAAGCATTATTAGGTATGTTATAATATATTATTAATTTGAAGGCAAATACAATGCGTCTGAAAAATAAAAACAAAAATATGTTATTTTTGTCTTTAACATCTTTTTGTTTTTTTATTTTTCATACGCATTGTATTTGCCTTTAAATCATTAATATATTACAATATATATATATATATATATATATATATATATATAATATATATATATTGGCAGCCTTTTTTTCTTTTAAACACAATGATGGCCCAAAAACGTGCAGAAAGCGCTCGTGAAAGAACTTTTCGTGGATTGCTACACCCAATTCCACCCAGATATTGATAAGATGGCCAGACAGTTAGAAATGATCGAATAAAAACTCGTCTGACAAAAATTGTCAGTAGAGTTTAACAAACACACACACACACACACACACACACACATATGTATATATATATATATATATATATATATATATATATATATATATATATATAATGTATTTTGTTGTATTTATAAATAAAGTATGTTCAATATTGCAGATAGATTATATATATACTACTCGGCGTCGCGTGGGTAGAAGAGGGTTCAAAACAGTTAGTCTCGCAGATCCATTATTACTCCGTCCGTTAGTTAGATCCTCACAGGATGTCCCATTAAAATCCCTGTATAAATATCTATCCTTGGCAAGGCAATCAGTTAAAGAGAAGGAAAATCTAATTCAAACCAGCTCTAGTCCACTTCAAAAGTGTCGCATCCGGCCTATGGTGGAAGTGTTTTGGTAAATAAATCGTCATGATATTTTTGTTTCAAACAAAACTTTCTTTTTATACATCATTAAATTTTGATGCTTTGCTGAGGTCTACTTAGATTTGTATATCAGGATTTTAAATATAGAATTACATGTGATTTTATTAAACTAATTAGAAATACATGCCACTACGAAAATAGAAAGTATAGATTTTTTCCCGTGGATTTGAACACTATCACCTAATTCCCATAACAAAAAAACAATATCGAAATGTTGGGTGGAGTTACGGGTTAGTAGCTAGCTCATTTTCCGACCATTTTTCAAGTTCAGCCCTTATCTCGACATTTCTTTTAATCATTTATTAACATTTTTTTTTAACTTTAGAAATTACTTTAATTCATTCATATTAGTGTCGTCTCGAATATAACATTTATTTCGACTGTTTATTCATTAGACAATTCTCGGCGATTTTTAAAAAAAATTGATAAATAATTATCTCTTATTAGTTACCACCAATTTTCCCTGTGAAATTTACTCCCCCCCCTATATTTAACAAATGAGACTTGCATAAAATTTATATTTAATTATTAAAACTTTTTAAGGGCTAAAAGTAAAAATAAAATAAAATTGACAACGCTGACTTTTGATTTAGGTCGGAAAATTAAAAGGAAAGTTTTTGGATGGCACCCAATGACAGTTTAACTACAGTCTATGAATTAACATTTTGAGAATTGGGTTACGGTTTTAGGGGATTAAGGTTGTTTTTAATTACGTATTGCTTAAAATAGATATGCTACGTCGTCGTTCAAGGGTATGTCGAATATAGTAGTAATTTCGAGTCAGCTCGCCCTGTGTGTGGTGTCTATTAAGAGAGAGAAAGACTTGTTTATCATTTCTACTATGAATCTCCTACATTCTAAGTACCCCGCACGCCTCGATCCCCTTTGCTTCTCGGCCACTAGATCTCCACTGACTAAAAACGAGTCACGCCCTTACTTCCACCACTGGTCTCGGGCGGGTGGGGGCATATCCGCTTCTGGTTCTTCTGGTGTTTCTACACTTGCACAGAAAGTTTGGAATTTCTGGGGGGGTGTAATAGGTAACTGAGTTACCTACCCTACCCTTCTAATAACTATATAAACTGGTCAAAAATCTACCACTGTATTCTATGTAGAATAAAGCTTCTACAAGTCCGACCGTGTTTGTTTGCTTACTACCACAGGGGGGTTCTAGTCATTCTAATTACTTGTAGTAATTCACCCGCGACTGGCTGATTTAGAATGGGTCCTGTGACCTGACTCACTCTGGGATCAACTGGTTACTCGTGACTCTCTGTCTGCTTTTCTCTCCTTCTTTTTTCTTCTTTCTCTTTCCCCAGAAATTAGATTGCCGTTTTCTTTTCAATTTGAATTTTCTATAAGCCATTTAATTACGTTACAGAAACCAAAAATGAGACCAAACTAATTTTGGGTCATCATCATGAATACATATTACACACCTTGCTAATTACACTAAACAATTTTAAATTAATTTAAGCAATTCCACTAATTATTTTGTTTTCAAGCCACAGCAATGGAAAGATGTTTTTAATTATAACCAAAATTTCAAAATAAAAAGTGAAAAAGATTATTTAAATCATTATGAAACAATTAAGAGTGATTGAACTTCCGGTCTTGCGCAATGTTGCTTCGTTTTTTGTCCGATGAATCCGTAACCGGTGTATTTGTCTTCTTCGCATGCCACACAGAGAAATACCAACGCGTGACATACTAGAAGATACATACAAGGCTACAATCTCGGGGATTTTGTTCGCGCCATTTCTTTTTTTGTTTTTTTTTGTTTTTGTTTTACAGTTTTATTGGGAAAAATGTATGGAAATTGAAATAGGATCGAGTTAATAGAAAGTGAAAGTAATTTACTAAGTGGTTAATTTGATGGACGTTTGAAATAGTTCAGTCATTTAGTATCTTAAGTTTAGTTTTAAGTAGTTGGAGAAAAAGTAAGGAAGAATGTGATCCGCCAATCATTTGTTTTTTTTATATTGTTGTTTTTGTTTGTTTGTTTGTTTTTACAACTAAAATATTAAGCTACAAACCATATTTGCTAGAAATTTTTACATGAACTCTCACACACATATACACAAAATTAATCGTAGATCGGAATACTTGAAACCATATATTTGTGTCTTAATTATCTATGTTAGATAATTCGTGAAATCATATATTTCTGTGCAAATTCTCAGCATTAGACAGGAATACGTGTAACCACATATATATAAAAATGTAAAAAGTCATCGGGGTAGCCTAATGTCGGTATATGCCAATCAGCTAGGGAGTATCCCCTTTTCACTAGCACTAGACCAAGGTGATTGTTTTTGCGCCTGAGGTGCAGCACCACACCTACTATAAGATCCTTATCATACCGCACAGATCCCTGTGCTACTCAGTTTTTTGGTAATTTACATTCTATCAATAAACATTACTATGTGAAATGCAAACAACCTCGTGCAGGATTTGACCTAGCGTTGGCGAGTCGGTTAACTACGACTCTACCCATTACACATCATGGTTTTCATCATAGAACGTGTAATAAATACCACATGCGATGCCATGTCCTTATAAGCCGCTAACTAGGTGCGATTGCAGTTTCGGTGACTAAAATCGGGACTGCCACACCTAGCGCCACCGAGCAGTTATTTGTCCACCTGACAGAGTATCAAAATAAGCCAAAACAGTATGAGTATCAGTGTCACGTAGAATAAATGACAACAACTCACTTGTATTATACAAAAGATTGCCAGAATATTATATTTAGCATGCGTGTTTATCATTTAAAAATAATTTGGCCATTTTCGTCAGAAGGGATCAACAATAATTGTTATGTTGTCGCCGTTGAGGTCAGTAGAAAGCTTAAAATTCACTGATGGATTTTAAATACGTGTGAGTTGTAATTTAAGAAGTAGATTTTAACTTTCTAGTTAATTAGCCCAAAGTGAGTAAACAATTGTTAAGTAGCAATTTTCCATCAATGTTCCAAATTATGAACTCCCAATTTGCGAAGCCGGTAATATAAAAGGCACCCGGAGTTATGAGGAAAAGAATTAAGGAACGTGTGAACACTGACATTTAACTTGTACATATCATTCAATTACGATCCCCTAAAACATTTCGGAAGTGTTCGTCAGCGTCAGAGCTATAAATGTATATCACCTTTTCCAACGAATCGTACTTACTGGATTGGGAAAAGAGCACTGTTTATGTGGTTCGTTATCGCGAGTAGACAATGGCAGGAGGATGCAATGTGAAAAAGAAAAAAAACATGTCAGTAACAGAATTGCTATTGTTTCGGTAATATCTGCTTTAAAAGAATGGACCCGATAATTCTATTGAAAGGTATTGGCTTGGTGCATAATTATTGCGGCTTTTTCTTTGAAATTGTTAAAACTAACCCGCAATAATTATGCACCAACCAAATATTTATTAGCGTTTCACCGACCTCAAAACCACTGAAATCTAGGTGCAGTCTTTTATGAAGACTCTTCAACAATATCTAACTTCTGATCAATAGCGCGTCCAAGATCTCATATATATATATATATATATATATATATATATAAAGTTAAGAGAAAGGAAATGAATCCGACAGTATAAGTATAGAGAAAAGGATATGAAAACACACAATGCTGTTAAAAAAAACTATTTTCTGAACTTTTTTTACAGCATTGTGTGTTTTCATATCCTTATATATATATATATATATATATATATATATATATATATATATGTGTGTGTGTGTGTGTGTGTGTGTGTGTGTGTGTATGTGTGTGTGTATGTGTGTGTGTGTGTGTGGTAAAAGAATAGAGGAAGAATGTGGACAAAAAGAACAACTCAAACAAGTATATGTAGGCAATATATTTCGTCGCGCATTGAGCAAAACTTCTTCAGTCGTTTATTTGAACAGTTGTGTATCTTACATTTGTTTTTATAGAAGAGAAAGTGAAGGGGTGAAGGGTGGGTTTAGTGATGAAGTCACAAATGTTCAAATAAACGATTTAAGTGTTTTGCTCAAAGCACGACGAAATATATCGCCTACATCTACTTGTTTGAGTTGTTCTTTTGTTCACATTTTCCCTCTATTCTTTTACCACATTCTGTCGGATTTATTCCTCCTCTTACCTTCTACCCTCTCACACACACACACACACACACACACACACACACACACACATATATATATATATATATATATATATATATATATATATATATATATATAAGAATTGAGTTAACCAACTTTGCCTTGTCTTCGGTCGATTTGTGGATAGACATGGTAAATGCAGAAACTGATCTCTTTACAAAGTGCAATATTGGAAGCATCGAAACCTTCGAAATAGAATCACAATTGAAACGAGATAGACATGTCAACCAAATGAGATACGACATAATTCAAAAGATCCTCATTTACAGCTAGCTTCATGACGGAAGCAGAAACGTCGGAAAACCATATCTCAGCTACAGAGACAATCTAATAATAAAACAACCTGATAACTCTAGGTAGAAACTGTTGATATATTCGAGCAGGTTGCTTCAATTTGCTCGGGTTGGACAGCAAAATGTCACAAAGTCATCAAAAGTTTTGACATCTGCTTTATCTCTGAGTAGTGTGGGAGAAAGCGAAAGCTCAATCAGTCAAGCCAGCAACTTCATCTAATAACAGTCCGTCATATATATATATATATATATATATATATATATATATATATATATATATATATATGTATTTTATATGTCTGTGTATGAGTATACATATAAGTATATATTTCATTATATGTAATATATATATATATATATATATATATATATATATATATATGTCTGTGTATGAGTATACATATAAGTATATATTTCATTATATGTAATTGTATATATATATATATATATATATATATATAAGTTAAAAGAAAGGAAATGAATCCGACAATATGAGTATGAAAAGGTGGAATGAAAACATCACACAATGCTGTTAAAGAAGGAAACAATTTATAATATAATCATAGCTGATACTGATCAATATTTCGATTTTACAAAAATCATCATCAGAGCTCATTCACTCCGAAGAGGAATGTCAAATCAGCTTACAAAACAAAAAACCTCAATACTGCAAAAAAAGAACGAAAGTCGTTACAATATTCACCAATGTGGGCATTCGCGCCATATATATGTCGGTCATGTCTCTATGTATACCTTTTGTCATCCAAATGTAGCGGATTTTTGAGATGTTGACAACAAGACGAAACAATTTAAACGGAAGGGATGGGTATTAAGAAATGTGACGGTTGGAATTCAAAAGATTTTTAGTAAAGGAATTTTTTACGATTAATTGTTTTTATTTTTTAAATTTTTATTTTTTAAGTTCTGTATTTCATAAATGATTAGATATTTACTGTATTTTATTTTTATATATAAAGTAAAAGAAAAGTTATTGGCGGAATATGTTATTATTTTAGAAAAGGAATTTTTTATTATTTTTTATTTTACGATTAATTATTTTTTATTTTTAATTATTATTTTTAAGTTCTGTATTTAATAAATGATTAAATATTTATTGTGTTTTGTTTTTATATATAAAGTAACAAAGGTTATGGGCGGAATTTGTTATTATTTTAGATAATGTTAAGCTATTTGGATCTAATGTAAGGTTATTATTTATAATATTATTATTTTTATAATATATTATTATATATATATATATATATATATATATATATATATATATATGCGTGTCTCTCTCTCTCTCTCTCTCTCTCTCTCTCTCTCTCTCTCTCTCTGTCTGTGTGTGTGTGTGTGTGTGTGTTTGTGTGCGTGTGTTATAGAAAACAATACATTTAAGCTACGATTGTTACTAAGGGTTTCAAAGCGGTGGCCACATATCATCAAGACAACGAACCTTGATCAGTTTCTAAAACGCTGCTATAAAACCAATGGTAACAATCGCAACTTTAATGTATTGTACTCTATAACAAATAAATACAACTGTTACATCTGTAATAGAGCACTTTATTTTAAATTCCCTAATACTAAATAACAACGAATATATATATATATATATATATATATATATATATATATATATATATATATTCGTTGTTATTAGTATTAGAGAATTTAAAATAAAGTGCTCTATTACAGGTGTAACATTTGTATTTATTTGTTATAGAGTACAACACATTAAAGGTATTATATATATATATATATATATATATATATATATATATAACTTTCTGTAATCTGTCCCGTGTTGCTTGCTGAGTAGTTCGACACGATCAAGTGTCATCATAAATGCCTCGATAACATCAGAAGAGAACTCAGCATTTCCCACCGACGATCTTGCAAATGGATTTATCTATTTCTTTTGATATTACAATATACATTACTGACATTCCATACAATATGTGTATGTATACATTATATATAAATATGTATATATGTATATGTAAGTAGAAGTTGTTGGTGGAGTGGACTATTGTCGGTATCAGACGGGCATCGAAGGAGTATATTTCCTTTTCGCTAGCGCTAGACCAGGGAGATTGTTTGTATGAGGTGGAGTGCCACACCTACAGTCAGCTGTTTATCATATCACACAGATCAGATTACCGAACTGGACAACTCATATGCTGATTTGGTGGGGACCAGTATCGAACTGAAAACCTTGCTATTCCAAAGCGGGTGCTCTAACGACTGAAGTAAACCATCCCCTGTTTTACTCACTTTGTTTACAAAGTTTGAGACCTCTAGGTGAGTTCATTTCCACTTAGAAATGTAGCGATTAAATAGCCTGCTATACTTGGCAGCTGACTGTGGCCGTATGGGTAGAGGATTGGCGAGCGTAGTTCGTTCGGGTCTCGAACCCGGCCAGAGGTAGCTGCTAAAATAATATAAATGCACTGATGAGAGGTGATACCTCGAAATACGTATCTGTAGTTTACTCTCTCTCTCTCTCTCTCTCTCTATATATATATATATATATATATGTTTGTATATATGTTTGTGTGTGTATATACAGAACATCAATTAGATAACCTACTATCTATTACTATAACGAGAATTTGCATAGAATTATTTTATCTAAAACCAAGTTTTAAGACATTTATCATATTTATATACAGTCTTATTTGAAATACAATTTACGATGATTAACTTATAGTTATTGGACTCTCGGTCAGAATTGAAGTGATTGTACAAGCACTTAGGTCTTAGAGATGAGGTTGCTAATCATCAGATTTTGACAGACACACAAAATAGCATTTCCGAAACTTTCAAAGTTTGACACATCATGTAGTAATGAGACTCATTGTAGTTTTGGGTCGTCTTATAATGTCATTTGATTGTGCTTTTGTATCTTCAAATTCAGAATCTCTATGGATATCACTTGCATTGCTGATTGTAAATTCTATTATATTTAGAAATAGATAGGATCGAGAAAGATGTTTATAGAAGCAAACATCAATAAATGTACGTTCGACAAAAAAAAATTGTTTTATTCATTCCTTTAAATCTTACTGTCGATATTGAACGAAATAAAATACAAAAGCGAGTTGATATTATACCATTATAACGAACATCATAATTATGTACGTTCAACAAAAAAAAATCATTTTATTCATTCCTGTCACGTAAATTTCAAACACAAAATTTATACATTTACCAAAACTAATTTTAAAATCAGATTTTTGGATGATGTAAATTTTAATTTTATTCCTTTTAAATCATCTGCTACAATGACCAATGTACTTTTATAAAAAGGTTTGAAATTTGAAAAAAATAGCTGATCTAAATTAATGTAAATTTTGTTAGACATGATTTTGTGATCTGTAAAAGTAAAGATATTTTTATCTAAATTTAGATGATCACTTTTAAACAGAAATAATAGAGTAATGAATAAATAATTAGTAATGATGATATTCTATAGAATTAATATAATTATTTTTAGTTATAGTAGAAGTAGTAATAGTTAATGCTTTTGCTAATTTGTCGTTTGACGTGGTTGTTTAATCGATAAAGCTACTACGACGATTAAAATAATAACGGTATCATTCTAATCAGAAATTGTAAAAGAAGTCGATATTAAACGGAAGAAAAGTCAAAATCTTGTTGCTGTTATACAATTATAATAAAATATTTATTCAATTGAATAAAAATCTATGTCAGAGGGGTTTAGAATATTCTATGTATTCCCTGCAGAAAGGTAAGACACCTTCTTTAAAATTGGTTGTCAAGAGTATAACGCTAAACTGTATCTGGTTGAGGATCTGGTCTTTAAGATTTGTAAAGTATGAATTACTCCTTTATTGTGATTACTCATTGGTCAACTCTGATCCGGTGTGTTAATACCTTTTAGGTCCCATCTATGTTACATAATCTATGTATAGATTATTGTCAACCCCTGTATTTCTGAAGGGATGGCCACTTTTCATATTACGGGCGGGACTTTCCATGGAATATTACAGATAGCCCGCGAAATACGTGAAGTCACGTGGGACCTGGTTGGCTCTCAGTTTCAGCTTGGATGTCAGGCAGAGAAGATGTAGCTGCCTTAGCTGGACTCACTGCACACGCGCGCTGTGTCTAGTTAGAGAAATATGTTTAGTTAAGTAAATAAAAGGTTTAAATAAATAATATGGTTTTGTGGTTGATGAAGGTCTTAGTAACAAGAAGAAGAAATGAATCAAGGACGACCAACCAGCAAGAACAGAGACGTTAGAAGAGACGCTAGAAGAAGAACGTAAGATACCAAAAAGGTGAGCAGAATAATAATAGAAGTAAGGAAAGGGTATACACATCTATAGCCAAATAGATATGGTAAAATTGTTATATTTGATAGGACCTTGTGTAAAAAGGTAAAATCACCTATACCAAAATGCAAATATGAACGTCCAATAAATATAATTTCGCGATTTACTAACCTTTAAGCATACAATAAAACAGGAGAGGCTGAAATACCGTTAAAAGCAATCACTCATTTATTTCGTTTCATTCATCATTGGCATTTCAGTCTCGGAAGACTATAATAAAGTTTTTATGTGCCCCTGAATTTACATCGCCTCCTGTGACTGTGAAGTCCGATGTTTGAAAAACATTCTCGACCACAGATGTTGCATTGAAGGCTGTCCCTGAAGATGTTGATGTACTGGTACTTTGTTGTCGCCACTTTCTTCTAGAGCTCTTAACTTCATAGTGTTGCGTCAGGGTTACTTCTGACATGAACAGTCCTCTACGGAGATTCTGCGCCACCGAGGGCGGTCCAGAGCCAAATTTTCCCAGCTGGAAGGAGCAATACCAAAGCACCTGAGATAATTCTTGCAGAATCCTTGAATCGCAGCTGGGGGCGACCAGTCTGCCTTTCACTTTTTTTGTTTAAGAAATCGAGATTTCAGGTATACCATCATAAATATTTCTGGCATTGCAGAAACCAACTCACAAACTGAATAGAATAGGGAAAATAAAAAGAAAAGAAAATTTATTAAAAGATTATGAAAAATAGTTTTGGATATTACGACAGCTGTCAACAGAAGGTTAGTTTTATAATCAATAAAAAAAATCTTTCTAACTATTTTAGTAAAATGTATAAAAGCAATATCATTATTATAACCTATTTTTGGATATATTTTCGCAAAATCACACTATATACGTGACGTGTTAAATTTGGCTTCACATTGCGATACCGAATATTAAAGAACAAAACATAGCTGGAGTTCGTAACCTCAATATGAATATATACGAGCTTTTATATCAGGACAGAGTTGGTCATTTTCCAACACAAATAGATGATTCAATTTTTTGACGCTGGTGTACATAAGAAACTAAAAGTCGAAAGATATTCGAAACTGCCGGAAATGCATAGAAAAGATTTAAAGAGTTCAATGTGAAAGGGTATCTTTTCAGGGCACATCAGAAGGGTTCTATTAGAAAATAATGCATTCCAATCAACTAGGTATTTACACTAGGTACCTAGCTTGATAGAAACGGAATAACTGTATGACCACTTTTATCACCCTTCCATCCATCATAACACTTCAGTCTTCGTGTGGCGCGGCGACAACTCTCTGTATCTCTTCATTGAATAAATGGATTCTTTGCAGCGGGTGCATAGGTGTGCCCGCACCAAATAACTCAACTAGGTATTTATTAAATTCAGCATACGCGGGTCACTAACATAATGCATGCCGGGAAATATTTGAATTTACTCTTCCCTTACACAACACAGCGAAATATCTTACATTTTTGTCTTGCATTTCCCAACAAATAATAAAAGAACTATTATAGATTAAGGGTAGATAACTCGTTGACCTTGGTTAAAGAGTAAGCCGAAAACAACGTAAACCTAATAAAAACATGATAATAAAAGATTACGATCAGATTAAAGTAGACTTAGGCAGAACTCCGAAAATGGGTAAGGAAATTGCTTACTATATTATATAACTATGAATAAAGAGTGTCCAATATTAGTGATAGAGTACACACACACACACACACACACCATATATATATATATATATATATATATATATATATATATATATATGGAAAGAGAATTGGGATGAATCCCACAGAATTTGGTGGAATGTGAGGAACAAAAGAACAAAACTCAGACAAAAGTGCGTAGAATATATTTCGCTAGAGCGTTGAGTTCGGCATCATCAGTCGTTTTAATGAATTATCCCTTGTATAAAACACTTGTATGATAACCTGATAATTTATTAAAACGACTGATGATGCAGAGCTCAACGCTCTAGCGAAATATATCCTACACACTTTTGTCTGAGTTTTGTTTTTTGTTCCTCACATCTCCACCACACATATATACATATATATATATATATATATATATATATATATATATATATATATGATAAAGAAGAAGACTTACTGGGAACATAATATCGCAGCATCAACAGTCGGTACAAATATTAAACGAAGGAGTCACGGTTATAATTTTTTAAAGTGCTCAATACGTTAGTAGAGCGTATTTTGTAGAAGTTATAGATAGATAACCTACTTAAGTTTCACAAACAATGCATCATCAGGGTTAATCGTTATGAATTAAAAATCGATTAATCAACGACAGCCACATAAGTGAATAATACAATTATTTGTATAATTTTATCATTCACTTCCACCGTTTTCCTTCATTAATCAATATCTTGATTAATTCATTAAGATATTAACCTGATGATCATTTTTTGGTGAAACCTAAGTAGGTTATCTAGTTACCGTTCTACTATAGATATATATTGTTTTGGTGGTTGGTTTTAAAGGCTATCACCATGCAAGTGTAAAGGAAAATGAGATAACTATGATTTTTTTGTTTATTCTTAATATTTCGGGATAAAGATGCTTTCGTCATAATTTTTTGAAGCTGTTACATTGTTTCAAGGATTTTTCCATTCTGTTCTATGCCTGGTAATATCTTTCAAATTCTCTTCGTGTGTGTATGTGTAAGTCTTTTTCAGTGTTTGTGTCTGGTCATCAATGTCATGTCATTCCAGATTTGGCCTATCCTTTTTTAGGCAGACCTTTGTGGTTTGTGTGTTTCTTTATTTGTGTGTGTGTTCTAGACACAGCTGTGGCTGATATTTTTGTCTTTTTCATTACCTTTCTCTGTTTGTTGTGTGTGTGCGCGCGCGTGTGTGTGTATGTATGTGTGTGTGTGTGTGTTTGGTATATGCGTGTATATATGTGTGTGTTAGATTTTTTAAAAATAGAATGAAACTAACTTTTATCAAAAGATCATAATAAAAATTTTAACACCAGCTTCTGTTAATTTGGTCAGTAAAAGGTAAGATAAAAGATATATATATATATATATATATATATATATATATATATATATATATATATATATAATATGTTGAGGGTTATCATAGGGATCCCCACGATGACGATGGATGTAAAACTAAGGAGGAATGAAAGGAATAGAAACAAATTGTTTATTGATAAAACAAGGGCCCTTTCGTCCGGTGCTTTTCATGTTTTACACACGGAATTTCATTACGACATGAATGGATATGGAATAAGGACTAAGAAATAAGGAATAGATTTGACAGGAGTGGGGCGAAAATAAAACTAAGAAAACCCCCATCAATTTGCACCAGACCCAAGCCGCTCACCAAATAAATAAGTGAGTGTTTAGGTCTAATTTGTCCGCACAAAGTTGGACGAGAAAAGAAAATCGAAATAGCTTCGATGACATTTAAATGCTGCTTATTCTAGCCTTGTGCAGAATCGAAAAATAAATATCACTATAGTTGCATCGGCAAGTATTTATATTAAGTAGTATACTATATATATATATATATATATATATATATATATATATATATATATATATATATATATAGTGTTGTTATGGGTCCAACGGGAGAAAAATAGATATTTTATAAAAAAAAAGGTTTGAAAAAAAAATTATTAACTTACATATGCGACACGTGTTTCAGATCTGTTATCTTCTTCAGACATTGAATTATTATTTTGGCAAATATGACCGATATTTGATAGGTTGTGTGTGTTTTTGCAACTTACTTTTGATTATAATTTTGATATATATATATATATATATATATAATAGCAGCGTAGACACAGAGTCAACAGCCCTTTATTGTTTGATCATAAATGCTAGAAATTGTCAGTCACAACGCGCTGTTGACCCTGTGTCTACGCCATCTTAGCTCTGCTTGTAAGAGAATCGCTCCAAAAGTCAAATTGTATATTTTATTATTTCCAGTTGATTTATCAATATATCTCTTAGATGTCTCGTTACATAGTCACAAATGTGGAGGATGGCTAACACTATTCAGTTTACACATACACACGCACGATTCTACAAAGGTTTTTAGAAAAGTAAGCTAAATAGTCCGTACAATATTGTACAAAAGAGTTGACAGTAAATAATCAATCACTTGCCTTCTTCCGTCACATGTGAAACGGTTACCTTTGATGAAATGTTTTTGAAGAGGTTGCGTATGATAAATGTATGAATGGTAATTGTTTCTTAACTTCTAGTTAATTGAAATGGTTGTTTGGGAAAGGTTAATATTCTTGCCGAGCAAAGTAATTAGTGTATAAGATTTCTTTCTTCCTTTCTTTTATAACATTTCATAATGAATGCTTTCACGGCGTGATCAAATAATTCCTTGTAGTTTTTAGATAATTATTATCTCTGTCTCTTTTTATATAATTCTTAATGCAAATTATCCTGGGAGTGTTGAACCGGTTCAACATTCCCTTATCTTGTTCGCCAAGTCGCGCAATTCAACCGTTCGTGCAGATTTTTCTTTGTGTCCTTGGACACATTCATTACACATTATATGCATACGATTATTTTCATATCCTTGTTGAAATTTCTTTATTAATTTAACTTCATCACTGTTTCTTATCAAGAGAGAGCAAAAAGGATCAAACTCACTTGCAAATATTTTAGGAGATGAAAAAGTATCACTCTTACCCTGTCGAAGGTGTTGGTTGGTTGGTTGGGTTTAACGGCATGTCAACCCCTGTTGGGTTATTTTATGCCAAAGACGTGTTGTTTTATTCATTCTTGATGGGTATTTAATTTCTAAAACCCATTTTTTCTATTTAACTAATTAATGGAATCCTGACAGATATTACCACTCCGGGTTAGAGTGGATCAGGGAGTAATGGCGATGAAAGGGCACTCCACCCCCACCCCAGAGTTTCAAAATTAGAACTTCATTAGATGAAGGGCACTGTCGAAGGGAACTAAAATACAAAAACTACATCCCACCAGTGTGACAATACCCCACACATTCAAAAGGGGGCTACCCGGTGGCCATAAGTGCCAAACCGTGATGTCTAAGGACAGCTTTCTGGTTGATGAGGGGTTAAGGATTTATGGATATTAAGTGATGATGTTAACTACAACATTCTACCTTATTCATTACCTGGGCGATAAGAATATTTGAAGTGGTCTTAATCGAGTGATCGCCAAACCCTAACCTTAATATATTATAATCTATATCGTTATAAATATCTGCACTGATCTAAATACTATCGTGATCAACACTTGACCATATTTTGCATGTAATGTGTTAACAAAGAATAAAACGGTTTAATAATAATAATTGCTTGTAAATTATTTATAGCAAAGGGAAATAGATGAATCCATAAAACTATGTATATATTAGTTGTTAGATATTAATAATTATTAAAAGCCATAAAAAAGTTTATGAATAATCTATATTGAATATAATACTCATGCAAAGACGTATAATTGATAGCCACTTATTATTATTATTATTATTATTATTATTATTATTATTATTATTATTATTATTATTAAATACGAATAGTTACTTGAAACCAAAAAACTATGTGGAAATTATTAGTATTAGATAGAATTAGTTGAAACTACATACTTGGTATAGTTTCATAGTATTAGTAAGGAATACTTGAAAAAATATTTGATAAAGTGACTACTTGTTTAAAACCATGAATATGCTTCAAAATTAAAAGACCAAAAAGGTTAACATGTCAAAACCAACAACAACCCAAAATATCGCTCTATGCTGTCTTATAAATGGCACATATGAGCTCCCATAGAAATGGAAGATAACCATTACGAATGCAATAAGCACCGTCTGAAACAAACTTTACCAATATTTCAGCAGAAGTAGCCACTTGGTAAAGGTGACATTTTGATTGACAATATACCATTTTGCAAACAAAGCTGATCGTCTTCGAATTCCAACTGACTGTCGTGTAATTATTACCTACGAGAAGTTGACAATAGAAAGAGTTTATTAAATTGTTGCCAACTCCAATCATCGAAGTCCGTATATCAACTGATCAATATTTGATCACTGTCATTGAAACAAAATCTTCCAAAATTCAATTTAGGTTTAGAGATTGGACGTAATTTCAGTTCCCAACAGAGAAGGCAATGTGAGGCAGAATCTTTTAGTGATATAAATTCGCATTGTGTAGTAAAGTATATTTTGGTTTAATTCTAACAATATTCAAATAAATCTTTATATATTCTAAATACTGACATACATCATTTGAATGAATTCTTACGTATACTTTCTCTTATCTCCTTGTAATGTCATACGATATTTATAAAATACATTTCAGAACATTGTCATGTTTTATTCAAGAATGCATGATATCAGGAATCTACCTTATCTTGTTTGTAACTCTTAAATACTGCTGGAAATTCAGTTTGGGGAATTTTACTATAAACCCAAATATATTTACACACAAAAACTATGCATTTGTTCTGACTATTAGAAAAGCTTTAACCAGATCATACCGCAGACGTTTCCTATTACTTGGTTATTTTGTTAATGGCATATAATCTGTTGGGGATATCTAATGTCATTTTTGTATATATGATTTGTAGTTTTCGGTAGATAGTTTTTTTGTTGTTTTGGCTTGGTTTTATAAACCGGTAGGAGATTTTCATTACCTTCAGTTGTATTAGCAGATAGTAGCAATAATTATCATGCTAGATTTTTCATTAGATTCATGTATATCAATCAGCTGGTAGAAATAATTTTCTATCACTTCATATGTATTAATGAATTAGAAGAACTAACTTTATGTGTATTAATAAACTGGTGATCGACTCTCAGCCGCTGCCTTCTCACATCTATGAGATAAAAAAAAGTTTGGTGTTTATTTGGCATCAAAGCAATTTGACGAATACTCACTGGAATAAGTGTGTTTAATGTTGAGGGGGACTATTTTGAAAAAATAAACTTTCTATACATTGAACATTTCTTCTTTCTTCTTTTTGAAGTCCGTCACAGACAACGATGACGTCACTTCATATCTTCAATTGTGGACCGTCTAGTGGTTCATGAGTCCAATTCTGGACACATTGCAGGAGAAATTCCCAGCTACATTTGGTTGTTCATGACAACAAAGATGTCATTGAACATTATTGTCTTGGTAAATACAGCTTTAGTCTAGTTTTTTTTCCAAAGATCCTACCTATTGATATTGCATCTGAGTACTGATGATGATGCACCCTTTTTTCTGAATCTTTGCATTTATATATGTAATTGTTTAATGCAATTAAGGAGCCGATTTAGCCTGGTTATCAGAGCATCTGCCTCAGAGCTGAAAGGTCATGGGCTCAATATTGGACCTCGCCAACTCAGTGCATGAGTAGCAGTGCTGAGACTTGACATGACCAGCTGATTGATCGGCAACGGCCGATGTGGAGTGATGCAGTTAACCTGATCATCCAAGTCACGAACTGCTCAGCCACAGTATATCTTCAACAGGAATTATGGATCACCGCATACGGTCAACGGATACCCTCATTGGGAGTCTTACCCCACTACAAAGGTGTAGTCCGCATTTTTACAACCCCAGCCGACAAAGGGAGGTTCATATTAGGTTAATTCCTTAATAATTCCTAAATTACCATATCTAAATTATATCTTAATAAATATTTATATTTATATTTCGTGGGTAGAAAAACAATTGTTTAAAAGTGATAAAACTGTTTATTATTAAAATTTAATTTTGTTAAAATCAAATATAATTTATATTCTGCAATTATTATTATTAAGTCTCTTAACAGATACAAATGCACATTATTAACATTCCGTGACCTTCAGGCGTTGCCGATTCTGCAATTCCATAATTATAATTCAAAGCTGAAATTATCACGAACTTGCAAATAGAAAAATCATTTTTAAAGACAGAAATGTATATCTTATTTTATTAATCATTCTTTCTTGAATTCCTGCTTTCCAAAAAGATGCTGAATAGCAGATTGGCTTTTACGATTGAAATACAAATGAAGTAAAACAACAAAATATTTAAAAGTAATTGTAATTTGCTTGAAGCATTGTTAATTATGTTATTATATATTAATGATTTGAAGGCCAATACAATGCACATAAAAAATAAAAACAAAAAGATATTTTTGGCTTATCGATTTCAAAGTAAACTTTATCTTCAGAAACGATTTTCGTAAATGGACGCGATTTTTTTTTCGTTATTTTCTTTTTTTTTAATGTTATAAACACGCATCTCGTGGTGTTTTTTTTTTTTCGTGATAGTCGTAATAGCCGTTGTTCATTCAATTTCAATTTTATTATTTTCATCTATCTAAAGTAAAATTTGACCGGGCGGCCTTAAGTCGGTATCAGCCAGACAGCGAGGCGTCTATCCCTTTTCTTTTTTTAGCATCTTCAGCTCCTTACTTTACCGCACAGATCCCTGTGCTACTCATACGCTGAGTTGGTGAGGACTTTGTGGTTTCTAGCCGAACGCTCTACCGATTGAGCTAAATATACATAGTAAAATATACATAATATTTGTTTAAACTAATAAGAACAGTGTGCAGTGATTAAAGTAAATAATCACAAAACCTTGAAACAATCTTTGAGAATTAATAATCTAATTGCATTATTGTCGTCAATTATCTAAAAGATATAAAGTAAAAAAAATATTGATAGCGTCCGGAAGATTTAGATGGACAAGGACGATTTCTCGCAACAACACAAATAGCCCAATGGTCGCTATTTTATGAGAAAATGACGGTTTGAATTTCGGTCAGACATATTCGTTTATTATTATAATTCCCTTTTTTCTATATTCTCATATCAACCTTTAAAAACAATTAGAATCTTTGCACATAACATATACATTATTGATATAATATCCACATATAGATAAATATTGTTAAGTAATTTATTAGTCCCAAAAATGCCTTAATATTTTTCTTACCATTGTTTTAAATAAATTCATTTTTATTTTTTAAAGCTATTCCTGTTTTTGATCTGATTAGGCTATTATTTTTCAAAAATATATTAATTTATTAACAATAAAACCTTGATTAATAGAATTATCTTCAAAATTACCCGGATAGTAATTTTACAGTTTGGGGAGAAATATTAAAAAATATTGTCAACCATAATTAGAAATTCCATTTATCATTTTGAAAGTGTCAATTCGAACACATCTCCTTTGTCTTTCATATAAAATAGTTCATCCCAATTTCTCTAATTTATCATTGTACTCTTTTTATCATTGTTGTAATCGCATCTTTTTATACCGTTCATTCTCAATACCACACCTCAATTTCCATGTCAAGATACTAGAGCCAGACCCGAGTAGAATATTATATATGATGTCTTTTGGGGTTTTACATATTTTTTAAAACAGGATTTTCCGCATTGAAACAAAGTTTCTAACCATCTAACAGTCAATTAGATCTGGATCAGCTTGGTATTGCTCTTATTCTTATCTAGAATTCAAGGGTCGGGTTAGCTCAGTCGGTAGAGCGTTCGGCTAGAAACCACAAGTTTCCTAGTTCGATACTGGCCCTCGCCAACTCGGCGTATGACGAGCACAGGGATCTGTGCGGTAAAGTAAGGAGCTGATAGTAGGTGTGGCGCTTCACCTCAGACGCTAAAAGAATTTCCTTGGTCTAGCACTAGTGAAAAGTGGCTATACTCCCTCGCTGATTGGCTGATACCGACTTTAGGCCACCCCGACGACTTTACTTACTTACCACTTGAATTCCTAGAAATATGTTGCTTTCATCCGGATCTAGTTTTGATATTGCAGTATCCTTCTCAACATGTCATAGTTTTTCACTAGCATGCTATTAATAAATATATAACATAATTTACGTTATTGTGAAGATTCTAATCATAATCATTTCGTTTTACTGAAGCGCTACAAAAGGAAAATGTACACGGGATTAAAACATTTTGTTACTGTTCTTAACTATTTATTCGTAAACACAAAAGCCTCTGCTTAAAGCATGGCCCTCTTTTGCATCCTTCATTTAATGGAGGGAGTGTTCAATAACTATTCAATATTTTATATAAGTTAAGGTAGCGTGGGTATGGAGTTAACGGCAACCGTTACTGACAGTTTCTCGCCTATGTGATCTTCTAACCAAGACCTGAAGATCGCATAGGCGAGAAACCGTCAGAAACCAGACGCCGTTGACTCCATTTCCACGCAACATCAATCTAGATATAAATGTTCTATCTATGATATTGTGCCCTATTCACTTATAAATATAGAAACCAAATTGTATATATATATATATATATATATAATAAATTCGCCAAAGGTTTTACATTACGTATATTTGAATTTCGTGCAAAACATCCAGGGAAGTCATTTAGTTTACCCTCACCATCTTTCGATTGATAATTTCTTGGCAAAGGAAGATGTGAAGAACTGTGATCAATCAAGTCCAGAAACGCGATGACATTTTCCTTCATGATCGAATGTGTCATTAATATTTTTCTAACATCATCATGATCATGTCACGATAATAGCACGGATATCCATGACAATCTCCCGCCAACCGTCCCTATTACTCATTGGCTCCGGTAGGTCCCCTGAGCAGTATCCACTATACACGCAGTGCAGGTAATGTACGTTTTTGATGGACAGCCTACAGTGGCTTCCAGAGAAGAACGTCATTTATGAGTTTGTCCTCGCTTCTCCGGCACTGTCCAGCGTGTCATGTTCGTCTTACTCGGATGGTCTGTTTGATAGGGGACAGTGGCTGAGGAGAGTTGTTTACACCATTTGTTTTTTAAGATCGCACGCAACTTATTGTGCAGCTCCCATATAACTTATTCGCAGGACGTTTTGTTAGGGTCCAATTGGTACCGCCGCACATTAGCACTAATACAACCACAGCCTGGAATAATTGTCCCTTTAACTTGTCAGTGAGATAGGATTTCCAATGACTGATGACTTGTTTATAGCAGACCATGATTTTTCTATGTGTGCATTAAAATCGCAATATTCGATGGAACCAATAATTTTGATCTTGGTCAATTCCTAGGGATTGTTATTATTATCTCAGTATTAAAGAATCTTTGAATTATCGGTTTTTAAGACTAAAGTTCTATTATGGTGATACCATTCCAAGTTTTTATCTAAATCCCTTTCTATTTTGATGTTATCCATTAAATGGAAGTTCTTTTCTCCAAATGTCTAAAATGTCCATCCTTCTTTTCCCATTGGGAGATCTTTTATAGTTATTGTTTATTCTTCAATTTCATCGTAAAAACGTTTTTGGATCTTCTAGATAGACTTTGTTGTGACTGAAGAACTTTATCCGTTTTTCAAATCGTCTCATACGTTCTGCTTTTAGTCGAATATTCTGTTGTAAATTCTTTTTTTATATCTGATATCTTATTTATTTGCGTTATTTCATATTCCCTTCTCACAGTTTTTGTATTTCTGCTTTTATTATTCTACTTCTTATTAGTTTCTCATACTAATTTTAACAGGTGCTATCTAACTGGAGTCTGAATGACAATAATTCTCCTTGGGTCTGCTGGATTCTTCTGAGTCTTCAAGGCGATATTAATAATCCTGTATCACTATTGGTATTACCGAAACGCTCATGTTGCACTTTTTTTTAGCTCTCTGATAACATCCAATTATTTGACTATTTTTTCGCTTTCTCTCAGTTTCCTGGTTATTATATAATATTTTGCAAGCCGTTTTTTTTTTCAATACCACAGTTCGTTGGTTGTTTTTCACTCGAGTCTGAGTGACATCAATTCTGCAAAACCCTTCTAATCTAGCCGATCTTAACAATTCTAATTATTATTATTATTATTATTATTATTATTATTATTATTATTATTATTATTATTTGAGATTGTATTACTATTGAGTCTTCATTAAAAAGAAAAGAAAAACGAAACATCAAATGTATAATTATTTAAAATCCCAAATGAATGTTTTTTATTGAAGTATTAAATTCTTAAAATAAGTCTCTTAGATTTTTCTTTTAACGTATTTACATCGTGTGAAATGATTAAGAACCAGTTGTTAATTTTATATCCAACTTCATAGCGTTTTTATTGATTGCATTTCTTATCTAAACAGACTTCCAATAAATAATAAATCGTTTCTAAATCTTTTTTTAATCGTTTCCCACTAATCATTTAGCGATAAATGCATGTTTATTTGGTCTAAGACAGAGATTATAGCTGTCTCATTCATTACAAAAGATAAGAAATCATACGAATTAATAAGAAGTAAACATCACCATTTAATTTCTTTCGGTAGTAAACTTTTTCGTAGACATAACAGTGTTTTATTTTGCGTTTATTTTTATTGGGGGAGGCCCTAGAATAAAATGACCAATGTAAGAGTCTAGGTTAGTGTTTTGTTTTTGGGTTTATTTTTATTTTTGTTTAGGGAGAAGGGTTGTATTGCAATAATAATCATTTTTTTTCTTTTTTTTTTTTTCTTAGACTGCTTTGTCACCCTATCGAGATGTTCCTCGGGAAATCGAGTCATTGAAGACCGTGTTGGAGATGAGAAATGGCGAAATTCATGACCTTAAGAGCCAAAAAATAGAACTTGAAAAACAGGTGAGTCTTATTACTTCTTGACATTTTCATATCCCAGTGCCCCCCCCCCGAGTGAGTGGGGGTATAAATCCCAAAATACTTTCACTACATCACCTGTCTTTTTTATATAACCTTTGTAGTCAGAAATGTAAGTATCACCATTTAATTTCTTTCTTTCTTTACAAATAAAAACATGTATTCATTTGTATTTCTAGAGAAGAAAAACATTTTTATTATTCTGTTTAAAATTTGATTGAGTCCCGTAGTGAATTTTTGTAAGAAGATATATCTATTTTGATATATATTTTGTGTGGAGGTTATAGTTTCATTTAGTGGGGGTTCGATTTACAATATAAACATTATGATAAACTAAACCCTTCTTTTATGCATGTATTTTTGCAATAAACCTTTTTTCTTGCATCCCTAATTTTACAGTACTAAATATATTTTCTTTAATATTCATTTTTTATATTTTTGTCAGTTCTAAAATGAGGGTTCGATTTATAATGTAGGTCAAATAATGATCTGTTATTATATATTATTATATATTATGTTATATATATATATATATATATATATATATATATATATATATATATATATATATATATATATATATATATATATACTTCTACTTTTCTGTTTTCATTGCATTTAATTTTGAGAATTTTGATATGCTTTTTGAAGTAATATTGTTTAAATGTACTTATTTTATATTTGATTGTTTTAAATACCTAAATGATTTCCACAGATACAGGTAATAGACCAGGCTTCTAAAATAACATTCACCTGTATTGAATAATTTTAAAGTTATTTACAATCATTTGTCTGCTGTGTGAAAACGAGTTACCAAAATGAGTTAGATGATTCTCTAAGACACTCACGTATTGCACCAACTCATTAATGTCACATTGGAATAAATGGTTGGAATTTTTTGTAGAGTCGTCCTCATTTAACACTAATCTCCCAAAACCCAGTGAAAAAATGTTGCAAAAATAATGGCAAAATAATGAAGCATCTAATGACGATGCAAAACTGATTTTGTAAATCATTCAAATTGCTAAAACAATCGCTTTATTTCACGTTATCATTAACGAAAATCAAAATGGCAGGATCATTCATATTTATAAATGGTTAAACCGCCCCCCACCCCACACACACTGAGTAAATAAAAAACAAATCAACTGTAAAAAACGAATAGTGTTAAATGACACGAATTTTTAAATCTATGAATACATATATTAAGAAAATTTGGTCTGTCTGTATGTATGTATGTACGGATGAAACTACGAAAATAAAATAGTTAACGACACTATATATATATATATATATATATATATCTTATTATAATGGAGATTGTGTGTTTTTCTGTCTGTAACCGAAACTATATCACTACTCAAGTCACAATTCCCTTAGTTATTTACGTCACATTCTCCATGATTCTATTTCTATTTAAACCTCAATTAATAATAAAACTGTTTGACATTATTAATACTGTTGGCCTTACCTAAATACTAATAACATGCAATTGTATTTATATATACAACAAAATACCAGTTTTCGGTGTAAACGTAAAGCTAATTTGCATATTGATATTAAAAAAACTGATTTTAATAAAAATGTGCTTGGTATTATTGATTTCTAATTGTTTGGTTTTATCTTAATGAATATGAGTAAAAATCTGTTCAATAAATCCTAAAAGAAATTCATTTACAAGAAGAAATAACTGTAATTTTATTCTTTACTTCCTATTTTAACTAAATAGTTAAATTAGGAAAATTTAGCATTGTAAAACGGAAGTGATGAAAGAGTAAGTTTCAGTTGTTCTATTTTCCGATTATACCCCCTCCGTTTCAAATCTTTTTATTTGAATTCTTAATTTGTTTTATTAGCCTTTCTGATTTAATCTAATATTTTATTACATTTAAACTTAAATACTTGCCCCGGAGGGTGCATATATTTGCTAGTATATATATATATATATATATATATATATAATATATATATATATATATGAAGATAGGAGGGTTGGAGTAAACTCCGACAGTATGGGGTGAGTTATAAGGAAAAGTGAACAAAAATAATGACTCAAACAAGTAGTAGTAGGAGATAAATATTTTGTCCTTCTACGCGAAGAACATATTCAGTCTGACTTTATTCAAAGCAAAATACGTACATTTGCGTTTATAGAAGAGAAAGTGAGTTTGTGGTGAAATTGAGGGGTAGGGGGGTTAGAGAGGATTTGATTGAAACGGGAATAACATCATATAAAGTGGAGGGGGAGTTTAGAGGATGGTGGGTTGTGTGTGAAGATGAGAAGAGGAGGTTGCTAGGTGCTTGTTGGGAAAGGGGGGTTGTGAGAGGTGGGTAAAATTTTTTGTTCACTTTTCCTTTTACCTCACCTCATATATATATATATATATATATATATATATATATATATATATATATATATATATATATATATATATATATATATATATATATATCTTCCGTTCCTGTTTTGTGAACACAAATCATGAAATTTGATTTATATTTGAACATATTTAAAAATTAAATGTACAGAGAAATAGCATTGAAATTCTACTTAAAAATGTCCAGCATTTGTATATCTCAAGAGTAAACAAATCAATACACCACGCCCCCCCCTTTTGTCAGGCGAAGCTGGGTAGCCGCTTCTTGTAATAACAGAATACTAGCAGGATTAATGGATATACCACAATATGATAATCTGATTATAACAACGTTTGATAAGTTTACTTAAGAGCTATTGTATTATAGTTCAATATATAAAAAGTATAATAATCTCTCTCTCTCTCTCTCTCTCTCTCTCTCTCTCTCTCTCTCTCTCACAACACACACACACACACACACACACACACACACACACATACATACACACTTTCTTAATTCTTTACTTCTCTTTATATTCGATTGAAAGAGATTAGCGTTATCGCCCCCTCTCTCTCTATCTTTCTCATACTCTTTTTCTTTCTTTCTTTCTTTCTTTTTTTCTTTCTTTCTTTCTTATATATTAATACAATATATGTAAATCAGACCGTCCAAATCGCTTCGATGAATTGCCAAAAACGTAAATCCTGTTTAGCTTGTTTTACGTATCCGCTAAATTCTTATTTCTAATGAGTGTCATCACCTCACCTAAATAATGGACTATGAATAAAAAGGACACGGAAAACAGAAAAATTGTAATAGGAAAGAAGAAAAGAGAGTATGGGAAATATATAGAGAGGGGGTGTGCACGTGACATTGATAAAATTCATATGTTACAATCGAGCATAATGAAAAAAGAAAAAAAAACAGAAAAAAGAAGAAGGGAGAGTTAAAACAAGATTATTATACTTTTTACATATTTAACTATTAGCAATAGCTCTTAAGTCAACATATCAAACATTGTATGAAGTTGATTATCGTGTTGTGGTATATCCACAGGTTCTGCAAGTAGAAACCATTTTCTAAATCTAAGATGAAAAATACTGATGATTTAACATACATTCGTCTTTCAATGTTTAACTATTTAATTGTCACGAAAAATTGTTCTCACCTTCTTTAGTTTTCCTAACATCTTATTTATTTATTTATTATTTAACCCCAGAATCTTCCCACCCACTCACGACAAAGTGCAAATGAAGCAATTATATTCTTTACTTACATCACAAGAAATTAAATACAGATGAGAACACCAATACAGTTTAAATAGCAACAGCATTATAACTAGAGACAGCAACCTGAACACATGGAAATGCAAATGTCAAGGTACTCAACAATGTCCTTTAGATGGAAACTGTCTAGCCAACAATATATGATATGCAGCCCAAATATCAGCTAGAAACGACCCAGGAAGCATCATGCACTACCTCGGAATTACTGCAGGACCTTTAAACAAAGGTACTACACCCACAGGCATCCTCCAACAACCCCGCATTATCTAACCAAACGGAACTATCCAAGAATTACTGGTCCATTAAGAACTTCAACTATTAAAAACTTAAATACTTATGCCTGAAAAGATGCATTCTCACATATTTATTTATGAATCTATTGTGAACATATTAATCAATTAATCATGCCCCAAATCATTCAATAGGGTCAGAGTCTTCAAATAACCCAGGTTTACAGAACCAAAACGTAGCATAGACATTAAACGCTTACTTCAAATAAGAATATTCGTTGACTGTTTTACTATTTATTGACCCATTCATTAATATGTCGGCTAATAAATTGCAAAGGTCGATTAATCAAATCAATTTGTCAGCTGATCAATTGATAAACAAAGAGTTGTAAGATTAAGAAGTTGAGACACTTAATGTTAATTGTATACATTTACTTTGACACTTTGGACAACTTAATGTTCTAAGCAAACATACCTTCGTGCTTTGAATGAACTTTCTTGTTCCTGATACAGAAAGAGATGCCCTCTTTTTGTATTTCTTCAATGCAGAAGAAATAGAATGCCGTAACGTCTAATTAATTTGTTACTGTGCGCTTAAACATGGAATTATGTTAAACAAATTCAAAAGAATTGGCGACGTGGTTCTTATAATCGAGGAATCAAAGTATAGCGCTAGATATTGTATCAATGTAAAATATCATTGACCCATTTCTTCATCCTTTGTCATTTATTGAACGGTATCAGAAATGTGTAAGCATTAAGTTTCTGATAAACTTTAGAAACTTAACATAGTACGGAAAATTCCTTTAGTTTGACTTTGTTTTATCACATCGATTTCCGTAGATGAGATATTACTAAAGATACATTTTTAGAATTGAAAAAATTACAATTACAAATTTTTGAATTTTAAAAGTAGAACTTCAGTGTACATATTTTACAGAAACGTTTATCAACTTTATAGAAATAGAAAAGAAAAAGGTACAAATATAGAATAGGACACAGAAGATATTATCATATAAAATATATTATAATTACGTATAAAAAGCATCACATTCCATTGTATTTCACGGAAATATCCGAAACATTTGAGACGCTAGGATTAGGTTTAAGTGATAGTTAGGTTTAGTTTTAGGGTTAGTGTTAGGGTCAGTGTTATGGTTAGGGTTAGCGTTAGTTTTAGGATTATGTTTAGTCTACTTCGGGAGTTTCCATAATCTAATGCTATTTATACATAAAATGTGATTCTAATGATATTATCTCATTTGTGCTATTCAGAATTTCTATGGCATATCGAATTTCGTGGGATATTCAATAACTCTTTCGAAAAGAACGGTTATGGTACAATTTAACCCATAACTAGGGATTGAGAGAGTCCATACCTTTCCCAAGAGTATTAGTCTGAAAGTGAACATTATATTGTACTGAAATTACTGCATTACATGATTGTCCTTCTTATCATATAAAAGTCTCTTCGGGGATGTCAAATTACAAACATAGAAATACAATTCTCAGGTGTTCAACACTTCAATGATTGTACTACATTGATAGAATGGGTGATCCTCATAACCCAAACTTCGCCAGTCTCACGGGAATCGGCTCCCATGTAAGCCAAAATCGGTTTCAATGATTATTCTAAGGAAATTACATCAGAGAGAGAGACAGAGACAGAGACAGAGAGAGGGGAGAGAGGGAGAGAGATTCATAGTGTCTCATTTTCATTTCTAGGTTGAAAATCTAATTTATAATCATGTCACACAGACAGCAGGGACCCCTATGACTCTCTATCGCCATCCGTCCATATAGAACATTACTTCCGGCAAGTACTCGTCATTTCATCCAGTATACACATACAAATTATCAGTGTATGTCTTTGCTGGTCGACCCACTTTTGTGTCTATATGTAGGTGTCCACTGGAAAACGTCACTTATGAGTCCGTTCTAGCTTCTACAGCAGTGTCTTGTTCATTTTACAAGGATGGAGTTAAAAGACCATACAGCTGCTTTTTGTGAGATGCTTCTACCAGGAATGGTTCAGGACAACACGCAGCATCCTTGTGTAATTCACATCTAGCTTGTTTTCCAATTGTTTTGTAAAAGACCAAGTGTTGCCGTGGTACAGTGTAGAAGAATGTCCAGGGGATACATGCAATTTTGAACACTAGCCAATGTATAAGTATCAGTTTATGCGTAGCTCCCCATATAAATCGGATTTTGTGTTTATCAATCCACCATCATCCTGAGTACACCTCAAGTCACTTAAGTAATAGCAGGTACTGTAAACATTCTGGGCCCTTTGACTATAAAAAATGACTTGATTTGGCATAGGATGACCCATAAACGATTGATATGCCGTAAAACAAACCCCTTATCCCAATGAGCCAGACTTGATAGACTTTTCAGTCTTAAATTTACACTTGAATTAGTGGTACTAATATTGAACATCTTGGAGGTTTGGTTTGGTTTGGTTCGTTTTACGGCATATTAACCTCGGTGGGTCATTTAATGCCGACAAAGTTTTGAAATAAATTCATTCTTGATGGATACACAATTATTAATTAACACATTATTATTTAACCCATAGATGGAACCCTAACAAAGTGAACCTGGGAGCAATGGTGATGAAGGTGTGCTCTACATTCCCCAGAATCTTGGAGGTATGCTTGTTTTATATTAGTAAAGGTTCGTGTAGAACCAGCCTCACGTTGTAGATGACCTGATAACAAAAGAATGGTACAACATTCCTTGGGTTTTAAATACGGAACTTTTCCTTCTGTTATATAAACTAAGTGGGATGTAAAAAAAACCTATGCTATTAGTATTTGCTCTGTTGTTGAAAAGATTCTTAATTACATCTTTTTTTCACATTTTTCTTGAGCTTTTTGAATTTTTACTTCATCAACTGACGTCTTCATCCCTTCTCCTACTTGCTTGTTCATAATGATCTTTAGTTTCGAGTAGTTAAACACACCAATATAATTCTAAAATATAAACAAAAAAATAAGTGACAGATTCAACTAAACGACGGCCATGTAAAAATATAATAAAAGTCAAAAGAAAATTCGTGTAACGACTCTTAATCAAAGATTGATAAACGTTTAAAGAAAGTTTTACACGTCCTTGATAAACAATTGAAAAAAATGATAGTGTTAAAAGCAATCAATATTAGTTTGATGTTTTAAATCACGTTTTAAAACTTTTCAAAATATCGTATCCCATTCACTGTATGTAATAGCTTTATTGAATTATTTCTTTTATTTTTCTGCTATAAAATCAATATCTAATTATTAATGAAATTAACTATGAGTTGAAAAATAATCAAAAATGTAATAGATTTTTAGCTTGAAAGCGACAGCTGTCTTATTGTAATGCAATAAAAAAAATGAAAAAAAAGAGATTGTTACATTTCGTTTTGTTTTTTCTTTTTTCTTATTTTATTCTAAATGTGTTTAACATGCCAATATTATGTGGACAAAATAAGTGACTAATTTAAATAATTATATTCGTTTACAAGAAGAGAAGAATATTAAGAAGATAATTTTGGCTGTAAGTTCAATGAATGTGATTCTTTCTAGCCTTACACTTGGTCGGATGTTGGCCATTTTGTACATCTGCTTTTGCTTTACAATAACAAAAAAGAATTTGGCTATAAATCTTATGCGATAATTATGTATTGACATAACGTTTATATCGAACTGAATTAAAATATTGAGTGAATTTCTTGAATTTTTTATATATCCACACGCACAATGCATTCATTCAAAATACACATAATCCACACACTTATATATATATATATATATATATATATATATATATATATATATATATATATATATATATATATGTGTGTGTGTGTGTGTGTTTGTGTGTGTGTGTTTTAAGTTGGACGTTATTACGAAGCATCTAAAAATAAATGAATGAACTCGATGTTATGGAGTATTGGATTCACTTATTTTTTTATTATTATTTTTTATCATAAATGTTCGGGTTCGTTAGATACCTTTTATCAAATGACTGTTGTTCCTGTTCAACGGATTTTTTGCCTCTGTTGTTATTGACAGCGGCAGCGTCTGTAAAATTTTTTATAATAACGGAGTATTCCGATGACAGCGTTCAGTCCCCTCACGTGAGTTTGTAATTTTAGAATCCATTTAGTTTCTGCTTGTTTTCGAGATTGCGTTGTTGGAAATGCGTGTTCTATTAGAATGCATTTCAGGTGTGTAAGGTTGTGTGGTAGAGTGTTAAAGTAAAGTGATATTGTACTATGTGGGGATTTGAGATTTATAGTGGATTTGTGGTTATTTAGTCTTAGTCTAAAGGATGTTGATGTTTCTCCCACATATCCGCTATTTGTGCATTGTGTGCAGTATATGTAATATATGATGTTAGCGCTATCGCATGTTAGGTGTGGCGGATGGATTGTTATGTTCGTGAGGGGTATTTTTATTTCGGTTTCCGTGTGTATATGGCTACAAATTTGGCATCTAGGCTTGTTGCATCTTTTGTTGCCTTTCTCTACGGTATTATATATATATATATATATATAATATATATATATATATATATACGAGGGTAGGAGGATTGGAATAAATCCGGCAGAATGTAGTAAAAGAATAGAGGGCAAATGTGGACAAAGAACAACTCAAGCAAGTAGGCGATGTATTTCGTCTTGCTTTGAGCAATACTTCTTCAGTCGTTTATTTACCATTATTACCATAGTATTAAATAAACTACCGAATAAGTCTTGCTCAATGCAAGACCGAAAACATCGCGTACATCTACTTGTTTGAGTTGTTCTTTTGTCCACATTTTATCTTTATTCTTTTACCACGCATATATATATATATATATATATATATATATATATATATATATATATCAGTTAACCATATAAGTAGCAAGTTTGTACAAATAGAATACAAGATATGTCTGAGTGGAAGAGGGTATCTACAGGAAATGGTCCAAATTGATAAGTGAAAAATTCGCAAGGATTGAAATATAGTGATGATGATGTTAATAAGAAAGAACGCAAGAATATGAGTTCAATTAACGATTCGATAAAGTAGAAAACAAAGCTATAAACACATTGAATAAACGAAAAACAATTTAATGGACATAAACGAGAATTATTGATCAGTTCTTTCTCTTTTTTTATAATTACATTTTTTGTCAAATATTATTTTATTCTTTTCGAATATCATTGTGAGTTACCATATATGATATCATGTAAGACGTCTCCCACTATTTACATTCAATATTCGTAATATTAATGCATTTTTGTTTTCAAGCTAGGTAAAATTACAGATAATTTAGGACATCTGGTTAATCATTTATTTAGCAGTTACCATTTCGTCACATATGATACTCGATAAATATTTTTGGCCAATTTACGGATGGACCGAAAGCTAGTATTTTAAAGTCCATCGAACAAGTTAATCCACCAGGTTGTCCAATGATAAGAATCGTATTCGTAAAAATACTAGAAGACTACCTTTCCCTTATCTAATTAAAAAATATATATATATATATATATATATATATATATATATATATATATAGTCGGATCTTAGCCCTGAAGAGCATTAGGCGAAACTTTTAGTAGGTTTATCTGACTCATTAGATTTATCTTTATACATATATATATGTATGGTTTAGCTTATAATTATTATCATTGGAACAATTTTGCTACCATTGGTTTCTTACTCTGCGGCAATCTTCTGGCAAAGAAAGTGTTTTTAAAAAATGATGCAAATGATATAAATAGGGTCAAATGTGTGCGTTTGGTTAACTGCGTCTGCGAGAGTAATGTTGGATGCGCCTGTTCTGTTCGTACGTGTGCGTATGTTGGCATACGCGTACACATAAAAGTACGTAAGGACTTGCGACGTCATGGTTATATACGCGTGTGTGTGCTCATGAATGTGCGTATTTGCGTTTGGTGTTCTTTGTGACGTACAAGGTTTTGTGTGATTAATAAATTGTATTGTTAGTAAACTATTAATAACAATTATGTTTGTAAGTAATGACCGTGTTATTAATATGTTTGTATTATGATATGAACATTGTATGTCAGGTATAATATTTCGTATTGGACGTAATATAATGGTATGATAAAGAAAATACCTAGTTGGTGTGTTGCAATTAGTGGATATTGTGATAAACATGGAATTGTATTGTGCATAATGATGTATAATAATAAGGGTAATTGTCGGTGTATGTGGTAGAGGGAAAGGCACTTACGGTTTGACGATCTATTGCAGTATTTTCTGTTGTGGTTTGGTAATATATATATATATATATATATATATATATATATATATATATATATAAAAACCTTTACACGATAGGACACAATACAAGATTTAAATATTTCCTTCTCCTAGACTAGTTACCTAGCCGAGGTTAAAGAGTCCAGTCCGCCCTACTATTTACATATAGCTGGAGGAAGAGCAGTTGGATTCAAACCTTTCCCAAGTGTATTAGCGCTATGTGAAATGCAAACCGTCCTGTCTAGGAATTGAACTCAGGTCGACGAGTCCATTTCCTACGACTCTAACCATTACACCATTAAAATTGTGTAATTAAAAGAATATATACAGCGTTTTTGAAAAGTAACTCTATATTTAAATTTTTAATTATATATATATACATATATATATATATATTGTTACGTTTTTCTCAATTATTAGTGTTCTTTAATCCGGCAATTCTTTCCTGTTCGGTAGTGCTCTCCCACATTTTGTTTTTGTTGTTCGTGAATGGATGAATCTGCATTTTTCTGGAAGATAGACGGGTAGACATAGTCCGCATGAGTGGCTACCCAGGAGCGTTGATTTAACACCCTATGACTTTTTTTCCTTTCGGGTTGATTGAAGGAGCAAGTCTCTCTACAAAACCAATGAACCTGGAAGAACGAATTGAAGGCGGAATACCATTCCACAAGAGTTCCTGGGAAGATCAATTGATGTGATTCCCGAGCTACTTAAGAGGCTGGAGGCGAATACTAATGCCCATATAGAATTTTAAATAACACTCCATGTTATGTGTGTTCTTCTCATATTTATTTTTTGTAAAAATAATGATTTAGAAATAAATAGGGAATTATTTTACAATTAGTATGTATATTTATAAATCTCTCAAACTTGATCAACAACGAGACAAAATGTCTGGGAAAAAAATTCACAATTTTTACTTCCGAATACGGCGGAAATTTTAGCTGTAAAATAAACGCGCTCAAAGTATTGTTCTTTCCGACCTATAAACAATATATGTTAACGGTTATGGAGTAATGTCTGTTGCTTTGTTGTTTTATATTTTGGATTTTTTGTTGTTTTTTTTTCTGTTTTTTTTTCTTTTTGAGAATGAAAATAGAGACTTGATGATAAAAAATATATTAAGAACATCCTTTTCTTCTTCTTCTTCTTCTTCTTCTTCTCTTCTTCTTCTTCTTCTTCTTCTTCTTCAATGTAACATGAATTTCATGTCTGTTGTTGTAATGAAATACAAATCCTTTTGATGAGGATGTGGTTAAATAATTTCTAAGAAACAAAATAGAAAACAAACAACAGTGTTCATCGTAATTATCACTGAAGAACTGGATAATTAAGATGCAGATCTTAACGAACGCTACAGAGTCGCATTGACGCCAATTTTGATTATAGTGTATATAAAGAAAAAAGAAAATTAATTACCAAATATTGTAACTGATTTTCTGGGCTTTTTTTTGTGAATCATCTATGCATATTACATTTCAGTAAGATCCTTCCTTCACGGAAGTCTGCTTTCTACACAGACTATCAAAAATACAAATGTCTAATTATTACTGCCCCTTCGACTAATCTGAAATGTTTATCATAACTGATAATTATCTATTGATAATTATTTCCATCGAAAGACACCAAATGCGTTAATTTCGCGAAAATCAATTCTTAATAAATACATGAATAGAAAATATAATATTAAAGAATACAAAAGTTAATATTCCTATTGTAATTATTTCAGATGTCACATTTCTCTGGATATTTTCAAAAATATTTTCTTTAATATATTAAAACTTGAAATGTGTCCAGACCCCAGTCAACTGGGGCTTTAGAAACACCGAATGCACCTCTGCACATGAATAATACCGCCCCACCGGCAATCCGATCACTTGAACCCTAGTGGCTGAACAGTCCATAACATACAAAACTCCACTTTGGTCCTTATTTAGGTGAGACGGGCGTTTGAAGATTACCCCTCCCTTCAATAGGCTGGTCATGTCAAGCCTTGAACATATAGAATTGTTCCAAACCCTTTTTTCCTTATGGCAAGCCCCAACCTTTTTATCATATATGTACCAGAAGCCCGTGGCTGAGGGTCTTATTAGTCTTGGGTATGACGTTAAACTCTATCTGATGGTGAAGTTCCAGTTCTGGAGCAGTGGGGACTGTGGAGTACCCCTTCATTACCATTACTCCCAGGTTCTATCTGACCCAGCGTGGTAATACATGTTAGGGACCCATCTACGGGTTAAATAAAACGAAGTGAGTTTTAAAAATGTCTTGAAAAAAATTTATTTTTATTTAATTGAGTACCCTTTAAGAATGAATAAAACAAAACAGCTTCGGCATTAGCTGACACAACAGCGGTTGACGTGCCGGAAAATCCAACCATCAACCTAAAACGTGTCCATTGGCGAAAAATATACAAGCAATTGGACGATTTGTGTAAGCCGTTTACTGGTTTTGACTTGTCCGATAGATTTATTTTCGTTATATTCGGTCCATTAAGTATTTATCTAGGTCTAGACCAGGGACAGGTAACCTTTTTATGTTTAAAGGTCACATCAGAATTGATTGTCTACTAACAAGGTAGCATTCAATAAAGTTTGAATGTTTTCAAAAAAATGGAGTAAACAAGTCAAGTTCAAATCCTGTGGACAAACCTGTGAGAATTGCCAGAGGGAAAGTCAGACAACTATTTAACTCTCTCTCTCTCTCTCTCTCTCTCTCTCTCTCTCTCTCTCTCTCTCTCTCTCTCTCTCCCATACACAATTATAGGTAAATAGGGATGCAGATTGAGCTCTCTGGCCTTGAAAGTAAGGCAAACTGCTCGAAGAAAAAGAAAATCTTTAAATTGCAAAATTAGGGGACATGATGATAGAATGCCCGAGCTATTAAATGTGCTTGATATTGAAAAAATCATAAGGAATCTACGGAAGTCTAGAAGCACCAAAATAAAATGATTCAATATCAAGATCTCAAGTTTAATCTTTTAGATAATAACTTAGTCCAAATTTAATCTATATATTAATACTCGTGTTCCTTAATTGTATGACCGTTATCATCTTGCAACACCCCCTGGTTAAAAATGAGAATCGTCCAAGATAGAATGGAAAAATGGATATCTTAATTATCTAATGTTGCTTATCCGCCGAATTCTTATTATGCGTGTCATCACCTCAACTACATAATGGACCATTTCGTTTTTATCATAAATAAGGAGAGAAAAAAAGACATGCTACACAGAAAAAAATGTAAGAAAGAAAGAAAGAAAAGGGAAAAGATAAAGAGAGGGGGTGAGCACACAGAAGCTATAGCATTAATATATTTCAATCGAGCATGATGAAAAAAAGACAGGAAAAAAAGAAAGAGTAAAAGAGAGAGTTAAATTAGAATCATTATACCTTTTACGTAATTGCAATAGCTCTTAAGCAAACATATAAATCGGTATGATAATTAAATTATTATACTGTGTTATATCCACATGGCCTGCTAGTAGATATTAGAAAAATGAAAATATGTACTAATCTTTTATTGATTTTATAAAAATTGTTCGCTGCGAGGAGCTCTCGGTGTACGAGCTTCGCAAGCAGATGTCCACAATTTTAATTGGACTTTTAAAAGGAATATGGAAGGCCTCATTTGATACTTTGAAAAAACACATGCGGCTGTATGACCGTGGGTTTTCTGTCCCTGGTCTAGAATATTTATCCCTAAGTGTTGTATTTCAACTGATGCATATTCTAGATTGTGAACATTAATTTCAATATTTGTTGGTGTTATTAATGTGTATCTGTTGATTCCAGTCTTTTATACCGGTTTAGTTCAATCGGTAGAGCACCTGCCTAGGAATCACTAGGTTCCGTGTTCGATACCAGTCCCCGCCAACTCAGCATATGAGCAGCACAGATTGGTAATCTGATTTGTGCGGTAAAGTGGGGAGCTGACGGTATGTGTGGCGCTGCAACTCAGCAAAAACAACCTCCCAGGTCTAACACTAACGAAAAGGGGATAGACTCCCTTATTGTCCGGCTGGTAACAACAAAGGCCACTCCGCCAAATAGCGATTGATTTTCCATGAGGATACTATTTGAGAATTGTGTCAATTCACGGACTTATTGACGCATTCTGGCTCGGATATTTATTTCGTCTTAATTCCGTTGCTTTTTTCATGAGCGTGAGTGCGCGGAAGCGATAATGCTAATTTGTTTCAATCGAACAAAATGAAAAGATGAAAAGAAGGAAAAAATTAAAAAAGGGTGAGAGAAAGTTAAATCAAGATTATTATACTTTTTAAGCATTGAAATATTTGCAATAGCTCTTAAGACAACATATCAAACGTTGCAATAATTATCATAATGTGGTATATCCACAGGTCCTGCTAATATATAAACTCTTGTTTTTTGTCAAAGGTTTTCTCTGAAAAAAACTTCCTATGCAATACGATATTCTATTTATAATAAATTCTTTCCTTTTAAACCAAATAGAATTAAGAATGAAGAAAATCACACGAATTACGACACGTGCTGATTATATTATTGCAATTTAAAATCTCAAATTAATTTTGGAATTGAAAAACTATTAAATGATAGTTTTAGAATATTTTTTCAGTTTCAATGTATGTTAATTCTTTGTATATCATTCTATTTTATGTAAGAAACAATTGAGAATGTTACAAAGATATTAATTGGTTTATTCTCCATTATGAATTAAAAACTATATTAGTTTTTAAGATAAAAAATAAAATTAGAAATTTATCACGCTATTTTTACAGTTATATAAGATTATATAATACTTGACAAAACGCGACTTGTGGGGCCACACATTCAGTTCTGGGCAGTTTTGGATAATTGAGATCAGAAAAAATTGAATTTGCAAAGCTGATTAAATTTTAAAAAATAAATATAGCCAAAGAACATTAAAATCAGTTTGTAAGATTTCTAAGAAAGGCGTTTGACCTCATTCAAATTTAAATGGACCTGGTTCCTGGAAGTTAAATCTTCCTCTCCACTCTACAATCTCTCTTTAATCTGATAGAAAAACACACACACACACACACACACACTATATATATATATATATATATATATATATATATATATATATATATATCAACCCCTCCGAGAAGCAGGATTCGACACAAGGTCAATTTCTTAAGCGGAGTTTAACAGTTTGAATTCAGATTTTCCTTCTCCTCTGGTTACCCAGTCATGGTTAAAAGACTCCTGTCTGCCTGGATTCATACCTTCCTACGGGTATTAGTGTCATGTAAAAATGCCAACAGTTTTCCTGCGACTCTAACCATAGACCACGCGCCTCCATAAAAACTAACATATATATAATGAGTAGTTTATCAAGACATATTCTGAGAGGGGTAAATTGATAGACTGAAGCCATGGGACTTAATTGCAGATTACAACTAATTATAACCAATTATAATGTTTTTTCTTTTCAAACATAACTCAATCCCAGAAATAAGAAATAGTTTAGCATGTACTTTGGGTCTTTAAACTAAATAGGGAAAAGTCTTTAAGGAAATGGCCATTGATTAAACCAGCTTTTGTATGATAATAGTTAATATTTCGCTTTTGGTCTTAGATGATTGCTTTACAGATCACATCTCTTCAGTTTTGATGACATTAATCATATTTGATATTTGTCATTTCTTTTAGCAAAAATATAATTGATTTCATTAAGTGGAATTTTGTTGCTGAACTATTTTTTTTTCGATCAAAATAGATTTGTTACGGCTCTAAAGTAATTATCGTGAATGGATATGTATAGATATAAACTTGCTCAAAAGTTAAGCCAATATATAATCAAATAATTCGATTAGAAATGAACGATTTAACGAATTTTAATAAGATACGAATGTTTATCACGTCTCAGGTGAAAGGTAAAAGAAAATAAATAGCTGGCTTTTCACATTCGATGTGAATCTTGTCAATATATAGAATGCAATTCATGGCAAATACACAGTTTGACTTTGTTCGTATTGCGATTTTGTCTTGACAAAAAACACTTTTTTCTAATATAAATCAAACGTAGCATAATGCCGATGTAAATATATTGTAAGGGATATATTTTCCCCTACAAGGTAGTTGGACTCGTCCAACGGAACGCATAAAGATATGAATACCCGAGATTATTCGTAGTCGAGTCATCATTAGTCGAGTGGATAGTTGGAGAACTGCGCGTTGATTCAAAAGTAATAAAACATTTTCTGGATTTTCAATGTTGTATTTGATAAATAAAAAAAATTTTAGCCGGCTTAGCTCAGTGGCTAGAGTGTCTGACTAGGAACAACAAGGTTCCTGGTTCGATACTGACCCTCGTAAACTCTGTGTAGTAAAGTGACGCTCTAACTCAGACGCTAAAAAATCTCGTTCTAGCGCTAGTCAAAAGGGATAGACTCCTTCGCTCTCAGGACACCCTGATGATTTTACTTTTATTTCATAAATTCAATTGTTACATAATTTATGCGGTTGCATAAGATTATTGTCGGTCCCCTGTAATTCTGAGGGGATGACCCTTTTCATACCATGGCCGGGTCCTTCAATGGAAAATTACAGAAGCCTGCCAAAATACGTGAAGTCACGTGCGACCTTTTTCAGAGTCCCCAGTTTGCAGTTAGACGTCAGGCAGTGAAGATGTACTGCCGAACTGTGAATCACTTTGCATACGCGCGCTATGTTAGTTAGCAGAAGTTGGTGGGGATTTAACAATAAAATAAGATCAAAAGTAAATCGAAGTCTTGTGTTTATGACCTAAAAACTAACAATGACACAGGACTTCTGATAAGAGAAATCCCTAACAGAAAACCAGACCCAAAGTCCCCAAGAAAGTCCAGACCTTAGAAGATGCCTAGACCAAGTCAAGATGATAGAAGAAATACCAAAGATAATCAGAATACTAAAGACGGCTAAGAAATATAATTAAAGAAATAGCTATGCAACACAATCACAACTAAATAATTAGTGACAATTAACGTTGAGATATTAGGGAGAAGAGGATTCGTTTTTCATGCATATGTATTAAAAGACAGCTCAGTAGAAACATTACAGCAATCAGTCGCCTAGTACAAAGACACAAAACAATGTGAACCATAAGTCAAACCCCAAGAGAAACTAATGTTCATGAGTACAGGCTGCTTATAATTGAGACTTGCAAGAAAGTAAATCCAATTCACCAAGTCACTTCCTTCAGGATCAGAGAGGCATACACACTTTTGTGTATCTCTTACCACCGACAAAAGACGTTTAAATACTATCGATCTTTGTACATGGTGTCTTAAGCGATAATAAATTCCTATAAAGGAATGGTTACACTGGAACAATGATGGAATCGTTTGGACAATCGGCTTTTTGAAAAGAAAGAGTTTCTAACGCATGTCACTGATAGCAGACGTTGAATTTTATGCGCTGCATATCCCCTCACCAGGTTCCCTTTTCTGATGGTTCAGTTTTGATCTGGAATTGCTGATCGTAAAACTTCTAGTTCAATTATGTAATATTACTACAAGACAACTCCAACGATCAAAGATACAAGACAAAGTCGCTGAAGGTGTCGATCTAACTCATTTTGATAATAACTCACTGACATTTCATATCCTTTATATGGATGACAATGCCAAACCCTTTAAAGAATTTGTAATTCGGGAATATTTGAACATAATACTATAAACTGTCATCCGTGACATGCAAAAAGCCCTGATCTCAACCCTTTAGAAGTTTTGATGTGATACATTGGACGATAAATTGCGCGATAGTCTTCCTTCTGTGCAAACCCGGATAGAATTCGATCGCTGATTGCCGATAGAATGTCACATTATTCGCTAGATGATAATAAGAAAAGTAATAAGTAGTACGAGAAATTGTTTGGAAAGTGCCATTCGGGCGATTAACCTTATTATAATGAAAATTCAGTGTCTGTTTATCTGTTACCAAAACTACGCCATCGCTTACGTCACAATACATTCAAGAATTGCGTAAGTTAATTAATGAGTATTTACTTTATAGTTAAAATCATTCATTTGTAGTCAAAATCAATAATTAATATAGAACATAATAGATCTTATTTAATAACGATGTCTCTATGAAAATCCGAGTTTGATCTGCGTCAAAACGAACTATGTTTTTAGTGCGTTTAAATCCTGCAAAGTTCTTTTTATATATATCTAAGAAATAAAGCATTACATAATATATTGTGTGGTTAATTTGCATACTGGTCTTAAAAAAACTGTGTTTAATAAATAATTGCTTGATTTTATTGATCTCTAACTTCATTGTTTTATCATTTTGCATTTTAAATCAATCCTGCGAATTATTTTATATAGAAACCAATTAAAATATAATTAAAATAAGTTTAATCTTTTTGTATGCGTTCTCATTCAATTTAGTTAGTATTTCTAATTTAATATATTTCTTTGAACTAAAACTTAAATACTTAGGCCCGGCGGAGGGCACATATTCTTGCTAGTAAGTATATAAAAAATATTGACATCGTCTTTGCATACAACTATTTTTTTTTCTTTTATTCATGTCTCAGAAATTACATTTGAAATAAATATTTTCTATATTTTATATATTTCATAATAGAACCTTATTCAAATATATTAACAATTACGTAACGTATGAATATTTTGCCTTTAGTTTTACTAAAAGTCTACAAAAATAATTTTTTGTGGAAAATCAATTTTAATTTTAGCAGAAAAAAACAAAAAAAACAAAACAAAACGAAGACACTCATCTTTTGAGTGTGTATATATTTTCATGCTTTATAAGTTAATGTAAAAGTCTATGGAGTGGACTATTGTCCGTATCAGCGAGGGAACCTATCCCCTGTTCGTTAACGCTGGAGCAGGGAATTTGTTTCTGTTGAAGTGGAGTGCAATACCAACCTTCACCACCCAAATACTTTACCACACAGATCGGATTACCAAAGCTGTTCAACTCATATTCTGAGCCGGTGGGTACCAGTATCGAACCCGCAACCTTGCGATGACCTAGGCAAATTCTCTACCGACTGAGCTAAACGGCCCCTTTAAGTTAATGTGATATGTATACTTACATATAAATCTCATGTTCCAATAAATACATTCCAGATTTTTTATTATTATTATTATTATTATTATTATTATTATTATATTATTATTATTAAAGTTTTTCCCATCAGATTTAGCTTATCGCCTTTCACTGCAGTCTGAGTGACAAGTCTACTCAGTTCTCCAGGACTCTTCTGAGTATTCTGCCAGATTGCAGTAATGCTGTATTTTGGATGGTCTCGATTCTCCCTCTGATTCCCAGATTTTCCAAACTTTTTTCCAATTTTTGGGGACCGTTCCAAGTGCACCAACTACAATTATTATTATTATTATTATTATTATTATTATTATTATTATTATTATT
>CM042137.1:151103320-151123320 GCA_023376005.1 Doryteuthis pealeii
TTAGTCAACTTCAGGATGGAAATCCCATCGGTGAACTTGTGCAAAACTTTCGAGTGGGATATTTTTTGCGCATGTTCACCGATGGAAATTGGCGTTATTTTTTCTTTTGTCAATTGCTTTGAGAATTTTCCAATATTCCAACTCCTCCTGGACAAACCTCATGGATCAACACCGTTGGAATATGAAAACCCCCAACAATATAATCTATCATCATCAGTTGAATCCAAAATGCGGGAAATGTTTATGAACAACAGAAGAGAAGGAAGAGAGTATTAATGCGGCTATATGCCGAGTCGGGTGCTCACTTGTTGTATCTCACTTTAAGATAAATAAATAAAAATTTGAAGTGAGTGCACAAGTGTGCTCACTTCAAATAAAGGAAGAGAGTATTAATGCGACTGGGCATCAATTCCGATTTGGACAACCTGGAAAAGTGCCATAGTAATATTGTTGATTTTCATATTGCAATGGAGATTATGTAACTGTCTATTTGTAACCGAAAACTAAGTCACGACTGACATCACGATTTCCTTAGTTATTTAAGTTATATTCTCGACGATTATGAAATATGAAATTTAATCTTAATTGGCATTATCATTATATTTACCAACGTTGTTTCTATTAAAGTGTCGTTGAGTTTGTATTGCCACAAAACAGCCTGAATTATTAAAGCATTTAAGATCCAGAAATATATGTTATAAAGAAAGTATATGGTGGAATAATATGCATAATAATGTTGACAAAACTGGGTTTAATAAATAATCATTTGCTGCTATTGAATTTCTTATACTAGAATATCATTCTCAAACGTATTAAAAGCAATCCTCTACATGAACTTATATAGAAACCAATTAAAATAAGTGTAAAATTCTTTTATAGTTGCCTCAGTCTTTTTAAGTTAATATAATCTTTATTGCACTAAAATTTAAATACTTGCCCCCAGGGCGTATATGTTGCTAGCATTAACAAGATTTTATTTGTATATTAATAAAGATAGTGGATTAGTATATATATATATATATATATATATATATATATATATATATATATATATATATATATATATTAAAGGAAATATTATTTTATATGTGTTCCGTGTTCAGATAATTTGTTAAATAAAATATCAGAGTTGATAGCGAAATGCCACCATGAAAGTAAATATTTACTTTGCAGTTTTGCGCCTGATTGAGCCGCGTGACTTTATATATAAAACTTTTTTTTATTACGGTCATGCGACGGAAAATAGTCTATAAAAATAGTATATAGGTACGCTTCAAAACAACACCAATGATGTAGGCATTCTTAGATGACGTCACGTCCATCTAAAAAATATTTGAACTCAGAATCAATCTACACACTCTACAACATGCATACACCTACTCCCTTGATAATGACCGAACATGTTCGAAAGTACTTGTCCTCGGAAAATACAAACAGAAACGTTGGTCTGGTTTTTCTTGTTTTTTTTTTAAATACATACAAACACAGCTGCGACATCTTGTCTGTCTAAGGAAACCTGAATAAACTCTGAAAAACTAAATACTCATCTCCCATTTTTGATAAAACGTGCCTACATTATATATATATATATATATATATATATATGTGTGTGTGTGTGTGTGTGTGTGTGTAAAATGAAAATGGAAGTGAATCCGACGGTATGTTGAAAAGAGAAATAAAGGAAAGAAAGTATAGAATTGATAAAATAGGATATTTTAATTAATTTTACTTACACGTGTTTTTGTCAAGGGTTTATCCATGTGTACATTATTTAAACTATTATTATTTTTAAACAACCAGATGAAATAATAATAATAATGATAATAATAATAATAATAATAATAGAAAAAATTTAGAAATGTTCCGCACACAAAGAAATATCGACCTTCCTCAAAGTAAATCCTTATTTTTTTAAATGAAATTCGTTGGAACGCGGAGAATTTGTGAAATGTTCGAAAAAAGAACTTTAAAAAAATAATGTACACGTGGATGAACTCCTACCTGAAACACGTGTAAGTAAAATTAATTAAAATATCCTATTTTATCTTTATTTCTCTTTCATATATAATATATATATTATATATATATATATATATATATATATATATATATATATAAAAGTAAAGTAAAGTCGACGGGGAGGCCTAAAGTCGGTATCAGCCAGTCAGCGAGGGAGTCTATCCCCTTTTCAATAGCGCTAGACCAAGGAAATTGTTTCAGCATCTGAGGTAGAACGCCACACCTACCATCAGCTCCTTACTTTACCGCACAGATCCCTGTGCATACCAAACGTTGTATATTGGGAATCTTTCTGATTTTGTTATTTATGACTTGAAGAAAATTGTAATTCAATTGAAATACAACACAGTCGATGTTTCTGTTAGCGTTATAGAATACATAATCAGTGACCCGATTTAAAATATTGGGAAGGGTATTAATCAGATTCTTCTCCCCTCAGCTGTGGGTAAATATTAGATCAGACTTTACTCTTTCACCTTGATACGCTAGCACACTAGAAAAACGAAAAGGAATTTAAGCCAGTTGCACTCCGCTTAAGAAATGACCTTGTGTCACATTCATACCGAGTCAGAGGGGTTGGGTAAATACCTAAATAAATAAAAAAAACTTTAAAAAATTATTCTTATAAAACATTATACAAAAAAATGTAACATCTGTTCTACTGAAGCTCTTGTTTTTTTGTTGTTTTTTTTTTGTTTGCTTGTTTTATTTAGTAATTCCAGCATAAATATATAGGATTGTTTGGAGGTAGAAAAGATATGTACTCGAGTCAACACTCACCAAAGGTCAGTATTACCATTATTGTATCCGTGATATACTAACATACAATAAACTGAATGAATACGCTCAGTTAGACATAAATAAATATTTAACTGATGCAATGAAATATGCAAACTTCAATGTTTCACAGTATGCTTTTTTATCCGTTTGCAAACTGAACTCAAAAAATATTTTTACTGGTTTATAATAATTTTCTTATTGCTATGTACCCGCATAAGAAATAGCTTGGTGGTTGAATTTATTGTATTCTTTTACTCCAATCAATATTTCCTGTTTGAAGATGGATACAACGTAGATATTACCATATTAGATTTTTCAATGTTATTCTGTTCTATCTCCGTGCTAGAATCAGACAACGCAAAACACCTTGTTACATGTCTGGGCTGTACTGGGCTGGGGCTCTTCGAATAATTTTACAGGCATCAATGTCATTTTGGATTAGGTGAGAAAAAAAACAATATCAAAGTTTCAAGTTTAATGACATGGAAAATGCCTCAGTAAGAAATATGAGAATATTCGTTGGAAAACAACAAAAAAAAAATTATACTTGGCTTGTTTAAAACTGAACATTTGATTCATAACATTTAAAACAAAATGTAAAATGTTGGCGCATGGAAATTGTCAGTTCATATGAAGAACATCCATCATCAATATTGGAATATTTTGGCCAAGAACACGGAACAATTTCCTAAAGAATCTTTTAAATGATTTTTACATTCTCAAACATTGGAATGCTGAATTTTCATATTTTTTCTCTTTTAAATACAATTCAACTTACAAAGATTTGGATTTAAAGTTTGATGTTCTTAGGGTTATTTCACTACTACTACGAATACGATTACGACTACCAAGAATTATTATTTTCACGTTAGTTGATGATATTTCACTGGAGTGTGAGTGACAAGTCTCCTCAGGTCTCCAGGACTCTTCTGGGTATTCTAGCCGATTGCAGCAGTGGAGTAATCAGGATGGTCTTTATTCTTCCTCTGATTTCTAGATCCTCCAGTCTTTTTTCCCAAGTTTATTGTTACCGTTCGAAGTGCACCAACTACAATTGGTATCACTTTCACTCTCATATTCCACAGCTTTTTTAATTCTCTGGCAAGGTCCACGTATTTATCCATCTTTTCATTTTCCTTCAGCTTCACCCTGTGATCTGCTGGGACCGCAAAGTCCCCCAGTTGGCACGTTCTCTTTTTTTATTGTTAATCAATACTAGGTCTGGTTATTATTAATATTATTATTATTATTATTATAATTATTATTATTATTATTATTATTATTTCACTCCATTCGAGTTTTCACAACCACCCTAGCCGGTGGTTCACTGAATGCGGAGTGATAGCAGGTCTCCAAGACTTTTCTGAGTATTCTAACCGATTTTAAAAATGCAGTTGTTTGGATAGTCTCCTTTCTTCCTCTGATTTCCAACTCATTCAGACTCTTTTGCAAACCATTGGAAACTGTATCAAGGGCACCAATTACAATTAATACAACATGTTCCTTGATGTTCCACTGGACGGCAAAATCCACGAAATGACAAGTTCTCTTTTTCTTGTTAATTAACACTAGGTTTATCATTATTATTTCCGTTCTAACAGACTATTAAGAGAAATGAAAGAAATTGGAAAGGTAGCAAATATCTTGATAGAGGTGAAAAACGTGAAGGTGATGCAACTGTAGTTGGGGCTCATTGGAATTGTGATTAGAGAAACTGAAAATTATGGAAGAATGGAAACCATCCATATTACAGGACTGTTAATATTAACTAGAACAATTATAATTGTTATAGAAACGAGAAGATGCAAATACACGACAGAAAGAAAGACAACCTTTCGGCTGTGACAGAAGAATACACCGACAGTACCTCACCAGAGGGGTGAAATCCATACAATGGGGCCACCCCTTATGCTTAAGGATGGAATCCTGGTGGCTGAGCAGTCCATGGCATGCAACAATCCAATTTGGATCTTATTTATGCTAAACGATCTATCGGCTGGCCGCATCAATCCCTAGGACCTATATGATTGATCCGACCCTATTGTCCTTATGGAAAACCACAACTCTTTATCCTATATGTGCTAGGAGGCGGTGGCTGAGGGTCTTAGTACCTTGGGTATGACGTTAAACTGTATCTAATGGTGAATTTCCAATTTTGGAGCTCTGGGGACTACGGAGTACCCCTTCATTGCCATTACTCCCAAGTCCACTCTGACCCGGAGTACTAGTACCTGTTAGAGTTCAATTTATGATATAAATAGAAAAAATGAGATTAGAAACAATTAGGTTTTTAAAAAATTGAATACTAAATCAAGAATGAATAAGGCAAAACGTATTTGGCATAAAATAACCCAACAACGGTTGACATGCCGTAAAATCCAACCAACTAAACCAAACAATCAGCCGGAAAGAAAACAAAAAGTGAGATATTCACATATGAGATGTTTATATTTGAATTGTTTAAAAAGGAAAGGTGACAAAGTGACTAAGATAAACAATAAAATAAAAAGGAAGAAACGAAAATGTTTTATTGGCTTATTTGAAAGAACAGAAAGAACCCTTGAGAAAAAAACTTCAATAAATGAAAGTCGTTAAAGTTTAAGGATTGGAATTATTTTTTTAAGTTCATTTGCTTTTAGGGTAACATAATTAGCAAAAGGTTTTATCGACAATTCTTAAATAATCTAATTTGAAACTAGTTTTGAAAGTGACTGTTACGGATCTACGCAGGAAATGGTATAAGCTATCTCAAGGGGATCGTTAATCATTGACTCAAGTTTGAATGAGTTGATCGTTGGTGTCGTAAAGGCATTTGAAATTTTAAAGTGCTGAGTTCAACAGATCAGTGACAGTTTTATATTGCTGATCAGCTGCTGAGTTGGGGATTAATTGATTAATTTTACCGTCAAACTCCCAAGGGTTATTTCTTGCCCTGCGTTTAAAGAATTGCATTCATGTGTATATTTGATGTTAGTTTAGTATTTTTTTTTATTTGCATACGGCCCTATCAAATATAATTTAGAATCTTCTAATTTTTAAACAGATACATTTGACGCATTGATTCTACCACTCCAGATCACAGTGTAGCTGGGAGTAATAACAATAAAAAGGTACTCTTTTAATATATATATCGTCGGGGTGGTCTAATGTCGGTATGAGCCAACCAGCGAGGGAGTCTATCGCCTTTTCACTAGTGCTAGACCAAGGAGATTATTTTAGCGTCTGAGGTGGAGCGCCACACCTACCAGCAGCTCCTTACTTTACTGCACAGATCCCTGTGCTATTCATACGCTGAGTTGGCGAGGGCCGGTATCGAACTAGGAACCTTGTGGTTTCTAGCCGACTGAGCTAACCCGGCCCTTGTGTGTGTGTGTGTGTGTGTGTGTGTGTGTGTGTGTGTGTGAAGAGAGAGAGGGAGAGACAGAGACAACCAAAATTAAGAATACCACAACATCTACCAACTGAAATTCTCAATCTTTTTTTTGCTCTTGGTTAACATATTCCGTGTTCCTCCTACAATATTTTGATTGACTATTTAAAAAAAATAACGATTTTTATCTTGTGTGGGTGTCTAGATTTTTCAAAGTTTTATTTTCTCTTCAAAGTTTCTGTTGGTCCACGCATAATCTTACACGCACTTATATTTTAATGTTCTTTTCCTTGGAGATTTTTGTCTTGTCTGCTTCGATACTTTGTCTTGTCAGTTCAATGATTGACATTGGCTCATAAAACTCAATAAAAGTTCAATAGGTACGATTGATTCCTTCTGATGTCTGATCTCGGAAAATGCCAATTGTATATCGTCTACGTCATCTTTCTTTCGTCTACGTCATCTTTCTTTCGATATTGAATATTTCTCAGCGTCGCAATATCTGGCCATTGAATTTCCTGGAATGGTCAATATAAAAAAAACAAATAAAAGAAAGATATTGTTTTCACTAAATATATTTCCTAATAATTTGGATGGGATTTTTTTTTTAAACTAAAGGCGTTTTAATTATGTTTCATATACGAGTGAATGTTTACTAATATGATCTTATGAAAGGTTCATTTAATCATCGGCACTTTAATGTCAAATATTAGCAGGTCCTGGGGATATACCACAGTATGCTCGTTTAATTATTACAACGTTTCATATGTTTACTTAAGGGGTATTGCAATTACTTCAATATGTAAAACGCTTAATAATCTCGATTTGAATCTCGCTCACTCATTTTTTCTTTTTTATCCGTGTTTTCATCTTTTTTTCATGTTAGATTGAAACGTATTAGAGTTAACGCTTCCGCGTGCTCACCCCCTCTCTTTATCTTACTCCTACTCTCTTTCTTTCTTTCTTTCTTTCTTTCTTTCTTTCTTTCTTTCTTTCTTATTATATTTTTCTGTGTAGTATTTTATTTTCTTACCTTTATTTCTTTATAATAAAAACGGAATGGTCCATTATTTGGCTGAGGTGACGACACTTATTAGAAATGAGATTACGGCGCATTAGTGACACCAGTAAATCAGGATTTCCCTTTTTGCATTTAATTTTTAAAGATTTGGACAGTCTCATTTTTAACGAGAGGCAGTTGCAAGATGATGAGAAAATATTGTTAGCAGTAAAACTTATTAATAACTTTGCAACAAAGTATTAAATGTAATTTATGATTTTTTGTTGTACGATAAAACAAAATTTCTATTTCCATTCATTTATATACACAACAGAATATCTCCTGAGAAAAATCCGAAACGTGGTCTAACATATATATATATATATATATGTGTCTAACATATATATATATATATATATATATATGTGTGTGTGTGTGTGTGTGTGTGTGTGTGTGTGTCTAACATATATATATATACGTGTGTGTGTGTGTGTGTATGTGCCTATCCGTCTGTGTGTGTCTCTGTGTGTGTCTGTCTGTCCGTCTGTGTTTGTGTCTGTGAATCATGTCTTCCTATTCCTGAAAAAATATTAAGTACCGTTCGATAAAGTTGTGTGTCAGTTGGCTTTCTTCCGAAAAAGATTGTCTTTGAAATCAGCAGATCGATAGAATAATGGAACATATCTGCCTTGTCGAAATATTTATCGGGGGAAATCTTTTTTGACGAGATAGAAGGCCTAAACGATGTCCTTCCCAGTTAGAAAAATCATTTTTTTTTATTTTTCAATAAAAAGGAATAACTATTTTCAAGTCCAATTAGATTTATTTATTCAAGTAAAAGAAAAAGGCAGCATTTAAGTGGAAAGCAAATAGTCTCTTTACTGTAGAATGTACCCGCGTTGCTTAAGGATGGAATCGTGGTGGCTGAGCCGTACGACATGCAACTCCAAACTTTGAACTTTAATTAACCTTAGCGGTTGATCATAGAGGCCCCTTCCGATCAATCGGCTGGTCATGTCAATCGCTAGCATCTATATGGTTGTCCCAACCCTATTGTCCTAATGGCAATCCCCAAGCCTTTTTTTATCATATATACACGAGAAGGTGGTGGATGAGGATGTTTGTCTCCTTGATATGACGTTGAATTGATGGTGAGGTTCCAGTTCTGGAGCCCTGAGAATGTCGAGTACCCTTCATCACCATTACTCCCAGGTCCACTCTGACCCGAAGTGGTAGCACCTGTTAGGGTCTCACCTGTTGGTTAAATAGAAAAAAATGATTAGTATTATCTGCGTTATTCGGACTATATTCCCCATCTTCATTGTTATTTGTACAACGTTTCGGCCAATATGCCCTCCGGCCTTCTTCAGGTTTGTCTTCTCGGACTCAGGAACCTTCTTTTCGAACTCGGGAACTTTCTTGTCGTAAACGGGAGCCATCACGGAACTTTGAACCTAACCTTTTATTTATTCCACGGGGGTATCCTGTTCTCATTCCGTTAACCATATTTGGGGGAGGAGTTGTGTTAATTATTTTTCTAACTGCTATGGTTAGCGGAATGAGAACAGGATACCCCCGTGGACTAAATAAAGGGTTAGGTTCAACGTTCGGTGATGGCTCCCGTTTACGACAAGAAAGTTCCCGAGTTCGAAAAGAAGGTTCCCGAGTCCGAGAAGTTTCCCGATTCCGACAAGAAATACCTGAAGAAGGCCGGAGGGCATATCGGCCGAAACGTTGTAAAAATAACAATGAAGATGAGGACAATAGTCCGAATAACACAGATAATACTAATCTTCAAGCCTCATCTAAAACATTCAGAGAAATAGAAAAAAATGAGTTGAAAGATAATGTGTTTAAAATGAGTTTGAAGAAGAAAAACGGAGTTCCAATTAAAAATGAGTAAAACAAAACATCTCTGACAAAAATTACCCAAGGGGTTGACATGCCGTAAAGACCAACCAACCAACCAACTGTAGAATATTTGGAATATCAACATTTTTCCTTACCATTTATTTAACTATGCAATGTCATCAGTCCCAACACTTTTGCCCCATTATCATTCATCGACTTTAGGTCTACTTTGAGTATTTGAGTTAGTTACGTATTCAAGCGTAGGTAGGGTAGATTTATAAATGTCCGTTTTCTGAACACTCCCAAATTGAATGCGCTTAATGAAGCTCTTCATGCACAATCAGCAATTATATAACAGTCTCATAAATCTACCATTTACTATGTTCATATCTGGATGGAATGATCAATATATTACATATGATATAATCATCATGAGGTCATTCTGGCAGCACTGATATTCTTGACAATCTCTCGCCAAACGTCCCTATCGGTCATCGACCACGGGAGGTCCTCTGTGCAGCATCCAGAATCCATAGAGAGCTGATCTATGTAGGTCTTTATTTAAGGGCCCACACTTGCATGACCCTTTGCAGGTTTCTCCAGGAGAACGTTGCTTATGAGTTCGTCCTTGCTTCTCCAGCAGTTTCCAGTGTGTCAGTACGTATTACTCGGATGGCTAATGTAAGTAAAGTAAAGTCGACGGGGTGGCCTAAAGTCGGTATCAGCCAGTCAGCGAGGGTGTCTATCCCCTTTTCAATAGCGCTAGACCAAGGAGATTGTTTCTTAGCATCTGAGGTGGAGCGCCACACCTACCATCAGCTCCTTACTTTACCGCACAGATCCCTGGGCTACTCATACGCTGAGTTGGTGAGGACCGGTATCGAGCTAGGAACCTTGTGGTTTCTAGCCGAATGCTCTACCGACTGAGCTAACCCGGCCCCTAATGTGATAGAGGGTAATTATCCGTAAAGAGGTTTTCATTGGGTTGCTGTTTCCGCGATTTATTTAAGACAGCATGTAGCATTCTTGTGCAACTCCCATCTATTCTATTATCAAGGAGTTCTCATGGGGAGCAAGTGGTGTAGCTATATAGTTGTACCGATACAACCACAGTTTAGAAGTATTGCCTCCTTAACCTGTCAGTGGGATCAGACTTCCATATGTTTGAAAGTCTATAGCAGTCAATGCCGTTCTTATCTCTGCATTAACATCGCTTTCAGTGGAGGAGATATTACTACCTGGACATTATAGTTTAAGAGGTGGATATTTTATCACACACCAGAACTAAAAACTATAATACTCAAGGAAATTCAATTATCATTTTTATATATAGTCAGCTACGTTAAGATTGCCCCAGGGAGCAGCAATTATATTTTATGAGATACCGTATTATTGTGAATAGTATAGAGAGTATTTTTAATGAAATAGATTGTATGAGTCTACAATTCTACAGAATTCCACATCTACTGATTTTTGTTTGGTTTTGTCTGTTTTATGATTTGTAATGTCAAATTAAATATATCTATTAGATTCCGAAATGCATCATACCAATTTGAAAAAGTGTGTGGAGTTATATTATCAAAACTATGGTTACATTTCTTATGATAATATCCTAAATGTAAATGAAAAAAACAATTCCGAAAATAAACAAACATTGTAATACGTGAATTCTTAGGGAATTCTTAAAAAGATTCTAAGAAATTTACTGAATTATTTCCTCTAATCCCCTCTCTTATTCCTCTCTTCCCACTTTATCTCTCGCTACCTGGCATTCCTAAAATGCTTTTTGACCGGGTTCTTCTGCTAGTGTATATATATATGGTTGGCAGCCATACGAGAGAGGATGGAGCAGTGTCAAAGTTGTTTTCTTCTTTGAACTACATAGCCAGGGTGGGTTCGCGGTGAGGATAAACTGTTGCCCATGCAGCAAATCTCCCCTCTCCACACTGCCGCTGTGATCCAAAGGAAAGGTAAGGTACCAATGCAGTTTGGCAACGGTAGTTTCTCAGGAGTTGACGAGTAGCACTGGATTTCAGCATCACACCACCTTTGGGGGCTTGGCTTTGGGGCGGGGGAAGTTATGGGTATGTCCACTAAAGACTTTAAGATGGTTCTAATGTTTGCCGTGTTTATACACACATATGCACACGTATACGTGAAACACACTCATTCATGTACACGTGTGGTTATATACAAGCGTTGTTGAATCCTCCAAGTTACGACTTAGTAAGTCCACGTGCCATTTCATATTAAAATCCGGCTTGGAAATAGCTTAAGGCTATAAGCTTCTGTATCTATTTGTTGCTTGTCAGGGAGAAGTCAATGGAGGTGGGGGATAAAATCTATTACCTCGTGGGTAGATTAAAATGAAATAAAATAAATAGTTAACGAAAAGAAAAGGTAAGGATTAATAAATTGACCAAGAAATTAATATATATAAATTTAAAATTACAAAACCATTAACAGAAAGGTGACGTTTCTACTCTACTTGCCAAGCTTGAAGCTTAAAGTCAGACCTTCCAATGGTAACTTTTACTGCCATTTAATATTAAAATCCGACTTGGAAATATCTTAAGACTATACACACACACACAACACACACACACCCACACACATATATATATATATATATATATATATATATATATATATATATATATATAATATACATATATATGTATGTATAGACACATATTATACAAGCACACACACACACACACACACACACATATATATATATATATACATATATATATATACATATATATGTATGTATAGACACATATTATACAAGCACACACACACACACACACACACACACACATATATATATATATATATATATATATGTATGTATAGACACATATTATACAAGTACGCATACACATATATATATGTATACAGACCCTTATTACACACACATTACACACAGAGACATATATATATAATATATATATATAATATAATATATATATGTGTGTGTGTGTGTGTGTGTGTGTGTGTGTATAAACAAGAATGTTTTCTTTTAGCGCCAGTAGAACTATTGAATCGTTCAAATTGATTCGATTCATCAATCTAGAATATTTAAATATTAATCGTTTGTGTCTGTTATCTGAGTACAACCCGTATTGTAAAAATATATTTACAAATTGAACATAGATAATAATGAAAGTTAATATAATATATTATATATATATATATATATATATATATATATATATGGGAGTAAGATGAAGAAATTAAACCGAGAGTGTGTGAAGAAAATGTAGAACAAAACACTGGATGTTAAAATGGATGGTAATTTATTCGTCGATGTTCGAACATTTCGGTTTACAAAGGTAAACTTCTACAGGACAATGAAATTATTCATTATCCTGAAGAAGTATTTTGGCAGCATTTTTTCTTTTATACAAGTTTTATTGAACTGTACAGACAATTCTTGTCGGACAAGTTTTTGGTTGATCCGTTCCAATTTTCGGGCCATCTTTTTGGTGTCGGGGTGTAACTGGTCTAACAGTCCACCAAAGGTTTCGATACGAGCGCTTTCGGCAATACAGTTTACCATCATCAGGTAGGAAACGATGATATGGTTTCGTGTCTTGTTTTTCAAGAGAACGAGTAGTAGCAAGGAATTAGAAGTGGGGGGTAATAACGATATATATATATATATATATATATATGAAAAGAGGCCCATATATTTACATTGACGGTACAGAGAAAGAAAGCGAATTGGAGATACTTATGTCAAGGAAATTATTTGTTATCCACCAATAAAATTACAAATTATTTAACTCGTGCCCTTTAATGTTTCTTTACAATATTTTTATAATCATCACGTATCTCCTCTCTCATCACATTTTAAAATACAAATTTGATTTTACGTATTCAAATGAAAAGCGCTTAAAGTGCATTTAGATATTCAACCTGTCCTCACGGAATATACTCATGGTTTACATTTTATATATCATTAATGTTAAGAGAAAGGCAACTTCAACTTCACATAATTTAACTTTTATTGTAAAACCTTCAAGTATAGGTATTTAACAACCCCTCCGCACGAGTGGGATGTGACACAATGTCAATTATTTAAGCGGAGTTTTACAAGTTTGATTCAGAGCTTTCCTTCTCTTAGAATGATTGCCTGACCAAGGTCAAAGAGCCCAGTCTGTCTTACTATTCACCCATAGCTGCTGGGTGAATAGTTGGATTCATACCTTCCCCAAGGATATTAGCGCTATGTGAAATGCAAACAGCCTCGTCCAGGATTTGAACTCGTCTCCTCATGTCCATTTTCTACGACATAATCATTGCGATGTAACCATTACACCATACACCTCTACGTATAATTAAGAAGTTCACGTTGAATGTCTTATTCTTATACAAGCAAACTACTTACAAAAATAGATCATTTTCTATGAACTGAGTATTTGTGTTCTGCCTAGGAGCCAACTGTCATTCCCTGGCTCCCCTGCCTCGGGTCAATATGTCACTTCCTGTCTTTTGGTCAGGGTTTGATGTATTATCTGCGTTTATTCGGTTGTTTTCTTTTCTTTGGGCGCGGGAAGTGTCAAACAATGAGAGTATCCTGATGTTAGGGGTTCGATCTCAAAATAAATAGATTCCCATTTTACAATAAGGGTGGGGTTGGAGTAGTCTTATAAATTCCAGACACGGGAAAAAACACAATTGTTCTTCTGGACCACACGTACGCTTCAGGGAGTCTATGTTAAATTCAGTTCCTGTCTGTTAAAGTAACATATTGTGATCAGTTAAAATCAGTAAATTTGATATACACTGTCTATCTTACGTATATGGTTTACATTGTTGTTTGATTAGTTGATTTATTTTACGGCATATCAACCCTTTTCGGGTCATTTGATGTTGGATCAAGTCAGTTTGAATAACAAAGGATGCAGGTCACTTACAGTACCAGCTCTTGCTTAGTTGTTATATGGTTTAGTCATCTTAGTTGGAACATAAAAGGACTCTACAATAGTCATTTTCATCAATTTGAAACTGGAAATACGAAATCTGTTTAGAAAATTTCGGTACTGAAGGTATATTTATCAAGTCAGAAATAAACAATGAATGTGTTGGACTGATCATGGTAGAAAATGTACGAGAAATCACCACTTGAATGTAAAAAGTAAAAATAAAATTTGCCCAGTTCATCAAATTCCAACAAAAAGTATCGATAATTAGTACTTGACATAATCCCATTATTATGCCAACAAACAATTGAATGCACCATCCGTGTGTAAGTATTTCAATTTTAACGTAACGAAATATGTCAAATTAGAAAGGCTAACGACATTATATAAGAACGCATATAAAAAGATTGCATATGTTTTAATTACATTTTAACTATATTTTGATAATTATTATATAATAATTTCTATAAAAAATATTTTCATAGGACTGAGAATAAAACTATGTTAGAGACCAATAACACCAAGTAATTATTTATTAAAAGTTTTGTTAGTTTTGTTAAAAGCACTATGCAAATTAACCACACCATTATGTAAACCTATATTTTTTGTGATATATAAGACCTATTACATTATTCTAAACGCACTAATGACATGGGCTCTTCGGGACATGTGTTTGTTAATGAAATTAAGAGCGTCGATCCCAGGGGGCTATCCCCCAGGCAACACCTGCCCCCTTGATTTAAAGGGGCAGGGCTGGGTTTATTGCCCAGCGCCTGAAGCGCCCCCTTGAAGTGGAATGCCGACAGGATCAACACATTTTGTACCTACCAGCCATGAGTTTCGGCTTGTGGGCGGGCCCACATAAAATGTCATTGTGTCACGCCCTCATAGGAGGAATGAGAGGCAAATACCATAACATGGGCTGTTTTAATGCTAATTTAAGTCGAATTTTCATATAGACACCGTTAATAAGATTTATACTTTTTTATGAATATAATATTAATGATTTTGACTATAAATTGAATATTCATTAATAAACTTACACAATTCCTGGGAATATTGTTACGTAAGCCGTGGCATAGTTTCTGTTGCAGAAAGACAGACACCGAATATTTATTATAATAAGATGTTGTTTAGTTGTGAACGCGTCCTCACTTAAATTTTAAATCCTCAATTGAAAAAAAGGATTTAAAAATTCAGCCTCGATCATTTTTATCACACTTCGGATTTAGTTAATTTGTATTTGTTGTAGAGAACAGATTATACGGCTCTGTAATAGAATGGACTGTTCTATTTTCAATATAAACAATGACGGTGTTAACCTCAGGGCCGGTCTTTCCTAACGAACGCCGGCTTGGCTAATAAATCACGTGGTCCCAGCGGGCCGTCTCCTTGGCCTTTCGATTTAAAGGGACAGAAATGAGTGTATTGCCCGGTGCTCGTGGCACCCCAAACGGGGAATGCCGTGGGAATCCACGCATTTTGTACTAGTAATCCTATGAGCTTCGGTTTGTGCGTTGCTTTCCACGTGAAGAAGATCATGTATCGCATCCTTACCTGGTGGGAGGGTGAGGTGAATACACAGGTCCTTCCAAGCGAGACTAGCTAGTAAGATTTGCGTCTGTTTACTCTCTCTTTTACCTCTTATCAAAATAAACTCTTTTTCAAGTTACGATTCGAGTTATCTTATAATATAACCAACTCCTGTAATATTACAATAGTATGTCTATATATATTTTAAATGAGAGAAAATCTATGGAAAACATTACAAAAGAAATTCATCTGTCTTTGAAAAACAGAAATGTCTGTTACAGCGAAAATATCAAAAGAAAATAATCGTCAGTTTCATCATTGATTTAGTCTCGTACGAGATAAACATATATTTATTTTTAATCGAATTTTCGTCCTTTTTTCTAACAATACAACATTTGGTACAGAGTTTTTGCAAATGTTGGATGGTATCTAAAGATTCTATTTGCATTTAATGATTTTTTAAGCTTTATTTTATGGTTAACCCAAACATTTCCAGTTTTCGCTATTCCTCTCCCCCTATCTCTCCCCCCCTTCTCTCTCTCTCTCTCTCTCTCTCTCTCTCTCTCTCTCTCTCTCTCTCTCTCTCTCTATCTATCTCTCATTCCATCTCTCCTTTACTATCGCTCTCTTTTTCTGTTGTGACTGAATTTATCAAAAACAACATTGAAAATCCGGAAAAAGTTTATTACTTTAATAATAGTAATATGAATAATAGTCAACGCGCAGTTCTCCAACAGTATGACTAGCTACTTGAAAAGTAGTGACACGTCCACTACGTAATTCGACTACGAATAACCTCGCATATTCGTATGTTTATTGTGATCCGTTGGACGAGCCCATGTATCTTCTAGGGGAGATATCTTTCCTTACAACACTTTTACTCTTTCTGTAGCTGTTACGTTATATTTGGTCATAATCAAATATCTCAAGCTGCAAGCATTGGTCTTTTTTTATTTGTTCTTAACAAATGGTGCTTTTCTTTTTCAAGCTTTCCTGCACACCCAATTATCTTTTTTTCCAATTTACAAAGCTTTGGTTTGTCTGGCACTCAGGCATGTATTTGCCTACGGTACCCACTATCTCCCAACCGGGAGGTCCAGTGAGATTCGGCCGCTGGATTACGTTTTTTGTAAATAATAGCGTCGATCTCAGGGGGCTTTCCCCCAGGCAATACCTGCCCCCTTGGGGGAAGGGCCGGGTTTATTGCCTGAGGCACCCCCTTGAGGGGGGATGCCGATAGGATCGACGCAATTTTTGTTCTTTCCCACCCATGAGCTTTGGCTTGTGAGTGGACCCACGTTAAAATGAGGCCTTGTGCACAGCCCATACAAGTGGGGTATGAGGCAAATAGACCTACTGCTCCTAAGCGGTTATCCCTTAAAGTACTAAGCAGGCTAATTGCTTAAAATCTGTAGGGATTATCTCCCTTTATTTGCTATGATTTACCGTTATATTTGGAATTATCTTCTCTTATTAGCTATGGTTTGCCGTGATGTGGCGTTGCGACCAGAATATATAAAGGAGTGCCACAAAAATCTCATTCTTTCTCCTTCTCAGACGCTTCAACTATCAGAACTAGACACACTTTGTGGCTCCATTAATTTGGACTGTGGGGCTTAGTTGCCAAGCACACGGGCCATTTTATACTCTATCCTGTTTGGTTTTCTTTCTGTGGGTGTACCAGCATTAGGAAGAACAAAGTGTTTTTGATTTTACGTCTTTATTTGTCTTCTGTACCATTGAGCCTTTGATACAGACGACGTCAATTTTACCTATAAAATCAAAACCACTTTGTCCTTCCTAATGCTGGTACAGTAAACAACTTTTACCTCCTCCTGGGCTGGTAGTGTGGTGATATCAACGTCTCCTTTCATGTACTATATGTACAAATATAGCACGTTGCATGCAAATGACCCAGTATACAGACAACTGTGCTGCAACAGTGGAACATTTCTAAGACAATAAAATCTATTTGTTATAACTCTTTGTCGGGATTTGTTCAATGTATGTGTATGCCACATTGGAGAAAACAATAGACACCAACTTTTATTTTTATTTCCAACACATCAATCAATCAAACAAAAACCACTGCTTTATGTATGGTCACAAACTTAACCAAACCTATGACCCATATAGATGTCATCATTTCAAACAAGAGCTTATGTTTTAACCAACTTTTTCTTTATATAAAAATATTAAATGGAAATAAAGTTAGTAATTTTGCATTTTAAAATGAATCGAATGTATTGTTATTAAAAAAAATGATTTCAAATAGAATAAAAAGAAACATCTATAAAATAATACTGGTGTTCCTACAAAATCCGAAAGTTATCATCTTGCAACATCCTCTGGTTAAAAATGAAACCGTCTACATGGTGTCATCACCTCAGCTAAATGATGTAACATTCCGCTTTTATTATAAAAAAGATAGGGGCGAAAAAAAACCAACATGCTACACATAAAGATATAAGAAAGAAAGAAAGAGAGATGGGGAAATATTGTGTGAGGGGGTGAAGCACAAAAGAGACAATGCTAATCTATTTCAATCGAACATAATGAAACGATGAATAAAAGGGAAAGAAAAAAGTATAAGGTAGAATTAAATAAAGATTATTATACTTTTTACATATTGAAATATTTAGCAATAGCTCTTAAGTAAATATATCAAAAGTTATAATAATTAAATTATCATATTGTGGTATATCCACAGGTGCCGCTAGTAGATTCAAATATTTGAAAAAATATAAGGAAACTAGATTATATTATTGTTGGCTTTTAAAATGAACCGAATGCATTATTATAAAACGGAATTTATTTTAAACTGAGAAAAAAAGAAAAATAGAATATATTAATAATTTGAAGGCAATTACAATGCGTATGAAAAATAAAAACAAAAATATGTTATTTTTATCTTATCGATTTCAAAGAAAACTTTATCTTCAGAGACGAAAATCAGAAATGAACGTGCTAAAGTTTTTTTTGCGTGGTTATACTTTTTTTTCTTTATTCTTCTTTTTTTCCTCTTCTTCTTTTTTTTTCTTTCTCCTCCCTCCCCCCTTCTTTATGTTATGAATGAAATGGGCGAATAACTGTAATTTCTTCTTTTTTTAAAAATATTTTTTGAGAACGAATGTTAAAATCCTACCTTGCTTATGTATCCAATATTGTCTGTTTATCATCCGGTGAATGTTGCGACAATGTAGCAATTCAATTCAAAATTTAAAAAACGATTTTTTTATTCATCTAAAAATAGCCATTCAATTCAAAATATTAAAAAAACGATTTTTTTATTCATCTAAAAATAAAATATATTAATGTATCAAGAGTAACTGTAGAGAAATCTGATCAGTTAAGAACATGATTTACAAGAGTTAACAATCGGTGATTGCATAGAAAAGATCTCTAAGTGTCGCAGGAAATGTTAAAGCTAAATTCCTGATTCAAGTCAGAGGTGAACATCAAACGAGATCTGAAACTTTGTGATCACAATTGTTTTAGTTGCACAGAAGGTCGAGAAGCCATGCTTATTAGCAGACAGTAAAGAAAGAAGAATAAAGTAGAATCAGACAAATCGATATTGTGTCTTTATAGATGATCAAGAATTCATGGAATTACCATTCTTGCCTTTTATTTCTTTGATTACTCTTCTTCTAAGCACGAATATAGGTTTTACTTGAACATGATTAGATCGTGCAAAATGATACTTTCAGTTAATTCACCTTATTTTCTTATTTCTAGTTTTTAATGTTTTACCCTTTACTTTTTAATCGTATGAAATAGTTCCTCATAGATATTCATCTTTCTATCTGAATATCACCTGTTTCAGTGCAAGTAAGACTGTATTTTCGTCGACTAACGTATGGAAGTTTACTTTGAGAAGATTTCTAAATAAGTCGTTTATTCTATGGGGAGATTAAAATTAATTTAAACGTATTGATTCTCTTACAAAGAATTCTATCTGGAAATTATGAAAAGCATGTCTCTCTTTAATCAATCTTCCTTTCCTGAATTAAGCGACATCATGTATTATATAAAGGTTGAAAAGAAAAGATTATAAATTGCGATATTTTTGTGATTGCAATCTTTGAAGCATTTAATGATAGACTGAAAATTTTGTCAAGAGGAAACTGTTATTTATTGTAAACGATTTCAAATAATCATATATTTAATCTAATGTATATTCATTTGATATACGTCATGAAATATAAAATTTACTTGTTGATCCCGTAAAAATTCCGAGGTTTTATAAGAAAAAAAAGCACAAATCATTAAAGATCAGTATGACATTATATATATATATATATATATATATATATATATATATATATATATATATATATATATATATAAGGTAAGGTAGCGTGGACGGCGTTTGGCTACAGACAGTTTATCGCCTATGCATTCTCAGAGGTTTGAGAATCACATAAGCGAGAAACTGTCATGTCTATCTTAGATATACATTTTCTACCTACAATCTTCAGCATTATTGACTTATATATATATATATATATAATAT
>CM042137.1:151133320-151143320 GCA_023376005.1 Doryteuthis pealeii
AATCAAAATCCGAGAAAGCATTAAAACTTGCCAGATTTTAGAATTGTTGATAGACGACAAAAATAACAAAGAAAACTAGCAGGACCTATGGATATACGACAGTATCATGGTAATTTATTTAGTACAACGTTTGATATGTTTACTTAAGTGCTATTGCTAAAGCGTTTAATATGTAAAAAGGATAATAATCTTAATTTAACTCTCTCTCTGTCCCTCAACACACACACACACACACACTCTCTCTCTCTCTCTCTCTCTCTCTCTCTCTCTCTCTCTCTCTCTCTCTCTCTCTATCTATCTATCTATCTATCTATCTTATTTTCTTTCTTTCCCTATTTTCATCTTTTCATTATGTTCGACTGAAACAGATTAGCGTTATCGCTTCCACGCGCTCACCCCTCTCTTTATCCTTCCCCTACTCTCTCTCTCTCTCTCTCTCTCTCTCTCTCTCTCTCTCTCTCTCTCTCTTTCTTATTATATTTTTTCTGTGTCGTATGTCTATTTTCTTCTCTTTCATTCTTTATGATAAAAACGGAATCGTCCATTATATTAACTGAGCTGATGACACTCATGAGAAATAAAAATTCGATGGATAAGAAACACCATATAATCAGGATTTAAATTTTTTTCATTTGATTTTGGACCTACTTTTAACCAGAGGGTATTGCAAGATGACAACGGTTGTACAAAGAAGGCACACGAGTATTAATATTTGCGCTGTGAGAAATATTCTTACACGTTTGAGCAAAACGATCTTTCTTCTTATGAAATGTGACGTCAATGAACAATATCAGATTCCTTCGTCAAGGTTCAATTGCCAGAAAATAAAGCCAATATAGAAACCGTAATACTCAAGCATATAACACTGCCAATGGCAGTTAAATAATTATCGGGTTATCTTCAGCGTTTTAAATAATTGTTACGATTCTCGTCGCCATTTTAGGCATTTAGTTACCCTGTTTTCAAATCCAATGGTAGAAAATAGTGTAATTTCAGTAGATACTCCTTTTTAGCAGAAATTCTGTTTCGATAGAAAAAGAGTGTAGTTTTGGTCGATACTCTTATAGAAGGAAGTCAATAATATGCCTTGTAATCTTCCTTGTACAAGGAAGTCTGCTGTATTCCTTGAAAAGGTAGAAAAATCTAGTTTCGGTAGATCCTCCTTGTAGCAGAAAGTCTTTGATTCCTTGGAATCCTCCACTATTGGTCTTGATTTCAAATAGTTCAATTCACAGTTGATTTCAGGACAAATACTAACGACCTAAAATGCATTCTATATACTTTCTGGTTGGCTAGCGCAAATGCATGCTACCGAATTTGGGAAAGTCTATAAATATAAATGAGAATGTACATCTTATACACAGACATCATCATCATCATCATGTCGCGCTGTTGGCTCGGATATCCATGAAAATCTCTCTCCATCCGTCCTATCACTCATCATTCTCAGGAGGTCCTCTATGCAGCATCCTGTATCTGCACAGAGCTGATCAATGTACGTCTTTGCTGGTCGGCCCACACTGGTGTGCCCATGTGCTAGCTTCCACTGGAGGACGTCGCTTATGAGTTCGTCCTTGCTTCCCCAGCAGTGTCCCGCGTGTCTTGTCCGTCTTACTCGGATGGTTTGGGTGATATGTGGCAGGTGGCCGTACAGCTGTTTTTTTGTGGGGTGTTGTTTCCACATCTTGTTCAGGATCACACGTAGCCTTCTTGTGCAGCTCCCATCTAGTTTATTCTCTAGTCGCTTCGTTCAGGTCCAGGTGGTGCAGCCATACAGCAGTACTGACACGACAACGGCCTTGAAGAACTGTCTCTTTAACTTGTCTGTGAGATTGGATTTCCATATGACCGATAATTTATTTATAGCGGAACATGCCTTTCCTATACGTGGATAAACGTCGTTTTCTGTGGAGGAGATGTTACTGCCTAAGTATCTAAATTGTTCTACCGAGTTTAGGAGTTTGCCATCGATGGTTGAGATGTCTCTTTTGTATTTGAAAGACATGGACTCAGTTTTATCAGAGTTTACGTATAGGCCAACATTTCGTGCTGCTTTTCTAGGCAGAGACACTCCAAAATAGTGTCCTGGGAATGACGTTAAACTCCCTGATGGTGAGGTTCCAGTTCTAGAGGTTTGGGGAATGTGAAGCACCACTTCATCACCATTGCTTCTTGGTCCACCCTGACCCGGAGTGGTAGTACCTGTTAGGGTCCCATCTATGGGTTAAATAGAAAAACATGAGTTGATAAACAAAATTGTATTATCCATTAAGAATTAATTTATTTCAAAACTTTATCGGCATTAAATGACCCACTGAGGTTGATATGCCGTAAAACAAACCAAACCAAACTAAACTCCAAAATAATTTCTTGGTTATTTAAAAAAAATATAATGGGAGAATTAAAAAAAAAATGCAATCCGAATTTGACAGGTAGTAATATTTTTATTGATAATAAAATTAATACAAATAAAAACTTAATACTATTTGATAGAAGAGATGAAATTTCTTAAGGAGAAACTTTTTTTAAGAGAAAAAATCGATTATTTTTGTTTGATACATTAATGGATTGACCTAGTTGCTGTGAGATACGATGAAGATTTACTGGTGAGGTTTTCTTATGGTTTCGACAAAATAGCTGATGCTCTCTCTCTCTCTCTCTCTCTCTCTCTCTCTCTCTCTCTCTCTCTCTCTCTCTCACACACACACACACACACACACACACACACACACATACTTAGGTGCATATGCATATAGTTATGTACATGGATTCTTATTTAAAATCAAAACGTAAATGTTTGGTTTTACGCAGCTGCAGACACACACGCACGCACGCACGCATATGTGTGTGTGTGTGTAGTTATATATGTGCATCTAGAACAATTAGCTACATGTATACTTAGTTTAGCTTTGCTTAGCTGTAGCATAAGGCCAGAAGTATGGGGCGCCCAATGAGAATCGAACTCACTAACAATAGTCTGCTAATACTAGCTTGCTAACCATTATACCACGTGTATATGTCATATTTCCTCACTCCCATATATACCCAAACACAGGCACACACAGAGGAATACATGGATGGATGGATATATACATGGATGGATGGATACACACACACACACACACACACACACACACACACCACACACACATATATATATATATATATATATATATATATATATATATATATATATATATCAGAGTTCACATAGAGGCCGATGTTCCTTGCTGCCTTCTCCAAGCTATGTAGTAGTGACTCAGCATGTGCTGGTGTATCTGCAAGAAGTGCGAGGTCATCTGCATAGTCTGCATCTGTGACAGTTTGTGTGGGATATTGCCTGCTCCTTGCCTTTCCTAGTGTGAAACCTTTTTCTTTTATGGTATCTAGTGATGTTTGGAGCATATAGTCTAGGCAATGTCAAAGAAATCTGTGTCGCCATCAGGTGAGCGTACCATTGCTTTAGTGTCTTTGTAGAGCATCATTATAGCAGCAACCGTTTCTTTGGGGAGACCATATGCAATAGTATTTGTTCCATTTTCCCTCTGTGTATGGAATCAAATGCCTTGGAGAAATCTACGAATAGTAGCGTTGCTTCTAGATTCTTTGCTCGAACCCCTTCTATGATCCCTCGTATAGTCAGGATCTAAGAGGTTGTGGATCGATTTCTGCGGAAACTGTTTTGGTTTTTCCTAAGGATTTTTTCCATTTCTGGTCGGATGCGATTAAGAAGAAGGGCATTATATATCTTAGCTGCAATAGCAGTAAGAGTTATGTCTCTGTAGTTTTTAGCGAACCGAACCGATCACAACTATTCCTTTGACTCTCTCCTTCATTAGTCCCTATCGACAATCGATATTATTAGGTCCTCTTAACGGCGCTAAGAGCCCGTACAGATTTTATTAATGTAATTTATTGCTGGTTATGAGTAGATGTCCATAGAGGAACGTCTATTATGGATTACTTCACCAGCAGTATCCAGAATGTTCTGCCCGTCTTTCTTAGTGTGGTAAATGATCGAAACACTGCTGTTTTGTAGAGAGCTGCTTTCTCGATTTGTTTCAAACTGCGTTTCTTAGTCCAAGTGGTACAATTATACAATAGTACTTAAACTTAACGTGGTAGAATTTACTTTTTATTTTATTTGTTTTGTTGTTTGGTTGGGTTTTACGGCATGTCAACCCCTTGGGTTATTTTATACCGAATACTTCTTTTGGTAATTTGGTATTCAAAATGTTTAATGCCGACAAAGTTTTTAAATAATTTCATTTTTAATGGATAATACAATTTCGTTTTTCATGTTTTCTTTTAACTCATAGATGGGACCCTAACAGGTACTACCACTCCGGGTCAGAGAGGACCAGGGAGCAATGGTGATGAAGGGGTGCTCCACATTCCCCAAACCTCCAGAAATGGAACCTCACCATCAGATAGAGTTTAACGTCATTCCTAGGACATGTAAACCCGCAGCCACCGCCTTCTAGCAAGCACCCATATGATAAAAAGGGGTTGGGGATTGCCATAAGGGCAATAGGGTTGAGAAAATCATATAGTTGCTAGGGCTTGACATGGCCAGCCGATTGATTGGAGGGGCCTCTCCGACCGCCCGTCTAGCCTAAGTAAGGTTCTAAGTGGAGTGTAGCATGTCATGAACTGCTCATCCACCAAGACTCCGTTCTTAAGCGTCACGGGTCGCCACCCACGGCAAGCAGGTGGCCCCAATGGAGGAGTCTTACCCCTCTGCAGAGGTGCAGTCGGTGCATTCTAACGCCCCAGCCGACAGGGCGGTTTTTATTTTATCATAGATCAGATTTCCATATAGTCGATAATATGTCAATAGCAAGCCATGGTTTACCTATGCGTATAATGCCTTTAGTAGATGAGATGTTGCTACAGAAGTATAAGAACAGGTAAGTAATATCAGAGGCTTACCATTTAATGAATTGGTGGTACCATCTTGATTAAAACACAGGAACTCTGTTTTATCTGACTTAACGAAGAGACCAATGTCTGTTGAGTCCTGATTGAGCACAAAAGTAACTTCTTTGACTGATCTTGTTGAAATCAAATCTAGATTACTAGAAAGACCTGTGAATGTACCACAGTAGGATAATTTAATTATTAAAACGTTATATATCTTTACTTAAGACCTATTGAAAAAGAGTTCAATAAGTAAAAAGTATAATAATAATAATATTCATTTAACTCTCCTTCACTTTTTTCTTTCTTTCCTTCTTTTCATCCCTTCATTATGTTCGATTGAAACAGAGTAGCGTTATCGCTTCCATGCACTCACACCCACTTACTCTTTTCTCTACTTTCTTTTATTTTTACTGAGTAGCATGTCCTTTTTTCCCTTTTTTTTATATATAATAAAAATGGAATGGTCCGCTTTTAGCCGAATTAATTACATTCATAAGAAATAAGAATTCCGCCGATAAGCAACACCAGATAATTAGAATTTGCTCTTTTTCATCTTGGATGGTTTAATGTTTAACCAGATAGTTTTAACAAGATGATAACGGTTGTATAATTAAGGAACATGAGTATTAAGATATAGATATATACTTTGAACATTTATCATTAATATTTGGTAAAAAATATCACTGAGATCATATAAGTAGATCAAATAATAAACATTGAACATTGGTGGATTACACAGCAAAATTATTAAAATTCCAATAATCTATTTAATATCTAAACTGATGCATCTATGAAAAATCATTTTCTAATAAGTCTTCTTTATTTCCATTCCAATAAATAATATTATTTGTAAAAATTCTCTTTTTCTTTCCTTTATTCTTTTTTTAACGTGTAAGCGAGTATGAGAAGAACTTGATAAATATCTTCTCTGAGCTGATAAGAAAGTCCAATATTCAGGTCGATTGGGAAGTTTTAATTGAATTTACAAACAAACGAAGCGTAAATTCTTCGAAAAAGTTACAAAATTCCAATAAAATTTGAAAAGCTTTCTGATAAATGCAAATGTATTTCTGGAATGTGTGTAACCGTGTTTTCGTTTATCTGGGGATACTTTTTATAAATCTAAATTCAATAAATGAGAATCAAAATGAAAAAGTAAAGATGTTACACAGTTTCTTCAAACAATTAAACTTGAAATATTAAAACTTTTTCCATTTAATGATCGGCAAACCAATACTGAACTCTTTTAATTTATAAATCTGCTACGTAAAGCCAAACATAATAAGAACATGGGAGCCATGTTATAGAACTATCATTTATTTCAATATATATATATATATATATATATATAATATATATATATATATGTGTGTGTGTGTGTGTGTGTGTGTGTGTGTGTGTGTGAAAATGGAAAAGGAATTGAATCCGACAATATGAGGAAAAATGAGTAAAGAAAAGAAATGTAGATGGATAAAATGAATTTAATCGATATCCATTAATCGATATCACTTACACATGTGTTTCGGTCAGTTTATGTGTGTGAAAACATTTTTCCCAGCGAATTTTTTCATTCAAAATAAATGTTCACTCTGATGAAGGTCGAATCTTCTATGTGTACGAAATATTTTCACACACATAAACTGACCGAAACACATGTGTAAGTGATATCGATTAATGTGATATCGATTAAATTCATTTTATCCATCTACATTTCTTTTCTTTACTCATTTTTCCTCATATATATATATATATATATATATATATATATCGATTTAGTCATCCACAGATACTGAGGTTGTACGTATCATATCTCTGCAGTGTGGCTAGACATATCAGGCTAACTCTAGCTAAGATCGAAACCTGACCGATTTATCATGAGCCAGAGTTCCTAAACTGAGCCACCAGCACACCTTCAAACTGGAGCGAGAATTTAACTGATAAATACATACATATTTATATATGTAAAGATCGTCAGAGTTCTATCTGTCTGATTGGAGAGCCTATATATCCTGAACTTCATTGATATTGTGTTACATTTCTGTATGTAATTTTGAAATACACACCAGAAAAGAAATTGTAGATTACAAATCGATTGAATTCTAAAGTTGACTTCATTGATTGATTTTAACGGCAAGTAAACCCGTCTAGATTAATTTCCTACATAGATTTCAGAAAATTGTGTTCATTGTAAAAATATATAAACATTTTTTGTAGTTGCATCTTAAATGATTTTTCTATAAAGTTATATGATATTAGATATTCCTTTCTGATACAAATAATTTGCACACAGCAATATGGTTTTAAGTACTTAAGTATTTGAAAGCAAATTAAATAGCCACAAAACGCGTTATTAAAAGATTTAAAATATTATGTGTTACAATTAACTAAACAAAGATTATATAACTGAAGCTTTCGAACCATAAAATACTGATCTCTTTATCCTTAGACCATTTTTAGTGTTTTATTTTGAAATTATCTCGTGTCTAGGATAAGAACTAATTTTTTTTTTTCAAATTTTTACTTATTCAAGCTATCGATCTTTGTGTTTTTATATGTATGAACTTTTCTTTGTATGCATATGAATGTTGGTTTATTTACTTCAGTCTGCAAATTTATTTTCTTTACAACTTTTTTGTGTTCGTAAAAAAATGCTTCAGTCTGTGCGTGTATCTGAATGTTTCTATGTCTACACGTAACGTTTGGTGCTTTGTCATCCGGTTCCTTCAAATATATTTTTATATAGAAGAATAAAATTTCAATATATCAAACTTAGCTGGAATGGTGATGATAAATTTATCTTTCCCACATTTCAAATCAAATTACTAAGGAAATATTTCAACTGACAGTCGAATACAAACCTGTCAATAGAAAAATAATCTAAACTTCTACCAACTGATAGTAAATATTATTTTATTTTTTTAGTTTCTAAATGTCCATTTTTAGAGGGTTTTTTTCTTCTTCATAGACTGAATATAAGAGCATTTGTCTACTTTAGCAGAATTTTATAAATTAACATTATTTCTTTTTCTTTAATAGTGCAAATTATTGGCAATTCAGTCTCGGAAGACTATAATATAGTTTTTGTGCCCCCGGAGTTACAGCGCCTCCTGTGAATTTAAAGTCCAATGTTAGAAAAATATTCTCGACCCCAGATGTTGCATGTGAAAACTGTCCCTGAAGATGTTGATGTGCCGGTGCTTTGTTGCCGCTGATTTCTTCTGGACCTCCTAACTTCATTGTGTTGCGCCACGGTGACTTCAGACATGACCAGTACTCTACAAAGAACCTGCTGCCGCCTAAGGCGGTCCTGAGCCAAATTTCCCCAGCTGGAAATGGCAATGCCAAGGCTAAATGGCTTTTACCTTCGCTGCCTTAGACGTATACAGTGCATCCCCTGGAGGGACAGAATCACAAACACAGCAGTTCTAGAGAGAGTTCAGCTCCGCAACTTGTATTCTTTACTGATTCAGCTTCGTCTCCGATAGCTGAGTCATGTCCGCCGAGTGGATTTATAAATTAACATAATTTCATTTTTCTTTAATAGTGCAAAGACGTTTTTGACTATGAAGTATGATAAAAATATGTGCCTAAATAGTTTTTTAAATTTTAGAATTTAAGTTTAATTCTAATGAAGTCGTTTTCACGCTGCTAGACTTATATAACAAATGTGATGATATTTAGAAGTCTAGACAACAGTATAGACGTCTAGACAAGTCAGTACTTATTATCGATGATATTTGATCGGCGCTTTTGCTACATTTTGATATACCATTCTGGATATATGCAGGATTCTCCGTACATGCCTAACATGACGTCTTTCATTGCTTTATATCTATGAATTTATCCTAGCTTATCGTAGGTATAATATAATTATCACCCTAAAAATAAGTTTTGGGTTTATGTATGCAGTTATGATATTTCAGATGGTTAGTTTGGTAGGTAGGTTGTTTGTTTTGTTTTTTTGTTTAATGGCATATCAATTCTTTTCGGGTCATTTAATTCCGAATCAAGTCATTTTGATAAAAGACTCATGTTGCTTATAGAACCTGTTTTTGCTCAAACGGTCATCCATTTATGTAGTTATTTACTGATATCCCACCATGTGAGTCGAACACAAAGATTGATTAACCTGAAACGTCACGCACAAACCGAAGATTATACGTGGCCAGTGCTAAAGATTGCGTGTATCCCTTCGGCATTCCTTTTTGAGGGGTTACTTGGAAGGATTGCCCCATGGGATCACGCTGATATTATATATATCTTACCGATACAATGGCTAAAGACACTGGACACAGGGTCCAAAATATTAAACAGACTTATCACTGCTTAACTTCAGTGATAAAGCATGAACCGATGCTTTCAGCGTGACTGTAATCGATAATTTCGTGTGTCTAAGCCAGTTACTCTAATCCACTAACCCCGCGTACAAATGCCAAAACTTACTTTATTTTTTATTATTAATATCTTTTGAAAGATAGCACAAGAAGAGGCCCTAAGAAATCCCAAACGCTATTAGTGCGAAGTGAACGGAAACATTCTCAGCCCAAATTAGAAGACAATCTGCCTCTTTCTTGTAACTATTTCACATTTTCACAGCCTTCAATGTACGTATAATTGAATAAGGAAAATTACCTACACTCATACGTCTTGTAGAATACAGTTTTTATTTAAGAAGCTCGGTTCAATCCTATTCGCTAATTATGTCTTCATTATAAACACTATAATACGATCACTGATAGAAATAACGTCTCAGGTTATCAATGAAGCCATAATCATCCTGCTGTTCACAACTTCTGTAAAGCTATTGATAAAGTTATAGAGAATCCTTCCGCGGAGATGTAAGCTTATCAAACTCAACTAAATAAATAAAAGGTAATGTTGAATTGTACTAGAAGCATTGTTTAGTTCCTATGAAAAAAAGTTTTCTTTTCACCAAAGAATTCAGAAACCTAAAGTTGATGTAGCCATTGAAAAACTATTTTATCAAACGGCACTGGAGTTTCTTTCTCGTTCTATCGAATATTTGGATAGTTTGTCTGGCACAAGGTCAATTAGAAGATGCAGAAAATAAGAAGAT
>CM042137.1:151148320-151163320 GCA_023376005.1 Doryteuthis pealeii
CACATATTCTCAAAAAAATATATATATATGAGGAAGAAAGAATAAAAAGAAGAAAGAACAGAATGGATAATAAAAGATGAATTTAATCAATATCACTTACACATGTGTTTCGGTCAGTTCATCTCTGTGTACACGGTTCAACCTATTATTATCATTAAATAAACAAATGAAATGAAATAGAAATAATAATAGAAAAATGTGAAAATATTCCGCACACAGAGAAGATTCGATTATATATATATATATATATATATATATATATATATATATATATATATATATATATATATCCTTTGATTAGTCTGTCTATTCGAGAATGCATTTGAAAAGCCCAGTACCAAGATCAAACAAAACATTTCTGCTGTACAATTGTGTCTGGGTGGACTTGGGAACAATGCAAATGAGGGAGTGACTCCACATTCCCCCTATTTTCAAAACTGGAGCCTCACCTTCAGAGATAGTTATGACATATCCAGACACCCTTATTTGTGTGTCTGCCTATCTGCAAGAAATGCACAGTGGCAAGTTAATTCAAATATTAATCCAAGCTTTATTATTGAATTCATAAAAAAAAATATTTTGTTCTCAAGTTTGTGGATTATTCAAAGCAATTTGAACCCGGTCACAAAAGTTAATAATCATTGACATTCTGAATTATATATATATACTCGCGCGAGAAGGATGTGACACAAGGTCAATTTTTTCAGCGGAGTTCAATAGGTTTGAAATTAGTTTTCTTCTAAACTGGTTACCCAATCAAGATTTAAAGTCAAGTCTTCCATTCTATTTACTCATAGCTGGGGGAGAGTAGCTCGATGCATACCTTTCCCAAGGGCATTAGCACTATGTGAAATGAAAACAGTCTTGTCCCGTATTTCACCTCGGGTCGACAAGTCCATTTCCTACTACTCTAACCATTACACCACGCACCTCCAGATAATCTGAATTATAAGAAAATCGACAAACATTTTTCCTCAAATAACACCAATGCATTTCGACAAAAAAACTATTAAAAATTGAATTCGTGTTCATCTCTTGTACTAAAATGAACTTCCCGCGTTTTTATCAGAAAGGGATCCATAATGTTTGTCCATCTAAAACACTCTATGACAATGATTCCCAAATCGGCCTTAATGATTCTATTATCATTAAGAATTTTCCTTTCAAAAGACTTTTTTATGACCGTGTTACATTAATGGGACACGGTAATTTGATAGTTTAAACAAAGTTCCTTTAAACATCTGTAACAATGGCGGTGTACGACTTTTGGAGCTCAACTGCCAATGAATGGCGGATAAATGATCAATGATTAATTCAATCAAAAGTGCTAATTGCATTTTCTAATTTGCCTATTACTTACTATTATGTACATCCGGAATATTACTAATTATGTTAGGCCAATTCATTGTTAGATATAAACGACCTTCAATAGAACAAAAAAAGAATATATATATATATATATATATATATATATATATATATATATATATATATATGGTGTCTATTTGAATGCTCTAGCGGTCACTGGAATACAATGCATGATGGTACTTAAGTAGAATGACGTCTGGTTCGAGTTTTAATTGAGAGACAAGCTTTATAGTTTATTTCAAACAAAGACAATATAAAAAAGGAAATTTATATCTGTAAACTCGAAAACAGACAATCGTTTCCATTTGGGATCCTTTTGAAAGAAGCTGAATATGTTTAATAGAACAAGTGTTTAACATCGACGTAGGAAATGGAAATGAGCTGGGTTCAAATTTTGGACGAAGCTGTTTGCATGTCTCATTATGCTAATACTCTTGGAAAAGGTATGAATCCACCTATTCTCTTTTCGGCTAGAAAGTAATTGTGAATACTAGAGCGGACTGGGCCCTTTAACTTTATTTAGGTGACCAGTCATAAAGGAAAAATCTGAATTGAAACCTAGCAAACTCCACTTAAGCAATTGACATTGTGTCACATCCTATTCGTGTGGAGGGTCTGGGGAATATATATATATATATTATATATATATATATATATATATATATACACACACACACACACACACACACACACACACACATATATATAATATATATATATATATATATATATATATATATATATATATATTTCTATCTAGACTTTGTTTCCTTACAAACGAACGATACGTTTACATATAGATAGGTAGTTTCACCTTGAATCAAAGTATAGTATCTAGACATGTAGAAAAATATTTTAAAAAGTAAAAGTTATTTTTTTCAAATGCAGAGGTACAAATATATTATCTCGAAGCTAATAAAATTAAATTATACCTCAAAAGTAAATAAGACATACGAATCAATGTATGAATTTTTATTTTGATTCATACAAATTAAATTGTGTATGTTTAATTAGATGTTTAGGAGTAAAGATATTATTCTCGTATTCCAGGCAGAAATAAAGGATTAAAATTCAATTAATTCTAAAGAAATAAATTCGACAGAAGAAAAAACAATGCATAAATATATAAATTATCAATTTTATCATATTAGATTTACATTCAATTTTTCATGTCGATTTAGATTTCTACGGATGCGGATACTAGACACTTATCCACATCCAAAATGACAGTTAGATAAACGATGATACTAGGCATAACACACAGTTACTACATTCCCATTCTAGAGATAAGTATCTGGGATCCAATCTTTAATCCTAGACAAAATCCATAGATAATCCCACTGCCAGCCTACCAGAAAAGACGAAAGTATAAAGATATAATTTTTGTATTAAGAAAGAGCAAAATGTAAGTTAAGTTATACATTTTTTTCTTGTAGCTGGTACTATGTAACCTATTACCGTCTGTCTATGTTTTTTCAACGAAGACGTGGGCGGTGTAAGCTGACTCCCATTGCTATGACATAAAAAGTATTACCGGCTTCATTTGAAAGTAGATATGAAAAAGATAACAATGGATATAAAAACTGACGTAGATTAGTAGATTATAATCCAGTAACTTAGAAAAGTTGCTGATCCAACAAATTCTTATTTCTTATGAGTGTTGTTACTTCAGCTAAATAATGGACCCGTTTTTATCATGAAGAAATAAAGGAAAGAAAACCGACATGCTATAGAGAAAAAATATAATAAAAAAGAAAGAAAGAGAAGTGGAAAGATAGTGAGAGGATGAGCGTGCAGAAGCGATAACACTAATATGTTTCAATCAAACATAAGGAAAAGATGAAAAGAAGGAAAGAAAGAATAAACGAGTGAGAGATAGTTAAATCAGGATTATTATACTTTTTACATATTGAACTATTTGGCAATAGCTCTTTAGTAAACATATCAGATGTAGTAATAATCAAATCTTTATATTTTGGTATATCCACACATTCTGCTAGTTTACAATATAATATCAACAGAAGTTATTAAAAAGTCTCCAGTCTAAGTCTTGTTCTGATTGATGGGGAAATGCTAAAGGAGTCCTTTGAGTCATTTGAAGAGAAATCCCAACTGATAATCCTTTTCTGACTTTTAGGCACAAAGCCAATTTTTTAAAAAAGGATAATCACTTAGATAATCTGATAGCTAAACTAAGTGTTTCTCCATTTAGCAATTACTTAATAGTAACAGTTCATTCAGAGTTGTTGGTAAAATATTTAATAGTAGGCATTTACACTTTGGACAGGACAAAATGAGTGTGTAATTTATTAGCTTAGGATATCATCATCATCATCATGTCGCGCTGTTAGCACGGATATACATGACAATCTCTCTCCATCCGTTCCTATCGCTCATCATTTTCAGGAAATCCTCTGTGCAACATCCTGTATCTACACAGAGCTGATCAATGTACGTCTTTGCTGGTCGGCCCACACTGGCGTGCCCATGTGTTGGCTTCCACAGGAGGACGTCGCTTATGAGTTCGTCCTTGCTTCTCCAGCAGTGTCCCGCGTGTCTTGTCCGTCTTACTCGGGTGGTTTGGGTGATATGTGGCAGGTGGCCGTATAGCTGCTTTCTCGTGGGGTGCTGTTTCCACGTCTTGTTCAGGATCACACGCAGCATTCTTGTGCAGCTTCCATCTAGTTTATTCTCTAGTCGCTTCGTTCGGGTCCAGGTGGTGCAGCCATACAGCAGTACTGACACGACAATGGCCTGGAAGAACTGTGTCTTTAACTTCTCTGTGAGATTGGATCTCAATATGACCGATAATTTATTTATAGCGGCCCATGATTTTCCTATACGTGCATTAATGTCGTTTACTGTGGAGGAGATGTTACTGCCTAAGTATCTAAATTGTTCTACCGAGTTTAGGAGATGTCGCTTTTGTTTTTGGACAGGACAAAATGAGTGTGTAATCTATTTGCTTAGGATATAAATAGACATTAATAGCGTGTTGAATTTATTTGAATACTGCCAGGTTGTAAAGCCTTCCATTCAAGTTGAAGTCAAAAGTTTGATTTTAGGATTAAATGTCGAAAAGAATCAAAAGTGGAATAAGGAAAAAAACCGGTGAATATGAGTGTTATCGGAAAAGAAATATCCAATAAAACATAAAGTGACAATTTGCCCGGAAAGTAGAATCATTCTAAAGATAACACTGATAATTATACAGAAGAAAAATAGGAGAAAAACTAAGGAAAGTCTTCTATGATTAAATACATATTTAATTTCGGAAATAGAAAATTTCCAAAGATGTTCTTCACACTTCTATTTAACATTTACAAATTGGGACCATTATTAAGCATTGAATAGTATTATACAGGATGCCTATATATATATATATATATATATATATATATATATATAATATATATATATATATATATATATATATATAATGCCAGTGTCATAAAATGCACGGCGCAAAAATCATTGCCTCCAATTTTAGAACAATCCCTAGAAACCCAATCATTATAACAGTTGAGTTTTTTACGGGATTATGTAGTATCCTGACGCCCAATAGCTAAATGGCACCGACTTTATTCTGTTATTGAACCTCAAGGATACCAGTGGAAAGTGAAGGCAAACTTTCAAAATTGGGCATTAGTTCAGTTCGGACATTATATTTTCCTTGTCATATCTATCTATCTACCTATATATATATATATATATATATATATATATATATATATATATATATATATATATATATATATATATACTAGCAAATATATGCACCCTCCGGGTGCAAGTATTTAAGTTTAAATGTAATAAAATATTAGATTAAATCAGAAAGGCTAATGAAACTAATTAAGAATTCAAATAAAATATTTGAAACGGAGGGGGTATAATCGGAGAATAGAACAACCAAAACTTACTCATTCATCACTTCCGTTTTTCAATGCTATTTTTTCCTTAAAAAACTATTTAACTATTTAGTTAAAATTTAACTATTTAACTATTTAGTTAAAATAGGATGTAAAGAATAAAAGTACAGTTATTTCTTCTTGTTAATGAATTTCTTTTAGGATTTATTGAAGAGAATTTTACTCATATTTATTAAGATAAAACCAAACAATTAGAAATCGATAATACCAAGAACATTTTTATTAAAATCAGTTTTTTTAATATCAATATGCAAATTAGCTTTACGTTTACACTGAAAACTGGTATTTTGTTGTATATATAAATAAAATTGCATGTTTTAAGTATATAGGTAAGGCCAACAGTATTAATAATGTCAAACAGTTTTATCATTAATTGAGGCTTAAATAGAAATAGAATCATGGAGAATGTGACGTTAATAACTAAGGAAATTGTGACTTGAGTAGTAATATAGTTTCGGTTACAGACAGAAAAACACACAATCTCCATTATAATAAGATATATATATATATATATATATATATATATATATATGGGTGTCTGTTTAAAACAAAGGAATAACAATGAAAATTAAATCCCGCACACACATACACACACATATATATATATATATATATATGTGTGTACGTAGATGTGTGCGGTTGTGTTTATTACACACACTCATTTTCTCTCTTTCTCTCTCTGTCTCCAATATATAGATATAGATATGTTATCATTATCTATATATTAATCATCGTGTACCTAAAAGCTTTGGTTAAGAATGAAACTGTCCAAATCGTCCAAGTTTAAATGCAAAAATGTATATTCTGGTAATATGATTTTGCTTATCCGCCGAGTTGTTTAAAATTTATTATGCGTGTCGTCACCTCAGCTAAATAAGGGACCATTCTGTTTTTATTATAAAGGAAAAAATGGAAGAAAAAGGAACTTGCTACAGGGAAAAATATTATCAGAAAAAGAAAGAAAGCGATTGGAAGAAAGATAGTGAGAAGGTGTGAGTACGCAGAAGTGATAACGCTAATCTGTTTCAATGGAACATAATGAAAAGATTAAAAGAAGGGAAGAAAAAAAATTATGATAGAGTTAAATAAAGATTATTAAATTTTTTACATATTGAACTATTATTATCATTATTATTATTGACTTTCATATTCTATAACTTCTTCAGTTCTCTGACAAGGTCCAGATATTTGTCCATTTTTCATTTTCCTTTAGCTTCACCCTGTGATCTGCTGGAACTGCAAAATCCACCAGTTCCAAGTTCTTTCCTTTTTTTGTTTATCAACACAAAGTCCCAGAGAATTCTATGCGTTTCGTTCTCAAGAACAGATTCTGGTTCATGCATAATAAATTTGTTGCATGGTCAAAATGAATTTTTTTTGCATAATTCCCAGTAGATCACCTTCCCAACCCAGTCGTGTCTGGTTTTGTATTCCCTTTTTGCTAGTTTGCTACATTCGCAGAGTACTTATTATTATTATTATTATTATTATTATTATTATTATTATTTTGTTTTTCACACCTGCCGTAGCTGGTGGTTCACTGGAGGCTGAGTGACAGCAAGTCTACTCAGGTCTCCAGGACTCTTCTGAGTATTCTAGTCGATCCCAACAGTGCCGTAGTTTAGATGGTCTCGATTCTTCCTCTGATTTCTAATTCACCCAAATTATTTTCCAGTGCTTTGGGGATCGTTCCAAGGGCACCAATTCCAATTGTTACGACCTTCACTTTCATGTTCCACAGTCTCTTCAGTTCTCTGGCAAGGTCCAAGTATTAGTCTATCTTTTCGCTTTCCTTCATTTTTACGCGGTGATCAGCCGGGACAGCAAAATCCACGAGATGGTAGGTTCTCTCTTTCTTGTCAATTAATACGAGGTCCGGTCTCCTGGTCGGGATTAGGTTATCCGTCTATACCTCGAAATACCAGAGTATTTTGTGCGTCTCATTCATTAGGACAGGTTTAGGTTTGTACATATACCATTTGGTTGTATTGGGAAATTGAATTTCTTGCACAGTTCCCAGTGGATCCCCTTTCCCACAGAGTCGTGCCTAGTTTTGTAATCTCTTTGTGCTAGTTTGCTGCATTCGCTTATTATGTGAATGACTGTTTCGTCTTTATTTCCACACATTCTGCACTTGCTGTTCTGCTGCGTCTTATCTATTTTTGCCTTTATATAGTTTGTTCTAATGGCATTTATTATTATTATTATTATTATTATTATTATTTACTCCTTTTGAGTTTTCACATCAGCGTTAGCTGATGGTCTTACACTGAGTGACAGCAAGTCTCCTCAGGTCTCCTGGACTCTTCTGAGTATTCTGGTAGATTGCAACAGTGCAGTGTTCTGGGTGGTATCAATCCTTCCTCTGATTTCCAGACTTTCCAAACCCTTTTCCAATCCTTTTGGGACCGTTCCAAGTGCACCAATTACAATTGGTATCACTTTGACTTTCATATTCGATAACTTTTTCAGTTCTCTGGCAAGGTCCAGGTATTTGTCCACTTTTTCATTTTCCTTTAGCTTCACCCTGTGATCTGCTGGAACTGCAAAATCCACCAGTTCACAAGTTCTTTCTTTTTTGTCAATCAACACTAGGTCTAGTCTCCTTGTTGGGGTAAGGTGATCCGTTCGTTGAGAGTTTTTCACACCAACTTTAGTTAGTGGTCTTTCACTGGAATCTGGTTAAATCTCTCGGTTTTCCATGATTAGTTTGCATATAATCGCTGATCTTATCAATGTTGATTTCTAGGTTGCCTGGATTCCCTCTAAGAATTCCATTTCATCCAGACCCTTTTGTAAACCCATGGAGAGCCTTCTGATGGTATCCATCACTGTTGGTATGACCTTTATCTTCATATTCCACAGTCTACTCAGTTCTCTGGCAAGGTCGAGGTATATGTCTATCTTTTCGTTTTCTTTCAAAATCATGGAGGTTCTCTCCTTCTTTTCAATTGACATTAGATTTAGTTTTCTAGTTGGGATTAGGTAATCCGTCTTCATCTCAAAGTCCCAGAGAATTTTATGCATTTCATTCTCTATGACCGATTCTGGTTTGTGCATTTGCCATTTAGTAATATGGTCAAAATTTAATTCCTTGCACAATTGCCACTGGATTAACCCACGCCCACCAGTCATGCCTTGTCTTGTACTCCCTTTGTACGAGGTTATTTTTCAGTGCATTCTTGTCTACGATATTAGTAGTCATTTCTCAAGAAACAAGTTCAAGATTTTGGTATCAGTAATTAAAAGACCTATATCCAACTTTCGCTTTTCAAAAAAGGGAAAAATCGACCTATTCTATTAAATAGTTCATCCATGAAGGGAATCTGCTAATTCGCCGTAAATGAAAAGACGATATTGGCTGCTATTTGTATAAAAAAGGAAAGCTAGAAGAGGAATAGTAGTTAATTAGCCGGTAATTAATGATTGCAAAGAAGCTGTGATGATCAAAAATTGTGTATAATGTCTAGGATACATGATTGGTAAAAGAATTGATTATTTACACAGCCAGTCGTCCAATAACATTCTGATACGTACACGTCTATACACTTATACGTATCCATACACACATACACACATATATATATATGTGTGTGTGTGTGTGTGTGTGTGTGTGTGTGTGTATTTATAGTCATTCACATACGCGATTTCACGCCTCATCAGTGCATATATATATATATATATATATATATATATATATATATATATATAGTGTGTGGGATTGTCACTGTTTCAGCTTTTACTTGAACGGTGTGTCAAACGCAGTATTATTGGTAGAGTGCTCAATATAAATAGAGCTGTTATATAATATAATAAAATAAAATAAATCATAAAGGTTTTACATATCTATTTATTTGGTGACAAAGGAACATTCACGACCATATTGGTTTCATGTGAAGCAATCGTCAGGGAAGATATTACAAATGCCTCCGTTTTCGGCATACATATCTGGTACAAAAACTTTGACACACCACTCCTGAATCATTGCTTAACTTCATTAATCTAACGGGAATCTGTGATTTCTCTATGACGACGTACGTCGTGTATTCATTAGCTGAATATTAAACTAAAATTTCCATTGTATGATTTTTTGGGTAAAGATAATTGTTCTATTATGGTCCTATTCGTACGATACCCATGTCTTCTCTTTGTGTTCTCTCGCCGACTGTCATCTCCCTGGTCGCTATCTTGTTCTCGCGATACCACGTTGTTTCCACCTCTAACCAATGGGATGAATAACAACGACATTTTTTGGTGTACATAACTCTATCACTTCGGCGACTTTTCTTCACATAATTTTATACCGACCGTACGTGTCGGAATTCAGCTATCGGATCGTGGGTGGTTATTATAACATTAAGCAAACCAAACCGAACCAGATAAAGTTAATGAAAATTATTTGTACCAATTTAAAGCTATTAAGAACTTGAAACGTAGAAACCTTTATGAAAATGACGTGTTTCGGCCTTAAATGACCCGAAAATGGTGAATCAAACAAACCAAAGCAAAGCAAACCTTTCGGACTTTAACCATTGGAAAATGCATGAAACACTTCATTCTCTTTCTATGGATTAAGTAGTACCAATATTTTCTTTTCGTTAAGGATGGCTTAACATTGAATAACCAACGAAGGTTGGTATGCCATTAAACAAAGAAACAAAAAACAAAACAAAAAACATTTTATTAGCTGGAAAACCGCAGTAATAACCTTTTTTTTTTTCTTTTATATTTGGAAGGATTAACGTAAGTTGATAAAATTATGTCTAGTCTTGGTCGGATAACTTTTCAACATACTCTCGTGTAAATAGGGAGAATGATGAATTAAACGACCTAAAAGGTTTTTATTATAGTGTCCAGGAATAAAGACGTTTTTTTTAGTCTAGGAGCAAACATTATGTGCTTTCGGACAATGGTCATTTCCATAGGTAATCAAATTTATGAAAGGATCTAAAGTGTTTAGAAGGAAGCATTTGAACTTTGGAATGGGAGAGACCAGCAAATGTCTTTTTATCTCCGAATGACAGAAAGCAATTGCATTTAATTTCGGTTTTATTAAGTGGTCTCTCAAGAACAACGGCTTGTTATATGGACCGAGAAGAATCTTTCACCAGTGTAATCAAAAGATTATCCAGTCTGGATTCTCTCTATTGTCAAGCGTGCTTTTCGGCTTGGCAGGTATTTGCTCAGCTATGAAGTGTAATCGAGAAGCGGACAGCCAGTCAGATACTGTGTAATTTCGTTGCTCCATTGGGACAAGTTGCTGACAGGGGGGGGGGCTATTGTTAATCATAGCCAGGGAAACCACTTGAGAATCCAAGATTCAGAAATCTTCCTAGATTCAGTGCCAGGACTGATGTTCGATTTCGGTTTCTTTGTTTAATGACATATCCGCAGGTTATTTGATCTCAAAGCCATCCTTGTAGAAGAACAGTAGTTCTGTTATTTAACCCATAGGTGAAAGATAAGAAAGGTTCCTATATTCCACGATGGTGTTTGTCCAACATTGAACATCATAATGTGATTGGGGTTTCGAATTCGTTACTACGATGTCACAATGCATCATGTTGGCTATTACACCACAGGGACTCCTCCTCCTCCTCCTCCCTCCTCCTCGTTTTGTTGAAGTTTGATTTAAACTTTAACCCAAAGTTAATAAAAGCATATTTATTGAAGACGATTGTATTCATGTCTTTCTTGTTATTGCGGTAATCCAATAACCTTAATGAACTTCTTTGATGGTGTTACATAATTGTTAGTACCCTAACACTTATTTACAGTAGTGTAGAAACCATAATGGCTGTTATAAGTTGCAGCCGGCGGCCTTGAAGGATTGAATGACAAGGCTTGACCTCATCCTGATCCTTCCTTGGATAACGTGAGAATCGGTGGAGAAAACCCTCTTCCGGTTTAGAAAGAGAGTTTCGTATCAGTATCGGCCAAACCACGAAAGTGGTATGTCGCGTTAAGCGCAGATAGTCTGGTGGGGATTTCGGAATAAAATATGATCTAAAGCAAATCGAAGTCTTTGGTTATTATTTAAAAACTACCAATGACACAGAGCTTCTGATAAAGAGAAATCCCCAGACACAAAGTCCCCAAGACGAAGTCCAGACGCTAGAAGAAGAAAGATACCAAAGATGAGCAGAAGAATGACAGAAGAAAAGAGAGTATACAACAATGGGACTAAACAGGATCATCTATCTAAAACAAGCAAACACTAAAAGGGAATAAGTCAGTAATTTGGTGAAAAGTTATTTAGAGGTGTACACGAGTAGCTTCAAAAGTGTTTCAAGAATATGTCAATTACCAAGGATAAAAATCAATGGAAAAGTAAAGTTCTAAACTATTATTTGGCTAAACACAGCTCTTCGGTGACATATTTGTTTGTTTATTGATTTTAACGGCATATCAACCCGTCCGGGGTTATCTCATGTCTACCGGTTATGATGTAATACATATTGTGTATTTATATATATACTTTTAGTAATTGTTTTTAACAATGTGTTAACATTATCGGGGATTATGTTGTATGGTATTGGTTTGTTTCATGTCTATATTCTATGATATATGTTTGTTTCCCTCAGAAAGGAGAGAATATCCTCCATGTTGACATTTTGAAACAGATCCTTCATATTGTTTGCTTTAGAATAACGGTTTCTGATGTGAGCAAAAAACCTGCATTCCATGAATAAGTGTTTAACTGTCAAAGGTGTTTGACATGTTTCACACTGTGGTTGTTGTTCTTGCTTGAGTATATAGGAGTGCGTTTATTATCATTTTGCAGTTATATAAGTACACATATATATTTACCAATCCCTCCGCACGAGCAGGATGTGACACAAGGTCAATTTCTTAAGCGGAGTTCAACAGGTTTGAATTCAGAGCTTTCCTTCTTCTAGACCAGTTACCTAACCAAGGTTAAAGAGGCCAGCCTGCCCTACTATTTATCCATAGCTGGGGGGAGATTCATACCTTTCCCAAGGGTATTAGCGCTAAGTGAAATGCAATTACTACATCCAGGATTTGAACTCTGTGCGACGATTTCCCATTACCCATAACTTTAACCATTACACCACGCGCTTTCATGTATATAAATACATATATCTATTTTTCACATGTGTGCGTACACAGACCTTTATTTAACAAAACGCGTTTCTTATAATTCAAATTTTCCAATTATAAATTTGATTTAAGACGCAAACATTCTTTCATATATGTATATTCTCGCTTTCTATATTTGTATTTTCAACTTGTAAATTAATGTGTAATATTCTCTGATTCCCCATTCGTATAGTTAATGTGTGTAAAAGTTCCATGAGTTTATTTATTTATCTTATCTTTTATATATAGGAGGTAAAATATAAGGAATGACAGAACAAAACTCAGACAAAAATGTGTGGCATATTTTGTCTGAGCTAAGTTCTTTCATTCCTTATATTTTACCTCATTCTGTCGGATTCATTCCAACCCCCATTTCCTCATATATCTATCTATCTATCTATCTCTCTCTCTCTCTCTCTCTCTCTATATATATATATATATATATATTATATATATATATATATATATATATATATATATATTCCTTCTTTTCATCTTTTAATAATGCTTGATAGCATTTTGCATTGTCACTTCCGCATGCTCATCCCTTCTCTATCTCCTACTCATTTTTTTAATTATTTCTTATATTTTTCTGTGTAGCATTATGTTTTTCTCTCTTGTATTCTTATGTGATAAAAACGGAATGCTCCATATTTTAGCTGGGGTGATGATGATAAGATCTATATATTTACACACACACACACACATATATATATATATATATATATATATATATATATATATATTGGATGTTTGTTTATTTTTTAGAAGCATTGCCGAATAAAGTATATATATTAATATTTATATTTTTTGCTTGAAGGCAACTACAATGCGAATATCGCATAAATTCGATAATTATAGAAGATAATAATAACAAGTGAATCTCGCAAAAATAATATTGACAAGTGAATCTCGCAATGAATTACTCGGTGTGTAGAATATCGTACAGACTGTTTCAACTTTATTAAGACTTAATAAAGTTGAAACAGTCTGTACGATATTCTAGACACCGAGTAATTCTTTGCGAGATTCACTTGTCATTATTATCTTCTATAATTATCGAATTTATGCGATATTCGCACTGTAGTTGCCTTCAAGCAAAAAAATATAAATATTAATATATATATATATATATATATATTATATATATATATATATAATATATATATATATATATATATTGGTAAGAGCTATGAATCATCTAATGAAAGCTATTTTTCTTTTTGTCTATATATTGAAATGTAGGTAGAAGGAAGAGTCTAAGAAATGTTGAAAAACAGAAGATAACAAAGTTATTGAGTGGGTTTATGTCCATATTGGGTGTCTTTGCAGAGATCATCAAACAATACAGAAGTCCGTTGAAAATATAACTTAGTTTAGAACTTGAGAGAAAGGAAAACGCTTCAAGAACTTGCTTCCTAGAGATGAACGTAAACTAAAACAAGTTATAGCGAAACATCGATTTTAGACCAGAGCTCGGACTTTTGAAAATGCTGGAAATAAGGGAGTCAAGAGGAACGAAAGGTGTAGAATATTTTGTAAATTGGGATCTGTAAAAATCTCCTAGGCTACTTTCCCTCACTAAAGCAAATATATTAAAGCGTTAAAATTGGGTCAATAAATACATGAAAATTGATATTTCTTATGCAATTTTTTATGGGAGAATCTCGGGTGACATTTGCTTGACTCCTGATGGATAGGCTAAGTGATGCATTCGCCAAGGGATGGATTTTATCGAATTCTGACGCACCTGTGGCTAAATGAAGGCAAAAAGGTCGGGTTAGTGTTAAATATGGACTAGAATTATCAATCAAACGATTAGTGGACCATTCACTGTCATGTTAAGGAGTTACAGAGGGGATATTTCTGAATTATAGATTTAACATCAGTTTTGCTCAAGAAATATCAAGTACTTTTATGTATTTTCAAAAAAGGTTTGTATTACAAATATTCTCTCTGCCCCCCCCTCTCTCTCTCTTTACATCTCACACTTTATATATATATATGTAAATGAATGGAAATTAATCCGACAGAATGAATTTAACATTTTGAAAAAACAATTAGTAATTATTATCTGCTGACAGAATCTGTTTCGACACCTTAGTAGAAGGGTCATCATCAACGAGCAAAACTATATGAAAGAAAGAAGCGTGTGTTTGTACCCCCTATTCTCTTCCAACGGTTTTTTATCCTTTCTTTCTTTCATATGCTTTGCTCGTTGATGATGACCCTTCTACTAAGGTGTCGAAACAGATTCTGTCAGCAGATAATAATTACTAATTGTTTTTTCAAAATGTTAAATTCATATATATTTATATAGATATAGATATAGATATAGATAGATTAGATATAAATGTGTGTGTGTGTGTGTGTGTGTGTGTGTGTGTGTGTGTGGATACATTGATACAGATATAAATCACTGATTTTTGGGGAGGGTTTGCCTTTTTTTCTTTTTTCAAATTCCTCCTTCCTTTTACTTATAAATAGTCCACGTTTGAGTTCTCAAATTTTGTTGATTTCTATCAAGGAAACACTTGATATCCCTCACACATATATATATATATATTATATATATATATATATATATATATATATATATATT
>CM042137.1:151168320-151198320 GCA_023376005.1 Doryteuthis pealeii
TTTTATTTTTATTTATTTATTTTTTTGTTTTTTTTTGCTTTGTTTTGTTTTATTCTGAACTCTGAAGAACGTTGTATATCAAGATAATGTAACGTTCAGATAGTGAGAGCCATCAGCTGAAAATGATGGGTTATCGATATTTAAAGTTTACAAAAAAAAACCCAAAGAATCTACCGATATAATGATGAAGCTCATAAATCTATTTAAAGTGAAAGGATTCTGCATTGCAATTTAGACTTTGCATAAAACAAGTGGATGTCACATTTAATCTTGAAAGTAAAGAGTGTCAGCCAGATCCAATTTATGACACACTTCTTCTAATCACTTGTGACTCTTTTTAGCGGTCTTTGTATTTACACTAGAAATCTACGAAGAGAAAATTGCACAGAGACGATTAAGAACGCTGCATGGTAATTTAGTCTCAAGTTAAGCAAGAAGGAGTATTTTGCTGAAGGCACTTCACGGCTTTTCAATAATATATTTCACTATAATGCATATTTATTATACGTGCAAGAACCAATATTTTCAGTGTGTCACGCTAAAAGCTTCACTTCATTCTTCTCTCTCTTTATACTTCCTTACAAAATTGTTACTGATTTAAAATAGAACCCTCATTTTATAGCCGAAAATCCTGCTTGTAAATATTGCCAAACTAATTCAAATCTGTCTAATTATAATGGTGATTTCGGTATCTCTGTAACCAAAACTATGTCACTGCTTATGTCACAATACCTTCAGGAATTGCATTAGTTTATCAATGAGTATCTACTTTGTCAAAAACATTAATGCATAGAATAATAAATCTTATTTTTGATGCATCTATGAAAATCTGAGTTCCATTTGCAGCAAAACAGACCATGTTATTAATGTGTTTAAAATCCTGTAATATGTCTTATATATCACTAAGAAATAAAACTTTACATAATATATGATGTGGTTAATTTGTATACTAGTTTTAACAAACCGGGTTTAATAAATAATTACTTGGTGTTATTGATATCTGATATAATCGTTTTATTCTCCAATGTATTAAAATTAATCATATGAATGATTTAATATAGACACCAATCAAATATAATTAAAATAAGTGTAATCTTTTTATCTGTGTTCTTATTTCATTTCGTTAGTCTTTCTAATTTAATATATTTCATTACATTAAAAATTAAAAACTTACGCCCATTGGCGCACATTCGTGTTTGTTCAAATCAAATATCTACAAAAATAAAGGATATTTCTCAACGCAAGTCATTTTTGTAAGGTATTAGAAGACACATTGCGCGAGCTGGTTTGGTCGTGGGGCGCTACTCGCCTAGTGAATCTTGGACACGAATGGATTGGCGGAACAAACCCTCCCTATTTTTAGAACTGGTTCGAATTCATTTTTTCTAAATCGGTTGCTATACCAAGGTTACTAAGTCCATAGTGTTCTACAATTTACATTAGCAGAAGGATAAATAGTTGGATTTTTTATTATATATATATATATATATATATATATATATATTATTCTTCTTACAGACTGTTTCGACTTTATTAAGTCTCATCAGCGTATATACTAACGATTTCCCTCCGACAGAAATACTAGTGAAACACTTTTATTCGGCCACAGTACACAGCTGACCATCCTAGCGAAATTAAGCTTGTCAAGCGATACTACACGGTTATTGAGAGAATAATAACAACAAACAGACCGAATGCCTTCGGCGAAGTGAATAAGATTTTTGGATGTTTGTTTATTTAGAAACGTTGCTGAATAAAGTATATATTCAATTTTTACTTGAAGGCACTTACAACGCATGTATCGCATAAAAGGATGGCTCGATGTGTTGCTGGGATTACACTTGTCAAGTTCATTTTCTATAAGAAAAAGTATCGAATTTTATGCGATACATGCGTTGTAAGTGCCTTCAAGTAAAAATTTAATATATATTATTTAGCAACGTTTCTAAATAACAAACATCCAAAAATATATATATATATATATATATATATATATATATATATATATATATATGGATTGCTTGGTGGAGAAGAGCGGTCAAAGTTATTGTTGCAGATTTAAGATGGAATGTGCTGGTTTGACCACTCTTCTCCACCAAGCAATCCATATTCACCTTCCACCTTTGGGCGACACCTGTTGGACAATCTTGATTGTGCTGCAGCATATAGGAGCTCAATATATATATATATATATATATATATATATATATAGGTGATGAGGATCATTCCATGTGCTGTTCAACTGTACTGTTACAGGTTAACTGTAGTGAGAATTTGATGTCCCTAGTACCAGTATGTAGATGGACAGAGAACAAATATTACATGAAAACAAATTTAAAACATTTTCCATAAATATAAAAACCTTCAATTAAAAAAAACAAAGGAATTAGTACATTACTATTTACAAGTGTATTAGCACAATGGGAAATTCAAACAGCCTTGTCCAGGATTTGAACTCGGTTTATTGGTTTCTTGGTTTTTATGATATTGGGTTATTTTATGCCTAATGGATTTTTTAATCATTCTTGTTGGGTATTCAATTCTTTAAACCCATTTAAAAATAAAGAATATTGAAACTCATTCTTTGATCTATGTAACCCAAAGATGGGACCCTAATAGGCACTACCATCCTGGGTCAGTGGTAATGAAGAGGTACTCCCCACTCACAGAACTCCTGAAATAGAACCACGCTATTAGATGTAGTTTAACGTCAGGACCCAAAGAATCTCAATCACCGGCCTCAACGATATAAAAAGATTGGCGCGTTGTCATCAGCTCAATATATCGGAACAATCATATTCGTGTTAGGGCATGACTTTATCGGCTGATTGATCAGAGGAGCCTCTCTGACTGTCCGATTAACTCAAGTAAGGGCCAATGGGAGGTGTTGCATATCATAGACTGTTCAGCCACCAGGATTCTGTCCTTAAGCATAACGGGTCGTAACCTACGGCTAACAAGTAACGATTTTGTAGTGGGGGTTTGAACTCGGTTAGCTGAGTTCAATCCTTCCGACGATAATCGTTTCCCGGCGAGCGTAATATATTAAGTGTACGTAAAAAGATTTCAACGGAGTGAAAAGGTTCAAGTTTTCAAGAAGGTGCACTGAGAACATTTGCGTACACCTAATAAAATATGAAATGTATTTTTAGTACTTACTTTGTCTTGAATATAAAAAGAAAATCCCTTGCAAATATGCACGTGAGAATTACGCAGTCGTACAAGTTTTCCTTTACTTTTTTCTTCCTTTTTCTTTTTTTTTTTCTGTTCAATCTCCAAACGAACGTTGTTATTGCATTCCTCGATTTGATTTTGAAAATCTCCGATCTGACACCATCTATTCACAGTTGGATAAAATTCAACATTAAAGTGTTATGCTTAAAATCAAACAATGGATATAACAGAAAGAAAAAACAACACTTCAACAATTATTTCTCACGGTATCTTTGACGATGTACGATATGTTTTCCGATTACAGACGAGATTGTTTGTCATGAAAACAATTAATTTGCTATTTGGCCCGAAACAAAAGTCGTTAATTCTGTGAACGTTCGCAATGAGAAAACTGTTGAGTGGATTGATTTATTTATTACTGGTGATAAAACTTTATTCTCCTTCTAAAATATCGTTTATGTCTTTAAAAAGTGTAACTATTGGATAGAGCGATACGTATTTTTTAAAATTTTAAATGATATAAAATAAGTCTCCTTTTTTATTCTATTAAAAACTCCCATTAAAGTGCTATATCTTACCGGCAATAAGATATTGTATGCTTTACATAGCGAAGCATTTACTTCAATATATCATGTATTATAGAAACAATTGACAAAGTGAATGATAAATGAGTACTTATATGCTAACTCTTGTGTTTAGATAGTTTTGTGCTGTGTTCAGATTTTTTGTTATTGAATTATGTCTAGTGTGCGTGGGTGCTTTGTTTCCAAGTTCTTTCAGATACACCATTGTATATTGTTCTGTATTTTGTTTAGGTCTTAGCAAATAGAATGATAAACAAATACTTGTATGCTAACACTAATATATATATATATATATATATATATATATATATATATATATATATATATATATATATATATATATATATTAGCATAGATAAAAGGATATGAAAACAACACAATATTCTGTTTTTTGCAACATCAATGTTTTCGTTTTGAATTCATATTATTTTCGTCTCCGCTATTGATAATTCCGGAGTATAAACAAGCTCTGAAGATGATTTTTATAAATCGAAATATTGTTCAATATTAGCTATGAATACGATATAAAATCTTTTCACTTTAACAGCATACTGTGTTGTTTTCAGATTCTTTGAAATCTATACTCATACTGTCGGATTCATTTCCTTTCTCTTAACTATATATATATATATATATATATATATATATATATATATTCGCTTGGTTACTGACAGTTTTTCATCTATCCGATTTTCAAAACAAGTGACATAGTTGATGTAGTACGCCTTTTTATACTGTGGTTTAAGCTTTGTGGGGAGGTGCGGAGGGGGTGGTCGATGATGAGGAGGCATTTTCAGTTTATGGCTCATGGGAGATAGGGGTGCTGTGTTTAGCGCAGCAACTGTTTCTTGCTTAATTATTTACTGTGATTTAGGGAGGGGATTTTTGTCTTTTTTTCTTATTGTTTCTTTTCTTCTTATGGTGTGTTAGAAGAGTTAATTATTGCTTGGGGATTTTATTGTTTTGGAGAAATGTGCTTATTGTTTTGGGTGTAAGTGGAGAGGAGTACTATTATTTTGTGGTATGGTATTTTTTGGATTTTATTGTTGTTTTACTTGTTGTTTATAGATTTGAGGGTGTAGAAGAGCTGTTTGATGATTTTTATTTGGGTGTCTTTTTTTCAGTTTTACGATTTGTTTCTTGTCTTTTTTAATTGTTTTTAAACCTTTTTGTTGGTGGGCCATTTTTTTTTTTGCTGCATATTGTTTCATTGCTTTAATTCTTCTATATTTCAATGTGTATTTTAAATATTGTAGTTTATTATTGTTGTATTAGTTTTTTATGGTTGTTTTTTAGTGTATTTTGTTTATTTTATTTATCATTGTTATTTCCTATGTATCTATTTATTTAAGTATATTTTTATGAAAATTTCTGGAGAATTTGTTTAGTCGGTGGAGTCATTAGTTTTTAGTTGGCTTAGTAAGTATTTATTTTCGTGTCTACGTTTTGATGTAAGTTCCAATCATTTGTTGGGTATTTTATTTTTCTCGGGAAAGGTTATTATTAATCATTTTTTCTAGGCAAATTTTACACTTTCGGGCTAGGTTGTTATATGCTAGTGATGTTTTCGTTATTTTCCAAGTTATTTCTGGTGTGTTTTTGTTTGGGTTTCTGGTTTCCCAAATGAGATTTGATATTGTTGTGCTGTTTTCATATTTTCTATTTTTGAATGAAATCTTTGTTAAAAGTTGCCTTCAGTTACACCAAAGTAAAGTTTTTTGTGTTTTGTTTTACTCTTAGTGTGGCTTGATATACGACTACTACTGGAGATTATTTTTGTTTAAACGACATTCGTTTTTAGAATTGCAAGTGGATTTTTTGTTACTTATGGTTTATTATATATTTTGTTTTGTGCTTTTTTGTTATTTGTTTCATGTTTTCAGTGCAGCTGTAACTGTGATTTAATATGCTTTTGTTGAATATGTCGTGTAGTTTGTTTGATTTAGGGAAATTTTTGTTTATTAGTCTTATTAATATTTTCCTTATATTTATTTTAACAGGAAACTTATCCATGAGATGGATTGTCAGTTTAGTACACATGTAAAGGTTGCATGGGGCAAGTCTTGTGAGTATGAGTCTTATATTTGCACAATCCTGTGTGTCGCCAAAAACTACTATTCAAAAATGATCAACACTCCTGATGAAAGCATCAAAAACGGCCATTGACAGAAGACCAGTTTCTAGACATCATCAGTTTTTTTTATGTAACTGGATTTTTCTGTGAATTCAGGTGTGCACATATATAGCTATGCATGGAGGCGCATTTCTGATGGTTAGACTAGAATAAAATTACAGTTATTTCTTTTTGTTAATGGATTTCTTTTAAGATTTATCCACGAAATTTTTGCTCATATTCATTAAGATGAAACCAAACAATTAAAAATCAATAATACTAAACACATATTTATTAAATTCAAATTTTTAATATGAATATACAAATTAATCTTCCCGTTCACACTGTAAACCCCTATTTTGTTGTATATATAAATACAATTGCATGTTATTAGTATGTAAATATGGTCAACATATCTAACTCCGGTTTCGACCAGGGATCAAGCTAACATAATTGATCCCAGGGGGCAATCCCCCCAGGCAACATATGTCCCCTCGATTTAAAGGGGCGGGGCTGGGTTTATTGCCATGTGCCTATGGCGCCCCCTCCCCCTTGAGGGCGAATGTCAATGGGATCGATGTGGTCATACATCAATAGGGCCTTGTGCCTAACCCGTACGTGGTAAATATCTAGTATGTAGATATGGTCAACAGTATCAATAATGTAATACACACAATCTCCATTATAATAAGATAATGTAAATAACTAAGGGACTTGTGACGTAGTTTCGGTTGCAAACAGATAGACAGATAGGCCGTCACTGTATTTTAAAATCGCCAACCAAAACCAACACTGATTCTCGACACTTTTTCAACACACCTGTTAGAGACACACACATCGATATTTTTAAAACTACTGATTTTAATCAAATATGTAACTATTATAATACTCGTGTTGCTTAGTTGTACGACCGTTTTCATCTTGCAACCTCTTCTGGGTAAAAGTGAAAGCGTCTAAATTGTAAAAGATGAAATGCAAAATGTAAATCCTGATTATCTTGTGTTGGCTAACTGCCGAATTCTTATTTCTTCTGAGTATCGTCACCTCAAGTAAACGATGGACCATTCCGTTTTTATTATAAAGAAAGAAAGGAAATGAAGATGATAAGCTACGCAGATAAATATAATAAGAAAGAGAGTAGGGGAAAATAAAGAGACAGAGGAGTGAGCGTGCGGAAGCGAAAACGCTATACTGTTTAAATCGGACATTATGAAATATTATGAACATTATGAAAATATGAAAAGAAGGAAATAAAAAAAAAGAGTGAGAGAGTTAAATCAAGATTATTATTAGTTTTTATATATTGAAGTAAGCAATAGCTCTTAAGTAATTAGGCGAATAAGCTACACAAGACAATCAGGACTTACATTTTTGCACTTTACCTTGGATTATTTGAACGGTTTCATTTTTAACCAGAGGGTGATGCAAGATTATAAGGGTCGTAATTTTGAGGAACACGAGTGTTGATAATATGGATTGTACAAAGTCAACAGCAACAGAGATTCATTTTAAAACAAAACTAGCAACAACAAAAAAACGCACTCCGGTTGGTGTAAAAAAAAATTTTTTAAGATACTGCCGAGGAAGAGTTAAAAATTCAGTGTCAACAAATTAAATTTTATTGAATTAATTTTGTGGAAAAATAGAATTTTTTAAAAGTTCAATCAAAAAGTTATTTTCTACGATTTTTTTGTTTTATGTTCTTAATTCCTTTTCTTAGAGATTTAATAAATTTCATATTTATTAAAGTAAGCATTAAGTTAATTTAATAATTTTATTGTTTAATTTTTAAAGAACAAAACATAATTTACTCTTTCCCGCGTACAAAATATAAACAAAAGATAAGCCTTATGTAATAAACTCACTTATTACATTTTCAGTTTTTACAAATTTAAATATTGAATATTTTAATTAACTAAATTGACCAGTAGATTACAATTAAACATTGAATGGATTATTAGTAGTAAAAAAAAATAGAATGAAATTGATTTGAACAACGTTTTTTGAAAATCTCGTCTGTTCTCCCGGTAACGTGAGACTTTTGCTTTCAGAATCATATAAAACTGTAAGATTCGTATCAAGAATATGAAATATTGTTGTTTAACAAGTGAAATCAGATTCTTCGAGTCGGAAAAATAACCGGTTAAAATATCCGAAAAGTTGTATTTATTTGTCAAAACATAATCTGTATTCTTAACAATGAGAATCCCCACTTATTTCAGTGAAAAGATTTTTATATATGAGAAAAAAAAACAATATATGCCAGCATGTAAGCAAAAGATCCACCTACGTAAGATGATGCTGAGTTGCTATTGGAATAGGATAAGTTTTTATTATTACAGGTTCTCAGACAAAATCCTGGTGATCACGGGGGATGTCTGTTGTCTAAGACACGATAAAAATGAAGCCTTACGCCATTTTATTTCAATTCTGTTCAAAAGTAAATATGTCATTTTTCTAAACGACAATACAAATATACATTCTATATAAAATGCATTCAGGCGATGCTTAAAAAATTCTCAATGAACTGTCTCCACTGACTTGAAAGATTTGGATTATTATTTAATCAGATCACCGGAATACTTTCTTATGATCAATATATTACAATATCATTTAAGCTTTCGGTAACTTTCTTTATTAGAGTACTTTTGTATTATAACGAGATGGAAATAAGAAAAATTGTAGATAAGAGTGGTAAGTTGATATATATATATATATATATATATATATATATATATATATATATATATATATATATATTTATATATTCTTATTTTTGAATGACGTATGAAAGGTTACTTGTCGATTTCTGATTGCTCAGCATAAGGAAAGGAAGAGAAAGAGGAGTGATCAGTTGTCAGTCTCAGCTGAGTTTTTGAAGAGGTATTTTTACTTGGAGATAAAATAGAATATGAGCTCTGAAAAAAAAAGAATATCTTGTGTTCGTTATTAAAAAAAATACCAAGGGGCATGAGAAACGACATCCTCAAGAGGGTCCTCAAGAGGTTCCAGACTCAAAGAACAGTGAAAATGCCATTCAGCCCCACAACAGACACAAACAGACCCAACGGGATCCAGCCAAGAGAATTGTTGAACTGTAAAAAGTTAAGTCTAACTATCATTACTACAAAGTTAAACTCCTTTCAATAGAGCACCAAAACTTTACACTATATCATTTCAACAAGCAACAGAATTTTAATAATTATTCTTCCTATTACTAATCATGATGATTATGTTCTTGGGAAATAAACATAAAATTGGTAATGAATGAACAGGTGTCTTATATCGACTAATATCGTAGAATATTTGAATTAAAAAAGGTCAAATTGACTTCTAAATGTCACCAGATGTTTTAGAACTTGAATGAAAAATGGCTGCCAGGTATATCAAACTGCGACTGAAAACAAACAAGCTAGATTATACAATTAATAAAAATCGACCAGAAAAGGAATTATTTCAACAAGTTAAGATATAATATATATACTAGCAAGAATATGCACCTTTCGGGAGTAAGTATTTGAGTTTTAATACAATAGAATATATCAAATTAGAAAGACTACCTAAATTAGATAAGAACACATATAAAAAGGACACTTATTTTAGTTATATTCTAATTGGTTTCTGTATAAATTCTTGGCGGCATTGGGTTCTTTTGGGGCATATATAACTAAATAAGATTTATTCTATGTATAAATGGTTTTGACTATTATTTAAGTACTCATTGATAAACGTACACAATTCTTAAAGGGAAATTTGACGTAAACATTAGTGTCGTTCCAGTTAGAGACAGACACCGATTCTCCATTTTAATAAGATATATTGGAAAAACCGACAGAAAACCGACTTTCAAATATATTATATCACTAATAAAAATCAATCATCAGATACATAAAAAACGAGACTATTCATTTTACATCTAAATAAAACTGATTATCAGAAGCATTATTAATTCAATGAAACCGCCAAACATACAAGGTATTGACGATTGGTACAAGGTATTTGAAACAAAAAGATGACCATCAATATATGAAAAGTGATATTATAATAAATATGATCAGATAAACATTCATATCGGCATTTTTGCCTCTTTCAGACTGATTTAAACAAATCAGATTTAATAGTCCGTCTTATTGCAATGATTTTAAGATGGAAAAAGCACAACAATAATACCTGCTATGAAATCTTTGCATTAGTAGAAATTGAAAAGAAAATGACGAAATTAATTTATATCTGATAAAAAGGTATCCACTTATTCATTTATCTATAAAATTCTGTATATGTAAAAAAACAAAAATATTAAAATCTTTATATGCATGTTTGAGTTCTCAATTTTGCTTTAATCCTATCAAGGAAACACTTGATATCATGCACACATACATACATACATATATATAATATATATATATATATATATATATATATGTGTGAAAATAAAATGGAAATTAATCCGACAGTATGAATAAGATATAATGAAAAAACAAACGATGTTTACAACTGAAATAGGCTCATCAGAAGAGAAAGTGTGCAAACCGTTTCGGGGCCAATTAAACCGTCAAGAGAATTGGCCCCGAAACGGTTTGCACACTTTCTCTTCTGATGAGCCTATTTCAGTTGTAAACATCGTTTGTTTTTTCATTATATCTTATTCATATATATATATATATATATATATATATATATATATATATATATATTATATATATATATGTGTGTGTGTGTGTGTGTGTGTGTGTGTGTATGTACATATATGCACATCTATATATGCACGTTTGAGTTGTCAATTTCGGTTTAATCATATCAAGAAAACATTCGATATCATGCACACATACATATATATGTATATATACGTATATATATACATATATATATATATATATATATAATATTATATATATATATATATATATATATATATATATATTGTAGATGATATGGTGTTTATATTCCCAAGCGCACAGTGCTCGATGTTAATAGAGCGTTTATATTTGAGTTAAGTTAGCGTGGACATGGAGTCAATACCTGATTACAGACAGTTTCTCGGCTATGCGATATTCAGACTAAAGATTGCAAAGGCGATATTTATATCTATTAATAATGGAGATTCGCTTCCGGTTTTGTCTGTAAAAAAAACTGCTTCAACATTACCCAACACATAATCCAACGTCATAACATAGAATAAATATACTCAAAATGTGAGCATGCAACGTTAGACAATCCTCATTGTTTCAATAAATAGATGCCCGGCGTTATATATTTATATATAGATTGTTTTATTCTAATATGATATTTAAAAGTTATCGGAACTGTTTCCATTTCAAATTGTCTTTCTTTCTTTTTTTTTTTTTTTACTCCTTTAATAAATTTGACGATTTTACATATTTATGGTATGCACTCTATGACATTGAATTTTCAGCTCCCATCCCCTCAGGCAATATCTTTTTTTAAATATTTTTACGTCGCCCGGAGGGTGTCTTTTTATTTTGCTAGTATATATAACAAGATATACATTTCGATAATCTCTAAGTTATGGAATATTTTGATGATAGAAAAGAAAAATAATTATCTGTTGTTATTTTAATTCATTTACAGCTGATATCGTATTTAGCGCCAACATATTGAAATCAATTCCCAAAAGAGATAAACAAATAAGAATTATAAAACATGAAACCTTTTGTAATTAAAATCGATTTTGTGTCCATTTTCCTTAAAACTTTAAAAAAAAATCTTCACACCCTGAAATGATTGAAATGAAATGTAAAATTTTCCAAATGTAAACGGCAACCAAATTTTCATAGCGGATCGTAGGAATCGTAAACTGAATAGAGATAATTGATTTGTTTATTTTGAATTAAGAAATTCTGAAAATAAACGCGTGAAAATATTGGGCATTGAATATTTGGAAAAGCTGATGGCAAAACAAATCTCGATTTATTTTAAGATATTTGGCATAAAACAATTCTGACTTCGAAGCATTTCGTGTGCGCATTAATATCGAGAAAACTGATCGAACGTAAGAGACAGAAAGACGGTGAAAAATATTATAAAAAATATAGATAACAGAATGATTATTAGAGACCGTCTCTGTTGTTAATGTAGTAAAAGCATTTTATCGCTCATTTACGAGAAGATAAAATAGTTATGGTTCACCTAATTGTTCATTCGCCCACATTTTCTTCCTTAACAATAGATACGCGATATTTTAGTGAATATATCTAACGAAGAAAGGCAAAAAGTATTGGATTCATGCCTTTCCAAATTTCATTAGTGAGAAATCAACATGAACATCCTCAGGCGAATTTCATACTTGCTTTTCAGATATCGTTTTCTCTGCTGAAACACGTTACTTTTTACGTATACTACATAAGTAGTCAACGATTCACAATAGATAGCAGATAGATAGATAGATAGATGTACCATTTTTTAATAGTATTTATTTCTTAATTGTTGTAAAACTACAGAACATGGCCATTTTCTGTTCAAACTTTGATTTTGTGATCAGGATAACATCATGTACAGAATTCAGTTAAACTAGAAAATGGACAGTTCAAACTATAGAAAATGGACAGTTCAAACTAAAGAAAATGGACAGTTCAAACTAAAGAAAATGGACAGTTCAAACTATAGAAAATGGACAGTTCAAACTAAAGAAAACAGTTCAAACTTTGTATTGTACTATAATAACACTATGTAAGACAATCATATTAGCCAATATGCATTATTTCTTAAATCTTTGTGTATTGAAATGACAGAAAATGGCCATTATTCCCTTCAAACTTAACTTTTCTGCCTTGTATAAGCACATTTCGAAATTGACCTATTTTCTAAGTAATTATAAGTTTGTTTCATAAAACTCGATTTACATTTGTAAGTAGATCAGTAAGTAGATTATATTCGTAAGAAGATCAGGTCAGCAGTATTAATAATGTGAAGCAATTTTATTGATAACTGAGGTTTAAATGAAAATAAAACCATGAAGAATTTGACGTAAATAACTAAGGGAATTGTGACTTGGGTACTGATATAATTTCGGTTACAAACGAACAAAACACACAATCTCCATTATAATAGGATTAAAAGAGAGCAGAAGATAAAAAGGAGAGCAAAGAAGAAATACCAACTTCTGTACAAGTGAAAAATGGATGAATGAAAATTCTTGTTACTCAGAACAAAAAAGCTGAGCCTGAAGAAAAAAATAAATAATGTATTTTTATTTTGTCTCTAATCAACTGGGAAATAACATTTTCACACGGTAAATATTTGTTACATTGTAAAAAAAAATATGTAAATCTTGCATGAATTAAACATTGACAAATGAATATATATTAAAGTACAATGAGACATACTAACTGATGTCCATTATTCCTTTCAAACTTTGTTTCTGTGGACTGGATAACAGTATATATAAGACATTTACAATAAACACCTCTAAATGAATGGATCTACAACCACAAAAATTAAACGCAATATCTCTCCACAACTTAATAATCCCTCCACCACAAACAAAAAAAGCATAAAAAACATAACAAACAACAACTACAACAAATGATCCCTGTAAAGACGACTATGGGCGTGGTTGAAAGCGCTTGGAAACCAAATATAGGGCACCTTGTCGACCATTTTGCTCAACAATAAGAACGTGAGTAACATTAATGTAATCCTGCCACGAAAATCAAGAATTTTCAGCTTTTATCTGGATTTGAAACTCATAAAGGCAAATTAATGAATGAATAACTAGAAACTACTATAGCGATTGATAGAAAAATGGAAAATGTTTTGAAAGAAAAAATCGCATGAAATATCCATTGAAGTTAGCAACTTTCACCCTCGAATCAGAATAATCCTAATCAGCTAGACTTTAAGATATGTATAAGTAATAAGTAAGTTGCGTATACACACGTATGTGTGTGAGTTCTTATAATGGGGGTAAATATGTTCTAATGAAGGTTTTGTTAATCGTAATCTATTTACTCAGGCAGGATTTAACACAAGGTCATTTTTTCCTAAGCTGAGTAAAATTGTTTTGAATTAAGAGATTTCCTTCTCCCAGACTAGTTGCCTATTCAAGGCAAATGAACACAGGCTTCACAACTATTTTCCCACACAGGCGTGGAGACCAAAGGTATTAAACGTAAGTTGTCTAGTCCAGGATTTTAACTTGGTTCACCGATTAAATTCCCTACAACAATAAGCGTAATGTATTTAAATATATACAAATATATGTGTGAAAAGTAAATGGAAGTGAATTCGACAGTATGAAATAAATATTTTTAGAAAAAACAAACAAATGATGTTATAATTCGCTGACAGAAATCTGTTTCGACCTTTTATTAAAGCGGTCTTCATCAAGTTCATCATTGTTTGTGATAGAAAGACGGGATAAGTAAACCGTTACAAACAAAAGTGGTACAAACGAACGTTCATGTTCGGAGCCGGAATTTTTTTTTTAAATTTTAAAATGTATATTCTGTTTTTAAAAAATAAAATATTTTTTTTTTTAAATCAGAAGCATTATACTCCACAAAGAAAACTCAAAAAGATCTTGTTGTAAATATATATAAAAATGTATGAAAAAAGGATTAAAAAAGTTCATGATTCCAGCCACTGCAGACCACATTAGCCTCCGGAAAGATGTAGAAATCCAGGTATTTTGTTTTTTCAAAAAGACAATATGAAAAGTAAATGGAAGGGAATATGTGTGTATGTGTACGTGTGTGTATGTCTATGTGGATGTTCAGATGTTTATGTACATGTAGAGAGATGAATAAAAAAAAAAGTAAAGTCGTCGGGGCGGCCTAATGTCGATATCAGCCTGACAGCGAGGGAGTTTATCCCCACTTCACTAGCGCTAGACCAAGGAGATTATTTTTAGCGTCTGAGGTGGAGCGTCACACTTACCATCAGCTCCTTACTTTACCGCACAGATCCCTGTGCTACTCATACGCTGAGTTGGCGAAGGTCGGTATCGAACTAGGAACCTTGTGACTTCTAGCCGAACGCTCTACCGACTGAGCTATGTAATATATGATAACTGACTTTCTACATGATATTTGCAAGTGTTAACCGCTATCAAAAGTTGATACTTTTATAGTGAATCATCTTTTCTCGCCTCGAGCTGTGATCAAAGCTTTAATGAGCCAATCACAAAGCCAATCATTTTTTTCTGTCATTGTCATTAAAATGATGAGTGTCTTAACAATATTTCCTTTGTATTAATCTTGAATGTTCTTCATTCTCTTTAATGTGAACTCAACAGAATGACGCCTTTGTTGCTGGTGTTTTTTTTTCTTTTCACATGTCAAGTGTGAAATTCTAAAAAAAACAAAAAAAAACGCATTTCGTTGGTCGATATTACAAACCAAAAACATTAAGGTGTATTTTAATCGATAACACATTGAAATATTTATACCTATAACATATTAACCATAGAACCGCCACTAACAAATAAACACTCCAAACTGAATAGACCTGCAACCACAAAACGAAAGCACAATGACACCCATCCAATTGAATAAACCCTGCACCACAAACAAAATCATACAAAAATAAAACCACTACAACAAATAATCTCCCTAAAGACGACTATGGGCGTGATTGAAAGCGCTTGGAAACAAAATCCAGAGCAATTACCCTACGATCTGGCCCGATATAAAATTGCATGAAGACCATCAAGAACTATTTCGTGGTATTTACTCAAACGTGGTTAAATTATATATATATATATATATATATATATATATATATATATATATATATATATATATATGTGTGTGTGTGTGTGTGTGTGTGTGTGTGTGTGTCTCTCTCTCTCTCTCTCTCTCTCTCTCTCTCCTCTCTCTCTCTCTCTCTCTCTCTCTCTCTCTCTCTCTCTCTCTCTCTCTCTCTCTCTCTCTCTCTCTCTCTCTCTGTGTGTGTGTGTTTACTCTGATTATTACATAGGCGCGAGGCTTGACATTCACCTAGCGGCGTTCACTCTGACTTGGTATCCTTAGATATACCTGCTTTATCACTGATATTTAGCACTCTTATATATATATATATATATATATGTGTGTGTGTGTGTGTGTGTGTGTGTGTGTGTGTGTATTTGTGTGTTGTGTGTGTGGTGTGTGTGTGTTATTTAAAAAAATAGAATAATATCAATTTTGTGTGGTTCGTAAACAAAAATAATTTTAAGCTATGTAGCCGACAGGAAAATATACCAAAATCATAGAACGTGAGTGTAATATATCAGACAATTATTTAAAAGTAAAATCAATAGTAATAAGAGATATTCTAACAATTTAAGATTAATTTAAGTAAATAAGAACCATCTAGATAAGTCTGGTCGATGTTTAATAGTGTATTAGTATCATAATTGGGAATAATTCTGCATTCAACGAAATTTCTGTGTTAAGTATATTAATTAAAATTTTATCATCAATAGAAATAAAAAATACCTTTTGATTTTAAGATTTAAAAAAAATATATAACGTTAAGTGTGACAGGTCATTCAAAATTATAATAACTAGCAAATATATGCACCCTCCGGTTGCAAGTATTTAAGTTTTAATGTAATAAAATATCGTATTAAATTAAAAAGTCTAATGAAACTAAATAAGAATGCAGATAAAAAGATTTGAAACAAGCGGGGGTATAATCGAAAAAATAGAACAATTGAAATTTACTCTTCCATCACTCTGGTCTTTCATTGTTATTTTTTCTAATTTAAGTATTTAGCTAAAAGAGGAAGTAAAGAATAAAATGACAGTTATTTTTTCTTGTTAATGGATTTCATTTAAGATTCATTGAAGAGATTTTTGCTTATATTCATTAAAATAAAAACCAAGCAATTAGAAATCCATAATAGTAAGCACATATTTATTAAAATCACATTTTAAATATCAATATGCAAATTAGCCTTCCCGTTCACTCTGTAAACCGCTATTTTGTTGTATATATAAATATACTTGCATGTTGTTAGTATGTAGATGTGGTCAACAGTATTAATAATGTAAGACAATTTTATTAATAATTGAGGTTAAAATAAAAATAAACTCATGGTCAATGTGACGTCAGTGACAAAGGGAATTGTGACGTGAGTAGTGATTTAGTTTCGGTTACAGACAGAAAAGCACACAATCTCCATTATAATAATGTAGCGCGTCTCACAATTACACCTGCGCAAGCCGAATCACTACTGCATAGCCTAGAGAAGACATCAAGAGGCATTGGTTTCTATGTGAACTCAGATAAAATAGATTTCATACGTTTAAAACAAGATGGAGACAACTCCATACTGGATGGTAAGTCTCTTGAATTAAAAAAAAAACAGTTGACGTGCCTAGGAAGTAATATCTCATCTACATAAAGCGATGTGAATATAAGCATAGCAAAGGCATTGACTGCTATAGATAAATTATTACTCATATGGAAATCTGATCACTGTAAGATAGCGTAAAATATTTTTCAACCAGGAGCGATAACTGATAGGGACGGGTGGCAAGGGAGAGTCATGGGAACCCGTGTTGTTAGCATCGCCCGATATATATATATATATATATATATATATATATATATATATATATATATATATATATATATATATGTGTGTGTGTGTGTGTGTGTGTGTGTGTGTGTGTGTTGAAAAAATGAATAAAGGAAAGAAAGTATAGAATGAATAATATAGGATATTTTAATCAATTTCATTTCAAATAGGGACTTACTCTGATGAAGGTCGAATTTTCTTTGTGTGCGGAACATTTCTACATTTTTTCTATTATTATTATTTAATTTCATTTGGTTATTTAAAAATAATAATAGTTTGAATAATGTACACATGGATAAACTCCTGACCGAAACACGTGTAAGTAAGATTGATTAAAATATCCTATAGTATCCATTGTATATTTTCTTTCCTTTATTCATTTTTTCAACATACCGTCGGATTCACTTCCAGTTTCATTTTACACACACACACAAACACACACACACACACACACACACACACATATATATATATATATATATATATATATATATAGTAAATGAAGAAAAAACTCTAAACTTGCTTCATTATAATAATTTATTTCAACCGTATTAATACGGCATCTTCAGGTAATCACAAGAACATGACTCTCTTGCTCTGTCCTTTTACTCACTGGTATTAGGCACATTGAGCTCTCCTTATGGTCTACCTGCATCAGCTTGGTTAAACCACACATGGAAAGACCCTAACTACGGAAAAAAACTATATATATATATATATATATATATATATATATATTTACTTTCTTTAAGAAATAAAAACTCAACGAACCGTTATTTGGCTATTATAAATTTATTTCGGGTGGTAATTCCGTAAATGAATCCATTCTCGCCAGATAGCCATAACAAAATAGAAAAGAAAACTGAAAACCCAATTGTTTTGTTTTTTCCGGTATAAAACCAGGGGTTCTCAGTTTTTTCTCCCTTTTCGTATATTTTCTTCTATATTTTCTGATAGATATCTACTGAGACTGGGCTCATTTATTGTTGTACCGGCCGTTCCTACAGTGGAGAACATGCACCGGTTCTCACTATAAATAGTGAGACACCGAGTGGAAAGGTAGAACTGTTCCCGTTAACGACAAGCTAGTCGTACATGTACCATTGATTGTAAATACACTTGTCTTATTTTACCCTATCTCGACTTGACTTCTTTTTACTGTTGGGACTAACATCACAACATTTATGGAGTTAACGTCCAAAATAAATGCATAACAGCCCAAATGACTGTTTAAATTTTTCTTTCTCATTGATAGTATACAAATAATTTATCAATTATCTTACATTGACCTCTCCGAGGGATTTGAAATGATCCTTGTATAAATCTACCAGCTTGCATCGTGGATATACAGAGAATCCCAAATAGAATCATCCCCAACATGCTGTCGATTGGATACTTTTATCTTTATATATATATATATATATATATATATATATATATATATAAGTAAAGTAGGTAAATTCGTCGGGACGGCCTAATGTCGGTACCAGCCAATCAGCGAGGGAGTCTATCCCCTTTTCACTAGCGCTAGACCAAGGAGATTGTTTTTGCGTCTGAGGTGGAGCGCCACACCTACCATAAGCTCCTTACTTTACCGCACAGATCCCTGTGCTACTCATAACGCTGAGTTGACGTGGGCCAGTATATATATATATATATATATATATATATATATATATAATTTTAAAATTACGCAGTGGAAACAGAAAGAAAATAAATAGTGTACAAAAAGCGTAGAAATAACGATTATGTCAGAACTCGTTGTTTAACGAGGCTGCACCTCGTCTGGTTATCGGTTATGTCTTTTATATTCATTTAGCAGAATGTTGCTTATGGCATTAACAACTCAGATCCCAATGATAAATGAACAATTAATGTTTTCGATACACATCACACTCTTGAAGGTCAAAGAATATATATATATATACATATACACATATATATATATATATATATATATATATATATATATATATACACATATATACACACACAGACATACACACACATACACATACACATATATATATAGTCACATGTGTAATTATGATTGTGTGTGTTTGCATGTATTCCTGATAAAATATACACACATTTATGTAAGTGTTATGTACACGTCGTTTTGTTTGCCGCAATTCTTCCTTATCTGTTTGATTATTGAGTGTTATGTTTTGGGGGCTTTTTTTTCTGATACGCAAACAAAGCGGAATATTTGACAGCGAAATATGTTCACCTTGAAACACAACAAAGAGATAAGAACTCGATAAAAACGAGATGAGTTTCTCTAATGTACATCTGTCAGCAAATACATTTCTTCTTTTTGTTACTTTTTATGGCGATAAATGGCCAATGTAAAATCATTCCCCTAGAATTATTCCCTCTGAGAGCAAAAGAAACCATTTTAAAGGAAAAAGCTTACTCATCGATTACGCCATAATAGCTACACACATATATATATATATATATATATATATATATATGTATATATATATATATATATATATATATATATATATATATATATATATATATATGTGTGTGTGTGTGTGTGTAAGGTGATTTAGAGAGCAAGTATATATGTTTTTACATAAGAATGCGCAGATCAGATGGCATAACATTTAGCTGAACAAAGAACTCCGGCCAAAGCAATCTATTCACTTTGATTAAATGTCCATAAGGAAACGATGGATCAATTCTCCAGTTATGATATAATTTCAGAGAAAGCTTGGCCTTCTAGCTTTTGTTGGCTGCCAGTATGTGAGTAAGACAACTCCTACATTCTATTGCATCTTATCTGTTTTGCTTCAATACAAATGGTCCGCATGGCATTATCTATGCCTCAATTATAAGATTTTCAGTTTCTCATTTGAGATTTCACTTTCTCATCCATGTGCAGGTCTTCTTGTGGGGAATCTCTCCAATTTTTCCCTTGAGGTATCCATATAGTTGCTATTCCCCACATTTCTGTTTTCTAAAAAAGCTTTTTCTAGTAATCTTTCCTTGTATTACAATGCTTTTGCCGTGTGAAACAAAAATAAAAATAAATATCTTTTAGTAGGATTTATTTCAGAAGATTTCAAAATGAAAGTTACTTAAAATATTTCTGACTGTTTTGCCGTATTGTTTGAATCTTCATGTGAATCTAAAGAAAACAAATTCGTATTTCCAATGAATACCAGAATTAGACATCTTTCGGATTTTATACGTACCTTATTGCTCAAAAATCAATACACCCCTAACACGATTTTTTAAATGTTATCTAAATTAAATATAGCAGAATCTTATTACTTTATAGAAGACAATCAGACGATTAAAACGGATTTGATTTAGTAATATCTATGACGATGTGTTACAGCTATGGGGTAAATAGTAGGTCCGACTGTGTTCATTAGCCTTTGGTAGACAACCAAAACTCAGAATTCAATCCAAAGGGAATTTGCATAAAAATGAACCCTATGTCACAACCTGCCTGCTGCAGCAGGGTTATATATATAATACACTACATCATTATCATACAAAGATTTACTCAGACTTGTGTAATCTCAAATTATTTAGAACAATTTACTTTCGTGTATTGAATAAAGGAATCAGATGAAAATTACCTCTAAGATTTGAAGAAAACCTCAGGTTAAAAGGATTGAAATGTGATGATATTAATCAGGATGACCACTGTTGCAAGATGGGTATATTCCTGACTTTTGTGAGCTAGGACTACTAATGGAAGGAGGAGGAATAAATAACAAAGGCTTAAAAAATAGTGATGACCCAAAAGAGGAGAACGATGGTTTGACCGTAGCGTGACCCCGAACGAAGAATTGAGTGGCAAGCGGAAGTCGGGGGTTGACCGAAAGTCACGTGGTGACGTGGGGGAAAAAAAGAAAGGGTTCGTCCTCTTTTTGCCGGCGGCGGTCGTAGGGGACGGACCTCATGAGAGCCCAGTAATCTAGTAGTGTTCTCTCTCTCTCTTTCTCTCTGCCTTTCCTCCTCTCTGGTAGGAGCCCACTATACGAGCACGAAAATAAAGGCTGGCAGTTGTGACGACATGTTTCTCGTGTTATGATTTTTTATCGGCACCATTTCAGCACGGTGACTTTTGAAGTTTTAGTACCAAGAAAGAAAAAAGGACTACGGTACATGTATCGTTTTAGTGCCGTGAATATTACAACGTAACAACCACCCAGTCTGCTAGGACAGAAGAATATATAAACTGCACCTCTTCAGAGGGTTAAATCCCAACACAATGGGGTCACCATCTAGTCTTGGGTGGCGACCTGTGATGCTTAAGGATTTTAGCACCCGGAGGTCGAGCAGTCCGTGACATGTAACGCTAAACGTTGCTCCTTACTTAGGCCAGACGGGCGGTCGAAGAGGCCTCTCCCGATCAGTCGGTAGATCAAGTCTTGCTCTATCAATAATATGATTGTCCTAACTCTATTGACCTTATAACAAACCCCAACCCTTTTATCCTATATGTTCAAGAAGATGATGGTTGAGAGTGTTAGTGTCGTGGGCATCACGTTAAACTGCATCAACAGATGAAGTTCTAATTTTGGAGCTTTAGGGAGTGTGGAGTACCCCATCATTGCCATTACACCAAGGTCCTCTCTCAACCGGAGAGGTAGTACCTGTTAGGGCCCTATCTATGGGTTAAATAGATCAAAAGATAAAGTTTAAAGATGTGTTAAAAAAACTGAGTTTAAAAACGATTTTTGAATAACCATCAAGCATGAATAGAACAAAACTTCTTCAGCATAAAATAACCCATCAAGGTTTGACATAACGTGAAATCCAAGAAACCAAACCAGGATGAAGATATCCATTAGAATAAACCAGTTGATATTAATGGTTGATGTCTTTTGAGAAAACCTTAAATAAGTCTTATTGTTGATTGCTTTACATCATTTATTTAGCAATAAAGAATCCTATCAATCATGACACTTGAAAAAGAAACAATTTTACTTTCAGGATATCGATCATGAAAAGAATCTTTTTCGAGATGTCTGATTCAGTGTAATACATCGATTAAAAAATATATTCGATGTGATGAGAAAAATTAGGTTTACTTCATAGCTATTGCAGATAGTTCAATATGTAACTAGTATAATAACATTGATTTAACATTCTCTCATATTTTTTTTCACTTTCCTTCTTTTCCACATTTCATTATTTTCGATTTAAACAGATTAGGGATATCACTTCCGTGCGCTCATAAGTTGTTTTCTATCTTTCCCCTACACAGTTTTTTTTCTTTTTTTATCATTATATTTTTCTGAGTAGCTTGTCCTTTTTCTTCCTTTTATTTCTTTATAATAAAACGGAATCGTCCATTATAAAGATGAGGTGACGACACTCATAAGAAATAAGAATTAGGTGGATTAGCAACACCAGATAATCAGGACTTACATTTTTGCATTTCATCCTGGACGATTTGGACGGTCTCAGCTTTAACCAGAGGGTGTTGCAAGATGATAACGGTCGGAATATTAAAGTACGAGTGTATTAATATATAGATAGGCTTATTAATTTGTTAAACAGTTACAATAATTCCTTTCAAAGATGTCTGAAACTTTCCATGGGAAATTTGAAATTGCTGGTGACGAAAATATCAACAGCCACTTTATTTCTCTGTAACATCATTTTGTATAAAAAATATAAACGTCTTTTATGAAATTGACTGCAGTTGAATCAGCATATCAAGATCGATTGGTAAAAAGCAAACACAAACGGCCCCAAAATTGTTCCGAACTTTTTTATTCGCTAAAAGACAATCTAAAATAAGTTATTACTACAAACAAATGTCTATCATGTGCGCACGCTTTCTAAAAGCTAACTATCTTATTATCTTTATTATCTTTTCCCTAAAAGATTAGAGACAGTGTTTCATCGCTATGTCTACTACCAGATCAGAATCGGATATTATATCGATCACAAATGACAAAGATAAACTAGAACAGATATAATCAGATCTATTAATTCATCGATAATTCTATTTCATATTAGTTCAGTGTATTACCACTTTCATTGTCATATTAGGAAAGGGGTATCACTAAAGACACAAATGATTTCACCAAGCGTCAGATCACTTAACGGAAGCGATCAAGCGATTGGTCTACCAAAGTGCAAATTATCTGCAAACTGGATTTGAAACATCTGCAGTTTAATTATCATCATGAAGAATACAACGTATGTCGCTAATCTGCAACCAATGCACACCGCTAGGGGGAGCTAGACGATGGTATCGAGAAAGACAATCAATCAGACTTAGACTCGATGCACTCTGATAATCTCAGGTGTTCTTGTTTTTAAACCAGTCACAACACGTTTCCTTTATTCACCTAATGACCAATTCAGGTGAGTGTTTAGGCAGGTGTATTCTGTCTCCATTATTGCTAACAAGTACAAAATAAAAAAACACCCTCCGAGCGATGTAAATATAGATTTCTGAAACATATTGACTGAGGGATGGGAGTAAAAAATTCAATGTCAGCGAGTTTGTACCCTAAGTAAGTAAAATCATCAAATTCATTAAAGGATTAAAAAATAAAACAATTTGAAATGTAAACTTTAAATATCTATTAAAATAAAACAAACTATATTTAGATATATAATACCAGTCATGTATTTATTAAAACTTGTTTTAATAAACAATGAGGACTGTCTAATGTTGCATGTCCAAATTTTGTGTGTATTTATTCTATGTTATGACGATTTTAGGTAATGTGACGTAAGCAGTGACGTAATTTTTGTTACAGACAAAAACCGGAAGCGAATCTCCATTATTAATAGATATATAAGCACTTGGGATATTCGAAAATAGATGAGTATACTAACGACGATGTGTGCAAAGACGTGAAGCACTGTACTTAATTCAAGTAGTTTTCATCTTGAAGCAACACTTCACAGTCGAATTCAAGTAGTGCTTCTTAGTATCAAGAAGATAATGGTTTATTTTCACACATTTCACAATATAAACAATTTCACACAAAACAAAAAACGTAATGTTGGTTGTTGTAGTAATGTGTGGAAGTTGATCACTAATTAGGGCTGAGCCTTTTCTAGTAGTGGCCACATCAGTTATTCTTTTTTTTTTTTTTTTTTACATAGTGTGAAAGTTGATTATTGTGATAGCGTGTAATAAGTTTACAAGATTTAAAACATATTATTTATATTATTGAAGTTAATTTACCTTTCATCTTATAACAACACTTCACATTCGAATTTAAGTGATGCTTTTTAGTGGCATAACATTTTAAGATATTAATTGTACTAGCAAAAAATGTACCCTCCAAGCACGAGTATTTACGTTTTAATATAATTAAATATTATATTGAATATTGACTAATGAAATTAAATACGAACACAAAAAAGATTACGCTTATTTTTACTTTATTTTAATTGATTTCAATATGAAATTATAAATAGGATTGCTTTTAATACGTTTGAAAATAAAACAATAATACCAGAAACCAATAACCAAGTAATTATGTATTAAACATAGTTTTATTAAAACTGATATGCAAATTAGTCACACCATATACTATGTAAAAAAATATTTTTTATGATATATTACACACATCGCAGGATTTTAAAAAGAATATTAATATGTGCTGATTTGAGGCAAATCTCTCAGCTAGACCTTAGAGACATTGTTTAATGAATAATATATTAATCAGAGTTAAATATTAATGACGATGATTATTTAAAATTCATTGAGACTAAAATAAAACAAAACAAACAACAAACTAACCTAACGAAAGGATCCAAGTTAAATGTCATTCAAGTTATTTTTTCAATCCTTTATTTGTTCTTTGTGATGTATTAGTATACATTTCTGATTTGAATTGGGAATTGGGACTTTAATGGTAACGTAGTTTCGTTACAGACAAATAGACACACAACCGCTATTATAATAATATTATTATAGTTAATTTCATATTTGTCCTACAATTAATATTCTCATAAAATTGAATTTATTTTGACATAATGAGAAACAGGAAGCGTTCAAGAATACAATTTCCAAAGAATTTTAATGAGATTTTCAAGATGGAAAATAAAGTAATTTTTTTTTTGTGTCGATAGGAAAATATGAAAAAGAAACAAAAGATTAATGGATCTATGATTTAATCAGAATTTATTCATAACGAACTCTTATTAATGAGCATAATTCTGAAGATTAAAAAAAGTATTTATGTTTGTTTAGCATAAAAATTTAATTACCAATAAATTATGTTTGGAATTCAAGATGTACAACAGTTTAATTGGATAGATTCATTTCCAATATTGGATTTTAATATTCAATCAACCAAGAAACATTTCAAAAAGATTTTATTTCCTGTGTAAACTGGTCTTTCAAATCATAAATGTATACTAATAAATCACAAATAACAAATAAAGGATTTAAAAAATAACTTTAATGACATTTAACTTGAATCCTTTAGTTAGGTTAGTTTGTTGTTTGTTTGGTTAGTTTATTGGCATTTCAACCTTAGTGGGATATTTAATGCCAAATATTATTTTGTTTTATTATTTCTTTAAGAAATCATTGTCATGAGCTTCATTTGTATAAATAGATACTGGTAATTGACTCAGCCATCGGCGTGAAGGACCAATAAACGAGTGGATATTTTTCATGAGAAAAAAATTAAAGATACGGTTGGGACAATCATATAGTTGCTACGGCTTGACATGACCATTCGATTGATCAGCGGGGGTATCTCTGAGCGCACGCCGAGTCCAAGCAAGGGCCGATGAGGTGCATTTCATGTCACGGCGCCACTTAGTACTCGGATCACAGTCCGCTCAGCCACCGCAATCCTGTCCTCATGCATTACGGATCACCAACTACGGTAATCAGTTGGCCCATTACTAAAAATTAAAAGTCAGTTTTTGGAAAAACTTTTCCTTTTTTTTAGAAACCATGATCTGAAGTTAGATGACATGACTAATCGAAATCTATCATCTTTGGGTTTGCTGGTCTGAAATAAAAGACGACGATTACAATCTGCCGCAAATATAAGAATGAATAAGAATAGATCAGGATTGTATGTTCAATAAAAATAAAAGAATTGTGGCGACTAAGTTTTATCTAAAAACATTAGATTACCTTATTCTACTTTACGCCACAAATCTTATTTAACGGTCGCGTGTTTTTCAGCATAATAACAAACGAAACATTCTACGAGACTTGTCAATGGTTAGATTGAAGATATCAATAGTCACGTGCTGTTTTGACATGACCAATAACTAGGGTTCAATCCCATAGAGACAGTATAACAAATGGTCAACATTAACACCTTTACATCGCCCAGAGGGTGTCTTTTTATTTTGTTCTATTACGAATAATCATTGTAGAATAATTTTAAAATATACCATTAAATACAGTAGTGAATATATCGGCATCGATACTCTGGAGATATGATGACGAATTCTAACAATTCGATTCCATTTCGCACTTTGATAAACAAAGAACTCAGGCTGCTTACAATACCTGCTATTGCTTAAGTGGTCAGCCAATTAAGTATTGAACAGACTCATCACTGCTTAACTTCGGGGATCTAACGAGAACCGGTGCTGTCAGCCTTAATTGACCGTAATATCTTATATTATATAGAGGGGCCGTGTTAGCTCAGTCGGTAGAGCGTTCGGCTAGAAACCGCAAGTTCGATACCGGCCCTCGCCAACTCAGCGTATGAGTAGCACAGGGATATGTGCGGTAAAGTACGGAGCTGATGGTAGGTGTGGCGCTCTACCTCAGACGCAAAAACAATTTCCTTCGTCTAGCGCTAGTAAAAAGTGGATAGACTCCCTCGCTGATTGGCTGGTACCGACATTAGGCCGCCCCGACGACTTTACTTTACTTTTTATGTAGATGTTACATAAACCTGGTTCTCAGAAGACGGATTTGAGTATTATGACTGGTAGGTATTAATTGTGTAGCCAAAACGTATTTTTTCTTTGAGTATTGGCTCTTTCTGTAGTAGAAGTGTTCAGTTTGTGGTCTCTTAAATGACTGCTATAAAGATGTTGGCGGAGCAAAAAACCATAATAAACATTACTTTACCTTTCATTAGGGACAGCAATGTTTGACAGAACTCGGAACGAACAAAAGAGACCATTTATAAATCAGCTGGAAATTGACACACCTAATATTGTGTATGGGTAGAAGACCTGTAGAATTATCTTAAAAAAAAACTCGTTTGTGACCTCAACAAGAGTTATTGTAACAAAATATACCTCATGTATAAATATATACATATGTATGTAGTATATAAGGAAAATTGAAAAAACACAGGTTTAAATAAGTTGATTAGCCGACACTGCAGTGTTTCGATCTTTCCTTATACCAACAAATGCCCTGAAGAAGATCTAATTAATAGATCGAAACACTGCAGCATGGGCTAATAAACTTACCACTTAACTTATTTAAACCTGTGTTTTTTCAATTTTGTTAATATACTACATACCGACGGGTTTACTTCCATCTCTTCACATACATATGTATATATATATATTGTGTGTGTGTGTGCGCGCGTATGTCTGTGTGTGTGTGTGCGCGCGTATGTTGACGAACACAGTGGATAAAACACAAACAATTTCAATGAATTAATATTTCACCTCTGTGAGTGTGTGCGCCTGTCTGACTGTCTGCGCTAGATATGATTATCTACTGCAGGACTCAGACCTTCGCCCATGGTCTTTTGAATAGGGACAGTAATTGAACTTACACCGTCACAATAACTTACATATCAACAAGAAATTTCAGTTAACCGTCTCCTAGGTGGGTTGCCTTACATATTATATGTAGCACAGTGTTTTCTATTATTTTACCCATAGCTGGGTTCATATATATTATCATTGACAGGTTGATTTCGCAGTGATTGTACGATGGAGAATTTACCGTTGGCCGAGCGGTAAAGTCACAGACTTTGCCTGCTGGACTACCGGTTTCGATTTCTGTCGGAGGGAAATCGTTAGTATACATCGCGGATGAGACTTAATAATGTTGAAACAGACTGTACGTTGTTCTAGCATCGCATAATCGTTTGCCAAATTCACTTGTCATGGTTATTTTCTATAATTATCGAATTTTATACGATATACGCATTGTAATTGTCTTCAAGCAAAAATATAAATAATAATATATAATATATATATATATATATATATATATATATATGTGTGTGTGTGTGTGTGTGCCTTACATACCATGGTTATCGTGATTACGGACCAATTTGCTCTGTTTATACAAATTAAACATTGGGCTCTCATATGGAACCTGAACTCTACAACAAACTACTGGTAGAGAATAGGACCAGCCTAGAATCACCTTGTATCAAGAAACTTGGTACCCCAACAAAGAATACACACACACACACACACACACACACACACACATATATATATATATATATATATAATATATATATATATATTATACCAACCCCTCCACATGAACAGGACGTTGAACCTAGTCAAATTCTTAAGCGAATTTTAGTAGGTTTGAATTTAGAATTTCCTTCTCCCTTCTTCTAGACTGTTTGGCTAAATGTTAAAGAGCCCAGTCTGCCCTGCTGTTTACCTATTACTTGAGGGAAAGTAGTTGGATGAGTATCTTTCACAAGGGTATTAAGCGCCATGTGAAATGCAAAGAAAATCGTCCAGGATTTTAATTCTGATCGACGAGTCATTTTCCTAACACACTGTTACACCACGCGCCTCATATATATATATATATATATATATATATATATAAAAGTCGACGGGGCGGCCTAAAGTCGGTATCAGCCAGTCAGCGAGGGAGTCTATCCCCTTTTCAATAGCGCTAGACCAAGGAGATTGTTTTTTAGCATCTGAGGTGGAGCGCCACACCTACCATCAGCTCCTTACTTTACCGCACAGATCCCTGTGCTACTCATAACGCTGAGTTGGCGAGGACCGGTATCGAATATATATATATATATAGAGAGAGAGGAGAGAGAGAGAGGAGGGGGAGAGTGTATGTGTGTGTGTGTGTGTGTGTGTGTGTTGTGTGCGTGTGGTTATGGGATTGAGAAGAAAACGGTTTTCTGGAGAAAGAGAGGAAAAAGAGATATGAACAAAGAGAGGTTAAAGTTTGAAACGGTTAAACATTGAACGGGCGGGTGGCAGCCATTGATCGACCAATGACTCCGGAAATAAAGTTAAAAATAAAACTGGAAGTTCTAGTATCTGAGGAGGAGTGGAACTGGTTGACCCTCCCAACCCCGGGACAAGAAACGGAAGAAGAGAAAAATCGCTTTTTTTTTCGGTTGGGCCTTCGTAATGTGTTTTGCATAGTAGTACTGAACACGATTTACGATAGGATAATTTGACCTTACCCTCTCTCTCTCTCTCTCTCTCTCTCTCTCTCTCTCTCTCTCTCTCTCTCTCTCTCTCTCTCTCTCTCTCTCTTAGTTTTGAACTAACGATGACTACTACTACTAACGACTACTACTATAACTCGAACTTGGCCTCTATGCAACAGAAATAGAGAGAGAGAGGGAGAGAGAGAGAGAGGGGGGAGAGGAGAGAGGGATAATTTGTTGATAGATTAATAGAGATATAGAAGATATATAGAAAGGATAGGATTC
>CM042137.1:151218320-151250820 GCA_023376005.1 Doryteuthis pealeii
TCTGTATATACATCTACTTAGTGATTGGACCATAACAGGTAGTACCACTACGGATCAGAGTGAATCTGGGAATAATGGTAATGATGTGGTGCTCCATACTTCATATATATTCTAAACTAAAGCCTCGCAATCAGATGTAGTTTAGCTTCTTACCCGGGACCCCACTTTCAGGGCGGGGGAAGGGTCTTAGCCTTCTGTAGAGAGCTCTCATTGTCCAGAAGTCGTGGAAAGATGGAATTTGGTGAGGCACAGTTGTTTGTTGGTACAGTTAAAAATCGTTAAGCTTTACTGAAATTGAATCTTCTTGTCTGAATTTTTGGACACATGGCGAAACGGATATAAGGGTTGAGTTAATACAGTTCTAAGTGACAATCATCTGTAGGTTGCAGGTTCAATCACGACCAAGGACAATAACATAGCTTAACACGTGTACCCGGTCATGGTTAATGGAATGAGAACAGTATATCCCCGTGGATTGAATAAATGGTTTGGTCCAAAGTTCCGTAAAGGCTCCCGATTATGACATGAAGGCTCCCAAGATTGAAAATAATGTTTCGAGCTCGACAAGAAACACCTACAGAAGACCGCAGCTCACATCGGTCAAGACGTTATGTATATAAAAATAAAGATGATAAGAATAGTCTGAAAAATTCAAATAACACAAATGTGAATTGTTTTGTCACGTATTTTTGGAACATATCTTTTGCTAAATACTTAATAAATTCATCGCGAAATCCACGAAAAACTGAAAATGGGGATTAACAGCAGGAGAACAAAGTTTGGAAATCTAAATAGACATCTTCCAGGAAGACACCCTCTTGCCACTGTCATTTGTTATAGAAAAGATGCTGCTAAATTAAATATTTAAGAAATGTACAGGAATCTAAATATTTACGAAATCATAAGAAAAAATAAATCCCTTTATGTATATGGATGGTATCAAGGTTTTTGAGAAAGAGAATGAAGGAGTTGAAAACCCCCGTAAAGATTATAAGAATATTCAGCCAGGATATAAGAATGGAAATTGTGATCGAAAAGTGTGCCATACTCGAAAATGGGCAAAAGAGAAATAACGGAAGGATAGAATGAGCAAATCAGGAAAATATAAGAACACTTGGAGAAAAAGAGAATTCTAAGTAATTTGGAATATTGGAAGCAGATACCATTATACAAACAGAGACGAAAGGAAAGTAGAACAATTGAAGAAACTCAGAAGAACAAGAAAACTCATGGAAACCAATGTTCTGCTGTAGAAATGTTGGCAATGGAATAAATATATGGGATCTTCCTTCTTGCAAGAATAATTAATAAGAAGAGAGAAGAGAAGACAAGGGGAGAGAAAAGAAAATAAGAGGAGAGCAAAGATGAAGAAAGGAGAGGAGAGCTAATAAGACGAGAGAAGAGAAGACAAGAGGATAGAAGTCAAGACAAGGGGAGAGAAAAGAAGAGAAGAGGAGAGCAAATATGAAGAAAGGAGAGGAGAGCTAATAAGAAGAGAGAAGAGATGACAAGAGGATAGAAGTCAAGACAAGGGATGAGATGAGAAGAGAAGAGGAGAGCAAAGATGAAGAAAGGAGAGCTAATAAGAAGAGAGAAGAGATGACAAGAGGATAGAAGTCAAGACAAGGGGAGATTATTCTTACACTGGACAAAAGAGGAAATTCGACAGATGGAGCATCGAAATTGATGACTTTACAAAAATCCTTATTGCTGGGAGATGTCTGAGTGATTATACGTACAGAGAAAAGAAGGTGGAAAATGACTCGACAGCATTAAGGATTACGTTGATGCGACAATTGAAGGAATCGATTACTACATTAAAAAGAGCAAAGATAGACTAATCAAAGCGGTTAGTAACGGCAAATGCAACATAAGGACAAAAAGAAACATGACAACAACTAGAAAACAGAAAAACAACTATATTCATACTTCAAGCGACAAACGAGAGAGATTGCGTAGAATATCACCTGGACATGACTAAGAAAGGAAAACCTCAAGAAAGAAACTGAATCTCTTAGCAGCTAAAATAATGCTATAAGGACCAATTATATCAAAGCGAAATGAGATAAGAGGCAACGGAATAGTAAATGTAGGTTATGTGGAGCTGAAGCCAAAACGGTTAATCACATCTATATATTAGTACTCATGTTCCTTAACTGTACGATAGTTATCATAGTGAGACACCCTCTGGTTAAAAATGAGATCGTTCAAATCATCCAACATTGAATGCAAAAATATAAATCCTGATTATATGGTGTTGTTTATCCGACGAATTCTTATTTCCTAAGAGTGTCGTCATCACAGCTAAATAACGGACCATTCCGTTTTTATTATAAAGAAGGAAAGGGAATAAAGAGGGCATGCATCACAGATACGTATAAGAAGAAACATCGAAAGAGAGTAGGGAAAAGATAAAGGTATGATGAACGCACCGAAGTGGTGAATCGAACACAATGAAAAGATGTTAAGAAGGAAAGAAAGATTAAAAAAGAGTGAGAAAGAGTCAAATCAAGATTATTATACGTTTTATATATTGAACTATTTAGCAATAGCTCTTAAGTAAATATCTGAAACATTTTAATGATTAAATTATTCATAGAAACATGACAAAAACTAGAAAACAGAAAAAATAACTATATTCATACTTCAAGCGACAAATTATACTGTGATAAAATTATGATTAAATTATCATACTGTGGTAATCCAAATTTACTGCTAGTAATAAATGAATGCAGCAATTTATCACATAAGGAGTTCAATACTAGGTATTCACAAATTAATTAAGGTGACATATAAAATATAGTGAACCGGATATATCACTTAAAGGATATTCCTAAATAAGTCAAACATTTATTTTTATCTTTTTTTTTGTTGTTATTTTTGTCATGACATACATTAATCCATATACCAAAAAATGATCGGACACAAAATAAAAACATTATTGATAGAATCATAAATGCATCTTTTTATACACAAAAGATAAATCATTCTTAATAGTTGCTATTCTTTCTTTTTTCTCCTTTACTTCTCTTTCATATTTACTTTTGATGGGGAAGTATACGTCGTAATCAAATTGTTATATTTCCATAACAGTAATTATCTGTCTTTTCACATTTTCCCTTTTTATGTAAGTATGTTTGAAGTAACTCATAATTTCTAGAAAGTTGTCATAGTTCTTGTGTATATCCAGGGTCTGGGCTTAAAAATTATGCTATCTACAGAAGTAGTTGTTTAAAAACCACACCCAGTCGGTGAATAAAAAAAGACTTATATAATTGAATCAACTCAACCCACTAGCGTTTATCATGAACAGTTATGTAATAAAACACTCAGACAACAACACAAGACTGCAGTAAATACAATAACAGTAATGCAGCTTTTATATTGTTGCAGTTTTCAGTGGGAATAGGGTTAATGTATAATTTACACTTGCAGCACAATAAAAATAATGTGTACTATTTGATGAATACTTTAACATTAAAGATTCTCGGCAATTTCTGATGTTATGCAAAATTTAAGCCAACTCATTCAGAACGATGTCGTCGCCCATAGGAAATGTCCAACAATGTTAATATACTGATCAGATAGGAAATAAAATCATTATTACTAATTACAGAATACCAATCAAAGACACTTCCTTAAATTTTTAAGTTTCCTTAATTTTAAAGACTTATCTATTATTATCCTTTATCAAGCTTACACTACACATATGTCGACAAACCATATGGTTCAAATTAGTCTTCAAAATAATATTTCGGGATCCTCATCAGTTGCAAAATTGTATTCTTATCGACAATGTTTCAGAAGTAATTATAATCACCATGGAGAGGATGTGACACAAGATTGCTTTTATAGGGCATCCAGATCGAAATTGCTATTCAATAGTAATGGATCTGCGAGACTAGCTTGCTTACCATTACACCACACTGGGAGGCCCATGTCGAAGAAGAGTATGAGATATATACATTTATTTCAAATTTACTTTTAAAATGTCTGAACATTTTTAAGAATTATTTCAAATAGATTTTAGATATAAAAAATCTGGTTAAATATAGAAATAAATTAGCCTGAATGAATTAACAGAGCTATCCTCATCAGATGAACTTAGAACCATTTCACACATCGGAATAATTTTCTTTCATGGCGTTACATTCATTATAAAGTTTATTTCATGAATCTCAGGAAAGTTTTATAATTATTGACATCAATCAAAATAATAATTATATTAACTAGAATACACTTCTCAGAATGACCCACAAACTAAAAACACAAAACTTACATTTCTAATTCATAAGTATGAATTTTATTATTGGAATTTCAGTTAATTTTCTTTTTGAAGTACGGTTTAAATATGTTAGTTCAATAAATCCCCAATTCCTTACTTGGGAAGAAAATCTTTCAAAACACTTCTAAAATAAATGTTTAGCAAAATGCGCGTCAGGATATTATATTTATTCCGTACCGTGGTGAGCACGTCTACTTATATATAATATATATATATATATATATATATATATATATATATTATATATATATATATATATATATATTGCTTGAAGGCAATTACAATGCATGTATCGCATAAAATTAGATCCTGTTTTTAATAGAAAATGAACTTGACAAGTGTAATCCCGGCAAAGGATCGCTCGGTGTGTAGAACATTGTACAGACTTGTTTCGAAACAGTCTGTACGATGTTCTACACACCGAGCGATCCTTTGCCGGGATTACACTTGTCAAGTTCATTTTCTATTTTAAAGAAGTATCGAATATTATGCGTTACATGCATTGTAATTGCCTTCAAGCAAAATATAAATAATAATATATGCTTTATTCAACAATGCTTCTAATAAACAAACATCCAAAAATCTTATATATATATATATATATATTGTGTGTGTGTGAGTGTGTGTGTGGGATGGTGGGATCTTTGTTGGTTGTATTAGAAGCATGTAAAAGTACAAAATAAGAAATAATAACCAAAATTCATAAAGTTGAATATTATTTGCTAATCTTTGATAAAAGAGTCAAGATAATGATTATTATTTAAATCTACCTTGCACACATAAAAAGTTTATATTTAATGTTGAGAAATATAGAGCGTGGTAGATCAATCTCACACATTGTAACTGTCTTTGATGTGGGAAAATTGAAATGAAAGTGCAGTCTCCTCTCACTAATGTCTTACCATTTGTTTTTCAGATACGATGAGTTACAATTGTGGATTTGATCATTGTACACTGTGCATTTTGCTGTTGGAACATTATTAAGGATGGTAAATCTGTAATTGCTAATCGGAGAGGCTTCCATGCACATTTCATTACTTTCTATAAGTATAGAAATAACAAAAGACTTAGAGATTTAGCTTATAGTCTATTTCAGGGAGCTTAAACAAAGTGTCTAAGCTCCCTGAAATAGACTATAATACTAAATTGTCTAATCTCCCTAAAATAGACTATAATGCTAAATCTCTAAATCTCTAAATATTTTTTTATTTCTTTACTTATATATTTGTTCTGTGACTCTAACATTATGAGTACACACAGAGCTCTCAAACAGCGACAGGTTTTTTAGAATAAAACTCTTGTGTCGTAAGGAAGATTTCTTCTCTGGATTTTTGGATTACAAACACACACACACATATATATATATATATATATATATATATATATATATATATGTGTGTGTGTGTGTGTGTGTGTGTGTGTGTAAAATAAAAATGGAAGTGAATCCGACTGTATGTTGAAAAAAGAAATAGAGGAAAGAAAGTATATTATTAAGGATGTAAATCTGTAATTGCTAATCGGAGAGGCTTCCATGCTCATTTCATGTGCCGTCGGAATTGTGATATTCCGAATACAATTATCAATCACTAAAGTAGGCGGAGTGGTCCTATTGTCGGTATCAGCTGGACAACGAGAGAGTCTATCCCCCTTTTTGCTCGCGTGAGACCAGAGAGATTATTTATGCGTATCAGGTGGAGCGCTACACCTACCATCAGCTTCCTTATTTTATTGCACAGATTCAAGCCGTGCTCCTCTTGCGCTAAGTTGGCGAGGGCCGATGCCCGAAACTGCATCATTCAGACATAACCTGTGCTTTCAACATGAGTTGAGCTTAAGCAGGTATTTTTGTTGCTTCCTGTGTAAACAACACTTTAGACGAAATTTCCGTATTCATCTATAAGGTGTGAACGCTTTGAACAAACTCCAAAGAATCATTGGCTACTTTCAATATTTCATCATTGTGCGTTGTATTAGTGAATTCTTGTTGGAATATCGAACGGAAATCTTAATTTGACAGATGGGAATACGTTATTATCTTTGGGTCAGTTAGGCTGATATAAACATCGACTTCTTGGAAATACTGAATTTCATGGCAAGTAAAACTTTACGTTTATGACTTGAGAAAAATTCTAGAAATTACACTGAGGTTAGCAGGTTGAATATTTGAGAACTCTATAACCTCCAGATAATTGTCAGTAAAACGTTAAAGCTTCTCCCGATGCAGACGTGGAAGGGCCAATAGCGAGCGCAGTGGGTAGGACCACTCGGCTAGGTAGAATGAGTGGTTGCTAAATTTAGTGGACTTCGCAGCTAATCACTAGTATTATTCGACCCCCTCCCCCTCCTCTCTCTCTCTCTCTCTCTCTCTCTCGCTCTCACCGCACACACACACACACACACACACAGACACACACACACTAGTTCTCTTAGGTTATTGGGGAAGACGCCGTAGTGGCTTGCTGAGTTTAATGTAGTAAAACAAAAAGCACATTATGTAGAGGAAGATCCAGGACTTAAAAAGCCTTGGGTCAAACCACGTTAACGGGGTGTTAGCTATAAGAAAGATAAAAGAAAGGGGAATAGCCAGCCGCGATCATTCATATCTCTCCATATCTCTCTCTCTCTCTCTCTCTCTCTCTCTCTCTCTCTCTCTCTCTCTCTCTCTCTCTCACTCACACACACACACACACACACACACACACACACACACACACACAGCGATCATCCCAAATAACCTCACAGCCCTGAAATAGATTTAAAAAAGGGAAAATGACAATAAATTCTCACATAATCAAATAATTGCGAACGGTTACCAAATGTAAGAGCCCTCGAAGAACACACTAAAATGTTGTAATAAAAATGACAAAAACGAATGAAGTAAAAATGTAATACGAATTTGTCTTAAAAATTCAGACAAAATTTATTCTCATTCTGTCGTTTGAATCATTCAAATTTATCTTTTTATTTCAAATAAATTTAGATTCTTATCTTCAGCTGTTACTGCAATTTCTTTCTTATAGTGTAAGATTCCTTGCAAAAATATAACTTCTTTATTTTTCATACTTTATACTTTTGTCTGACAGAAACTTATATGAAATTGATTTTATTTATTTCCCCCAAAACGATATTATTCAAATAAATCTTTCATCGTCATCTTAGTTTTTTGTTTTATTTCGGCATCTGCTTGTCGAGTTATTTGAAATAGTGTGTTGTTGTAAGGTCAGGCAAGTGACAGAATTAAATTACTCCCTGTGTTGTTGCTTGTAATGCTGTCACGACCGGCTTAGGGCGGCTTCAATCATTATTTTAGAAAACCTAAGAAGTAACGTCTGTCAAAACAGTGAATAAAAAAAAGCGATAAAGTGAGAAATTTCACGCATGATTATGAGTAAAACATATTTTTTATTGGGATGATTAAACATCTTACAAAACAACCTATTATGGAGCATTGAATCGTAAAAATTTACTTTTACTTTTTTCTTTCCCCCTCTCCTCTCTCAGTATCTGTCTTTGCCACTATCTCTGTCTGTCTGTCTGTCTGTCTGTTTATATGATTGAATAAGTTTTATTTATACATTGAATCATGATAATGTACTTATTATTTTTCTTTTTTCTCTCTTTTTCTCTCTTTCTTTCTCTGTCTGTCGGTAAATTACTTTGTCCTTAAAAAACTTTTGAAAAAGCATTTTATTGCCTCTTATAAACAACAGATTTGCATTTAGATTCTCACACGGCTAATTTGTCTCATGATATATATCTATATGTTTACGTTGTCTGGTGTGACTTGTATCGTTTCCTGTGAGCGTCCAAGGGTGGTCATGTCCATGGGCTTAGCTTCACGCTATTAGGCATGGCCTCCCTTCAATAGTAGTTTAACAAAAATAATTTTTTTCTTTTACTTATTCTTTATAACTTGTACCTACTATTGATAAATAAATTTCTTCTATTCTTCTTCTATTCTTCTATTGTCTGTCTGTCTCTCCTTCTCACTGTCTCTGTCTCTTTCTCTGTCTGTCTGTCTGTCTGTCTGTCTCTCTCTCTCTCCCGAAGTTTATATGAATTTATTTGGTTGTATGATTTATCATTTCAAACTTTTATATTGATTCTTTCTCGGAACTTCTAATAAAAAAAGAATCTTTATTTTCTCCCTTGTTGCATGATACTTGATTAAAGTAATAATTCTCTTTATATTTTAAAGTTTTTTGTTATAAACAATAATAAGTTACACATGAATTGTTCTTAAGTCGGCATTAGAATTGTCTAACAGTAAACAGTGATGAATTTTATTGAAAATGTTTTAATCCAGGAGAAAAGCTATCTATTGTGTAGTAATTTACATGGCTTGGCGAGATATAGCAAACATCCAAATGTATGGAGCACCCAGTTAGAATAAAACTCACCGACAATACTCTGCAAGCCTAGATTTGTACCTGTTAGACCACATGAACTAAACCTGACGTAAATTAATATTGTTGATTGAACTTACAATTTTATCAGTGGAGCTTAGAATATATCTATTACATTCACTTTAGAGGGGGAAGTTCTCACTGAAAGGTAAATTGAATTCGGTGGTGAGGACCCAGTTCTGTTACCCCGAGAAGTATGGGGTACTCTTTCATTACCATTACTCTCAGGTCCACTCTCAACCGGGGTGGTAGAATTTCCACGGATATGTAATAGGTCAAATACAGGGTGTGGCATAAATAACGCCCTTTACTTTGGCATAAGTAAAGTGCGTTACTTATGCCGCACCCTGTATATATAAGCTAATTGTACGGGTGATATATACATATATATATATATGTTAGTTGTATATATATATATATATATATATTATATATATATATATATATGTGTGTGTGTGTGTGTGTGTGTGTGTGTGTGTGTGTGTGTGTGAAGAAAAGAAGTGAATCCGACGATATGTAGTATATTAAGAAAATTGAAAAAACACAGGTTTAAATAAGTTAAGTGGGAAGTTTATTGGCCGATGCTGCAGCGTTTCGATCTATTAATTAGATCATCTTCGAAACACTGCAGCGTCGGCCAATAAATTTACCACTCAACTTATTTAAACCTGTGTTTTTTCAATTCTCTTAATATATATATATATATATATATAATATATATATATATATATATATATATATAGTCATCCACAGACACCGTGTTTCGACATATCATGTCTCATAATGCCCGTTACTTATGCCGCACCCTGTAGATATATTTTAAATTTATCATTATTAGATAGGAATACTTGAAAGCATACTTTCCCTAAGACAGTGCGCTACATTTTTCCCTGTTGCAATTGACTATTGGACCACTGTGGGGCCATATCGTTTGCAAATCATGATTAGCTGATTGATATATAAAGTATTGATTTCCTTTTTTGATGTTTTTTTATTATTACTGATTAGAAGTCATTTTATCAGAGGCGTTTTAAACTTTTCACAAAGGCGGATTTAGTTGAACAAAATTTGAGTCTTTTAAGCTGGCAAAAGTTTAATTATCATTCTGAAAACTGATACTTTGATGACATCAAAGTATTTCATTTTAATATTTTTTACTAATTCTCATCGAAAAATTTCATTTTATGTCAGTTTGTATGTAATTATTGGCTTTTGTGATATTAAATGTCAGGTTAATGTTCTTTTCTTAGGAACTATTATTTTTTAAAGTTATGTGTGCTGAACTGAGAAAGAATCTAACTACTTAGCTTAATATAAAAAAAATGGAAAAAACAAAAATTGTAGATAAGAGTGGAAAGTTACTACAATTTTGGGGAAGACGTATGAAAGTCTACCTGTCGTTCTCTGATTGGTCGATGGATGCTAATAGGCGGATTATGAGAGAAACAGAGGATGATGAGTTGGCAATCTGGGCTGAGTGTTTGAAGAGATCGTAACATGAGTCTTTTTTCCTAGGCATTTTTTGTTAGGATAAAATAATCAAGAATGAAAAAAAACAAAAACGTCTTCGGCATAAAATGATCCAATGGGTTGACATGCCGTAAAATACAAAACACCAACCAACATCCTAGGTCGATGCTCTACTGACTGAGCTAAACAGGCCCCTAAGTTATTACTGTGATCTTATAACCATAATAAAAGAAAATCTCGTTTTAAGATGCTCCATTTTCGTTTGTGTTAAATTTAATTTTCAAATGTGAAAGAAATGAAATTAATATTTTTTAAATATGCCTTTAAGTTACTCTTTTGTAAATGCCCTATCAGTTTCAATCAGAAGGAACAATTTATCCCTTTTCCAACACGAATAGATTAAATGGGAATTATTCTGAAGGCAAAATAGCAGCACAAACGGGATTTTTTTTTGACTTTCTCTGCAACTAATTGACGAATAAAAATGTTTTCTTTGTAAAATAAAGAAATCAAATAGATTCATGAAAACCAAAGTGATCCAAAGAATTATGGCCTAAATCCAAAACTCATTGCCCGGATAATTTCACAGCCACAGAGAAATCTCCTTTGTCTTCTCTGATAATTGTAATTAATGGTTGTTTGGATTTTACGGCATGTCAATCTGTGTTGGGTTATTTTATGGCGAATACATTTCGTTTTATTCCTTCTCGTTAGGTATTCCTGTTTTTTTTTCAAACTCGATTGTTTTGAAAAATATTTTAGACTCATTTTTCATCTACTTAACCTGCAGATGGGACCATAACAGCTAATACCACTCCGGGTCAGGGTAGATCTGGGATTAAGAAAGAAAAAGGGCACTCCACATTCCCCAGGGTTCCAGAATTGGATCTTCACCAATAGATGCACAAGTATTTTCATTGCACTGTTTTTAATTTTGTTTTTATAGAAAAAACTTAGATCCAGGACATAACCAAATAACACAAAGATTGGGATAATTTGATATGAGACAAGAAAAGTAACCGAACATTCTAGAACAAAAGACGCTAGTGACGATCGAAGATTTATTTATTCAAATGTGTGATTTTAAGTGAAGATGACGTAAAAGTATAATATTGTCTCAGTTCAAAAGATTATATTTTAATCTATATGTTACAAGGCTAATATAACGTGTTACATTATGGTTTTCCTTTTTTCCCATCCTCTGAGTTATACATCAAATAAGAAACATGGCGCTAACATCTAATTGGTTTAACAAAGTTATAAGAATAAGGGTTCTTATCGTTTTTCAGTTAATAAAATTTAGTATTCAATTTCTTTTTCTGTTCTTGTGGATACGAAGCCAAATTTACCATTGAAGATTCTTTTTACATTTATCAGTCCTCCAAACTTGAATCTTTGTCTTGGAATATTAAATGTCAACAAGATAAATATTCATGAAAACAAATATATTATAGAATTACATTTTTGTCTATTCTTATATGTGTAATTAATAGAACTTTCTGTTCATTTAATCCTGGTTCATAGATTGCGTTAAGAAAGGATTTCTTGATCCACATAAAAAAATCTATCTAATAGATATTGCGACAGAAAAAGGGATTTAAAAAATCTGTCGGTTGTTCAAATTTTCTGGCCTTCAAGTCTCACTCACGGCAAGCATAACCGTTGGTGCTGCTTATATAGTAAGCAGCATGTGTCCACGCATTTGCATGCATGATTCGGCGATCGTAATAGATGTCGACCATTGCGTACGCCTGTTTTGAAGGTGTTGAAGACGACTTTCAGTCACCACCGCGCAAATTCGTGAAAGGCTTTGACCTTGATCAGCTACAGTGACTTTATTTATTTGTTTACTTTTCTCTAATTTTTGCTCGGGTGGGTGTGCGATATAACGTGTGAATGGAAGTGTTAATCCTTTGGAATTTCCTCCTAGGTTCAAAGTGTTGGAACTTTACCGATGGAATAAATGTTATAAAGAATATAATAATGAATTAAAACAATCATCTATATTTTTTATCTGTCTGAATTTTTGAGATGAGGCTTGATGAGTATAATTTTAATTTTTCGGACTGTTTACTCATCTTTATTTTAGTATGTGAAATCCAAACGTTACGTACGCTGTGTCTATCCTCATAGCAATGACCCAACCTGGAAAATCATTTTTTTCTCAGGTTGAGGTGTTGCTATCCTCGGGTACACAGGAAACAATCGAGGAAGACTGCAGGATAAGAAGCCGAAACGTTGTCATTTTACATAACACAATAAAGATGAGAACAAATGTCCTAAAAATCAAAATTATACATTTTTTGTATTAATTTATTTATTTATTTATATGTAAGTTTTAGAATGTATACTATTCAAAATAATAACTTATTTCCTTATTTTACGTCTCCCTTTTTGGTTCAATAACCGTTTGATATAAGTGAGTATAAACTAACCACTATGCTGATCTTCTGTCAAATACCAATGAGCGACATTTTGATTCAAGCCAGAGTTAAGTTAAACTAAACTTTGATTTTAACCACATCGAACAGATACCGCACATTGATCCTAAGCAGTGACACCGATTTAAACGAATCGAGACATTTTGTTAATGAATATTAAACTAAAACAATCTGTGATGAAAATGAAGATGTCTTCTTATCCAAATATTTTAAAAGAAGATCATTTTATTACAAAACATCGTCAAAATTACATCACTTCCGGATTCTTAGATTCAATCCTATTGTGAGTAGTTTGAAAACAATTGTCTGGTTTTCTGTTCTTATATAAACATCGTCATTAAGACAACCAAGAACAACCGGTCCACCCAGCTAAGAACAGTAATTCGGTATTTACCTTAACTTCCCTCATTGTCAGTGTGGGACACAAGGTCTTTTTTTAGAATGGGGAAACCACGCACAAGCCGAAGCCCATGCGATGTCTAGTCAAAAAGGGAGTGGATCCTGTCGGGATCCCCCTTTTAGGGCGCCTCAGGCACCGGAAAAAAACAGAAATCTGTTCCATTGAATCGAGGACAGGATTTGCCGGTGGGAATGCCCCTCTGGGATCACGCGATTATTTGTTCAGCGGCCGGAGCCGGCTAAGAATAGTAATTCCTCCCACCCAACAGAAACTACCTGCGCTTTTGTCTCCTCGCCGGCGGAATTGCTTCAACGAACAGTACGCTTAAAAGGAGTCACCAATCACAACCCGGAGGTTGTGAGTTCAATCTGTAGCCTCGGGAGGTAATTGTCTTTACATTCTGTTACAAATCCTAAAGTAAATTTGTTGGTATTCTTTTGAAAAACAACAGATAATATGAAAATCGCTAAATACTAATTTCATATGAAACTGTACAAATCATTTAATTAATTTCATATTTATTTCATATTTATTAACATCATTTCGCTTTTTAAAAGCTTAACTAATTCAGCAAAATATTTCTATTGTTTCTTGTATAGAAAATAAAGTTTGATGAGTAGCAGACAATAATATATCTGACTGCATTATTTTTTCTATAATTTAAACTTTCATTAGTGAAATTTTAAAGAAAAGTTTCCAACAGTTTCCATTTGTCTTAAAAGGTGTTAGACATTTATTCCTAATTTTATGAATATAAAAAGAAATTAAATAAACATTCCTCCATTTATTTTGTCGTGTTATATCACGTTTTTTCTTACCACTCTAATCATTAGCAGCCAAATTAATTTATGAGATTTAGGAGCAAAAAATAACCACGAATGTCTGAGTCACCGCCAATTTTTATTTCTAAATCTTTCAGTTTAATTTTACGACTTAGATTATAGGCTACAACATTTCTGGACACTTCACCCAAAATCTGAGACTAACATACATTCTGTTCTTTTTTTTCTTGTTACACCTTATATACTCGTGTATAAGTCGATTTTCTACATACGGTGGTTTTGATTTCGGATTACATTAATTTAAGTAATAACAGTAATATCATGACTGTTTTGAGGCAAATATAACTTTGATTTTCATGGAGACATCGTTAATAAATAAGCTTTATTCTATGTATTAATGATTTTGGCTATAAATTAGATACTTATTGATGAAATTAAGCAATTCCTGAACGTATTGACGTAAGCAGTGACGTAGTTTCGGTTACAGACGACACTGAATTCTTATTAGAATGAGATATCAGTCGACACTATTTTTCTAGTTAATTGATTCTTTCAAATTTGACCTATACACTAACACTATATTTGACCTATACACTATTTGACCTATACTAGTATAATTTGACCTATACACTATTTGACCTATACACTAGTATATATATACACTATTTGACCTATACACTATTTGACCTATACACTAGTATATACAATTTGACCTATAACACTATTTGACCTATACACTAGATATACACTATTTGACCTATACACTAAACACTATTTGACCTATACACTATTTATACACTATACACTATTTGACCTATACACTATTTGACCTATACACTAGTATATACATATACACTATTTGACACTATTTGACCTATACACTATTTGACACTATATTTGACTATACACTATTTGACCTATACACTAGTGACCTATACACTATTTGACCTATACACTAGACTATTTGACTATACACTAGTATATACACTATTTGACACTATTTGACCTATACACTATTTGACCTATACTAGACACTATACACTATTTGACCATACACTATACTAACACTATGTGACCTATACACTAGTATATACAATCTTTGACTCTTTTTCTTTAACCATAAACAGATTATTCGATTACAAAGTAAAATCAAACAACGCAAGGAAAGTCAAAGGAAACGGAAGGTGAATAAGTCAAAAATATAATATACAACGCAAATAAATTGATGAAACTGAGACCAACAAAGTGTAATAAGAAAAAGTGAGTATATCAAACTTTGTAATAATTAAATTATCATATTGTGGTATATCCACAGTTTTTCCTTGTACACTAGTATATACAATATTTTATTATTTTTCTTTAATCATAAAAGGTATTTAACCTACATATTATTTGATTGAAAAGTGAAACTAGAACAATGAAGAGAAAGTTAACAGAAGGTGAATACGCTAAAATAGACCATAAAAAGTAACAAATTTGACGAAGAAAGAAGACCAATAAAGAGTAATAAGAAAAATATCACATCTCAGAATTAACAACACAAATTCTATTTTAATCAATAACAAATGCTTTCTATTGTTTTTTTAAGTTTATACGAAAGAAAATTATATTCAAATATAGAAATGATTATTAGTGAAGAAGGAAAGTTCTTTGATGTATTGACATTGGCCTGTAATTACACACCTCTAAAAAGACAATATTGAAGAATGAATGGACGTAATTAGTAGCGAAGAGAGCGAGAATAAAAATGGTTGACTTTAAATGTTCACTTCTTTAGAATAATATCTATTTAAAGAATGAAAATACATCGATGGAAATAAAATTGCAACGCCATCAAAAATAATGGAGATTTTTAGCTGAGTATAATTTGTGCATACAGCCATACAGTAGTACTGACACGACAATGGCTGGAAGAATTGTCTCTTTAACTTGTCTGTGAGATTGGATTTCCATAGGACTGATAATTTATTTATAGCGGACCATGTCTTTCATAAGCATGCATTAACATCGTTTTCTGTTGAGGAGATATTACTGCCTAAGTGCCTAAATTGTTCTATCGAGTTTGCCATCGATAGTTGAGATGTCTCTTTTGTTTTTAAAAGACATGAACTCAGTTTTATCCGTTTGCGTATAGGCCGACGTTTCGTGCTGCTCTTTCTAGGCTTGTGCAGGTGTATTTTCCAGTAGTGCTAGGTCATCAGCATAGTCCGCACCAACACCCCACGAGAAAACAGCTGTACGGCCCCCTGCTACATATCACCAAACCATCCAAGTAAGACGGACAAGACACACAGGACACTGCTGGAGAAGCAAGTACGAACTCATAGACGTCCTCCTATGGAAGCCAGCACACGGGCACACCAGTGTGGGCCGACAACAAAGACGTACATTGACCAGGTCTGTGTGGATACAGGATGCTGCATAAAGGACCTCCGAGAATGATGACTGATAGGGACGGATGGAGAGAGATTGACATGGATATCTTGTTGCATACCCTTCTTTACTTCTTAGTTCTTCTTCTGCTGTTTATCTTTTCTATCTTACGTCTCATCGAACATCTCTTCGTCTTGGTGACTTCGTCTTGGTGGTCGGTCGCACTTAACTCATTTTTCTAGTCTTGTTACCAAGACATTCATTAATCACAAGACCGTGTTATTTTTCTTAAACTTTTATTTCCTTAACTAAACAATTAATGTAACTAACATCTAACTAACATAGCGTGCGTATGCAATGTGAGTTCCAGTTAAGGCAGGACATCTTCACTGCCTAACGTCCAACTGAAAACTGAGGACCCAAACAGGTCCCACGTAACTTCACGTATTTCGCGGGCTTTCTGTACATGGAAAGTCCCGCCCGTGATATGAAAAGGGCCATCCCTTTAGAAATACAGGGGATTGAAATATGCAACCGCATAGATTATGTAACAATCTGTGTTAACACGCGACGATGATTATGATGATAATTTGTGCATGGAAGTTGAATAGTTGATTAGTAAACAAAATCTTCAGCCTTCATGCATCTTGTAGCGCAGTAATAGTATTACTAGTGCAGCCTATATATCCGAGCATTAGGTTGTGACTTACTCTGTGGGGAAATGAATTGCAAGCAGGTGTCATGCAATGCAGGAGGCACACGTGCTTCTTTTTGCTTAATTAGAAGCGTTTGAGAGGTGTCAGGTTATGAGCAGAGACTGAATGATTATTTCGGAGAATTGCTTCATACGTTGGCGCGTCAGTGGTTCTTTGAATTTGACAACAGAGGTTTAATAAATATTCCTCTTCCCGTAGACTTTGTGGTTGGCTACGTAGTACAGAGTATCACCAACATCGATGCATTGTAAGGATATCATTAATAGACCACCATAGCACAAATAAACTCAAATGACGCCCCAGGTGTGTTGAAAACTGTTATAGGAGATATACCTATAGACTATAGTGGAATGCGCCGACGGTTACTATGAGTAACAGGAACAATTATGATTCGAAGAAGCCAATGCGAGTCAGATCGTAATTCTATTCTTAATTTGACCCCTTGATACCCCACAATAAAAACGAAACTTGGAATTTGTTTACTTGCAACAATCGTACTTTGACAACCGTATATACCTACCTGGTTTCTTCGGAAACTTCTGTCGAGGGGCTTCTGCTATTGGACCAATGAGATATTAATATCAGCGTAATACTAAGAGGCCATCCTCCAGGCAACATTTGCCCCCTTGATTTAAAAGGGTAGGGCTGGGTTTATTGACCAGTTTCTGAGGTGCATTAAAAGAGGGATGCCGAAGGGATGCACACAATTTTTAAACACTAGTCACTCATGAGCTTCGGTTCGTGTGTGGCTCTCCACGTTAATTGATCTTTGTTTTTAACTAACACGGTGGAATGTCAGTAAATAAAGTACTCGCATCAGAACTTCGGAGCGGTGTGCTTCTAATGAAAGCTTCAACATCATCATAACACAAAGTAATTATTTATTAAACCCGGTTTTGTTAACACCAGAATGCAATCAGGGCTGGACACTGAGTGAGTCTGACGTCTTTTGTTGTGTATGTATGCAGAATGATAAGAGAATTTTTCCGACAATATTTCTTGCTGAATTGCGTCAACAGTTACAATAGACGTGCAATAATGTAACGCGTGGTAGTATTCGTTATCTTTATGATCGCGTGGTGTATTGATCCATATAATTATTCATTTAGTTCAACTAAATTACCAGTATGCTTAATCTCAAGTCAATTGGAAGACATTTTCTGTATGATGCAATTCCATTTTCCATTGCTGTAAGATTAGCTATATAGTCCTGGGGGTTAGTGGAACTTTCAGATAAGAATTTATTCGGTTTTGTTTGAATTTTCCCAACACTTAAAGAAAATTGGCATGTGTTATATCGGAAGCCACACACACAATCAATTTCTATCTATCTATCTATCTATCTATCTATCTACATCATCGCCCTAATTACACTACTGTCCATTCATTAAGGGACATGGATTTTAATCTATAAGAAGTATAATACTTTCCTTCTTTAACTATATTATATATATGTATATATTATATATATATATATATATATATATATATATATATATTGGTTTGCAGGTTGATTTTGAAGGCTATCACAATGCAGGTGTAAAGAAAAAATAATAATACGGTAACAATGGTGTTGTGTGTTAACCTGTATTTAATTCTTGAATTTTCGAGATAAAATCTCTTTTTCAAAAGATCACTGGAACTGAAGCAGTCTAGTTATGGCATTTCTTTTTAAATAATTTTTTTTTTAAATGATGGTATTTTTATATAACTATATTCTCGTGTTGTATGTTTACGTGATTGCGTTTTTTTTTTTTACTTGCGCGTATGTTGCCATGCGCGTGTCCATGAAAATGCGTGTTGGTCGTGACGTTATGACTAGCGCGGGATTGCACGTGCATATGTATGTGCGTATTAAAGAGCGTATTTGTGTTTGGTGGCCATGGTGATTTATACTATTTCGTGTTGGATGTAATATAAATCAATTTAATCATTTATTATTATTATTATTATTATTATTATTATTATTATTATTATATAATATTATTATTATATTTATTTATTTACATATTTATATCTAATTCAATTTATCTTTTTTATATTTTATAATATTTTTTAATATATACATATATATATATATATATTTATTTAATTCTTTATATTTTTTTTTATAAATCTTTCATATTTACCTCGTCCATAAGTGTGTATGTGTGTGTGTGTTTGAAAAAAGGTAAAAGAATTAAATTCATCAATATCTAGTGTAAATCTTATTCGTTAACAACTAGTGCGCAATGGCTTGTATGTTTGTATGTGTGGGCGGGTTGCTGAGCTATAGATTTGAGTGCGTGTTTCGCATTAGTCTTCTCGTTGTAGATTTGTTTCATTAATAATTCTCCATTGTGCATGTGGGTATGTGTTTCGTACGTGTGTGCATATACAGTTACATGTGCGCGTTGTTGTAGGTTTATTGTGTTATGAACTTTGCACTGAGTTCTGTCCTGTTTTTGATCTCTGGGTGTAATCAAGCTATTATCAAGGCCTCTTTAATTCGGAGATTACCCAGATTTCTCTTCTGGGCATCTATATTGACTGTTATATTTCTCTCTGTGTTGTTGCATTTAATTAAGTGTTTGCGGAAAGTGGATGCTTGTGTGTGTAAGTGTTCTTTGACTCTAATGTGTAGTGTTCTAGTGGTGCTACCGATGTAAAATTGGTTACATATGTTACATTGTGTGCGGTATACCACGTTCACTTCATGGCATATAGCTGTTTCGCAGATATATATATATATATATATATATATATATATATATATATATATATATATACCCATAAGTACACTACTGTCAATTAATTTATTGAAAGTTATGAAGTCAATTATCTTCTATAAGAAGTATACTTGGTGCAACGAAATGACATTGAACAACAAATGAGAATGAAGATTTAAACGAATCCGTTAAGATGATCAAGAAGAATGAAGAAGATGAAGAAGACTGATGAGAATCAAACTTGTCGCTACACGACAATCTGAGACAGAAAGGAAATTGCAACATTTTCCCAATGGCACAAACAGGTGTGAGTTAGGGAAAGTCCATTAAACTAAAACCAAACTTTAAATAAGAAACATACAATTGTAATTAATGATCAAGTGTAGATCTATGTGAAAATGTCAAAGAATGATAGAGAATGAATTTAAGTTAATGGGGGGATACCAACAAAATGGTTTGTCTTATTGTTTGTTTATTATTTGTTTATAAAAGAAAGTTTTGGATTTGTATAAGAAAAATCTGATGATTTTCAAAGTAAATCCTTTTACGAAATAAAGAACCACAGAAACTGAATATTTACATAAAGATAAACTGAATCAGTAATTGTTTGTTTTTCTTGTTGTTGTTGTTTTCTTTTGTTTTTTTGTGTGTTTTTTTAAATTTTTTTATGTTATTAAAAAATGAAACATTTTTACTTGGAACGTCCAAATCTTAATTCATTTCAAAATAAAGAACAGTTTGAAGGAATTGTATTTATTTATTTATTTATTTATTTAAATACGTAAATGAATAAAAAATATTTCTTTTTTACATGAATAAAGACTGATATTTCAAGCCAAAAAAATAATTATTTCAATATAGATCTCCGAGAAAAACAATTTTTTATACTATATTACATTGGGTACGTCCAAATCGTAATTCCTTTCAAAATGAGAAACAGTTTAAATAATTTGTATTTATTCATTTATTTATTTATCTAAATAAGTAAATAAAAACTGTTTCTTTCTTCTTTTTTGTTTATTGACCTAAATGAATACTTTTGCATTCCCAACCAAAAAAGAAAAATTTCAAAGTGGAACCCCGAAGAGAATTTTTTATACTCTGTTGCATTGGTTAAGAGAAATATTACAAAAGTGACAATCCGCTTAAGTGGAAATAAAATAATTAAAAAGAAAACAAAGAAATTAAACCTTGCTCTCTTGATAAGAATGAAGTAAATCACCTGATTTTGTTGTGGATGTTTGCAAAAGTTCCCAACATTTCATAAAACTAGAAACTGAATTCACAGTTGAAAGCTGGTTTATTCCTATAAAACTTTAATAGATAAATAAATAGATTTTGATTCATGAGAATGTGTAGTCACAATCATATATATATATATATATATATATATATATATATATATATATATATATGTGTGTGTGTGTGTGTGTGTGTGTGTCTCTGTGTGTGTGTGTGTGTGTGTGTTATATATATTACGGATCTTTGGTAATCCACGAAGCAAATAAATTTACTTCTGGGTCAATAAAAATCGATTTAAAAAGTGGTCAATAAAAAGAGCTAAATATACGTTTTTTTTAAAGCGAATGTTATAAAATATTCCAACTGCAGTTTCTTGCGTAGCAATTCTTCATGGAATTATTCCCTGAGGAATTGCTACGGCAAGAAACTGCAGTTGGAATATTTTATTACATTCGCTTTTTAAAAAAAACGTATATATTTTTATATATATTTACATTGATCAACATTTTCTGAGCCTGTCACGTAAATATTACCTCAATTTGAGTTTTCTTTATATATGCTAGCAAGAATATGTACCCTCTGGAGTAAGTATTTAAGTATTAATGTAATGAAATATATTAAATTATATAGACTAACGAAATTAGATAAGAACGCAAATAAAAAGACAGCACTTATTTATTAAATCTTAATTGTTTATTATATAATATCATTCATAGAGTTGATTATAATACGTTGAAAATTGAAATCTTATTATAATGGAGAGTGTATGTTTTTCTGTCTGTGAAACTATATTACTACTATTCCCTTAGTTATTGACATCACATTCTTCATGATTTTATTTTTATTTAAATCTCAATTATTAATAAAATTGCATGCATTTATATATACAACAAAATAGCGGTTCCAGTGTGAACGGGAAGGCTAATTTGCATATTGATATTTAAAATGTGATTTTATAAATATGTGCTTAGTACTATTGATTTCTAATTGTTTGGTTTTATTTAATTATAAGCAAAAATCTCTTCAATAAATCTTAAATGAAATCCATTAACAGAAGAAATAACTGTATTTTATCTTTACTTCCTTTTTTAACTTAAATACTTAAATTAGAAAAATAACAATGAAAGACGAGAGTGATGAAGTGTAAGTTTCAGTTGTTCTATTTTCGATTATACCCCTCTGTTTCAAATCTTTTTATCTGCATCCTTATTTAGTTTCCTTAGCCTTTCTAATTTAATACAATATTTTATTACATTAAAACTTAAATACTTGTACCCGGAGGGTGCATATATTTGCTAGTAATAATAATACAGATGAATAGCACCAAGTAATTATTTATTAAACCCGGTTTTGTTAAAAACAGTTTGCAAATTCATCACACCATGTATCATGTAAACCTTTATTTCTTAGTGATATATGAGAATCCATTGCAGAATTTTAAACGCCCGAACAGCATGGGCTGTTTTGAGGCAAATCTAACTCCGATTTTCATAGAGATCTCGTTAATAAATAAGATTTATTGTGTTCATTTCCCGCGCTCTGAGCACGAGTTTGTGTGTTTTCATGGAAACTAATTGATTCCTAAAAATATGATCTGCAGGTTTGAATATTGTGTTGGATTATGGAGATTAGAAAACTTTCATTTTGTTCGTTTTAGTTTTCTTTCTCACTTTTTGCTTCACACATCAAGAATAAAACTTTAACGTAAGAGAAACATCAATATTTGCAAAATTAATGTTCATATCTTCTTTCTCCGATAAACATTCATTGTGTAAAGATTCGTGCAATTTCCACTTTGCAGCACAAGAATAGAATCTACATGAAAGTCTAATTACTTATCTTAGGACTTTTTTTTTTAGATTGTATTATTATACAATCGAAAAAAAAACAGTCCTATTATTTACCATTAAAAAAAATAGTTTATATATTTGATAATTTTTTGATGAATAAAATCCAGCGTCTTTCCTGTTGAGTAACTTTGTAAAAAGTTAATATGGCTTAAGAAAAATATTTACGTTCTTTTTTTACTTAACATTTTTCCCATCCGATGACGTTACGCTTTCCAGAAATATGGCTCCGGGGGAAAATGCTTCTTAGCTTAATACTGGTAGTAAGATAAGTATGGTTGGTTGGTTGGATTTTGAGACATGTCAACTTTTGTTGGCTTATTTCATGCAAAAACGTGTTATTCTATTCGTTCTTGTTTGGTATTGAAATTTTTTTCAATCTCAATTTTGTTAAACACATTTTAATACTTTTTTAATCAATTTTATCCATAGATGGGACCCTAACAGGTACTACCACTCCGGGTGAACGTCACAGTGGACGTCGGGGTAATGGCGATAAAGGGGCACTCCACATTCCCCAGAGTTCTAGAATTGAAATTTCACCACTAGATGCAGTTTAACGTCATACCCAGGAAACTAAGACCCTCAGAAACCACCTTCTAGCACATATATTATAAAAAGGATTGGGGTCTGCCATTATGGCAATAAGGGTACAATTATTTGGGGGCAAGAGCTTGACATGGCCAGCCCATTAAACATAGGGGGGCCTCTTCGACAGCCCGTGTAGCCTAAGTAAGTGAAGTGTTACATGGCATGGATTGCTCAGCCACCGTCATTAATCATCGCGGGTTGTCATCCTCGAGCAGCTGACTGAATGTACATTTCGACCTATTCGGTCTCATCAGCAGGGTTATAAACATGGGAGACTGCTCCGTGTGTGACTCGAAAAAAACTGGCCAGCTGGTGTAGTGTGAATCGAAGAATCTGGTAATGGCCAGCCGGTGTAGTGGTTAGAATCCCCGCCTGTCAGCTTGGCAGTCGAGGTTTCGAGTCACACACAGAGCAGTCTCCCATGTCTATAACCTTGCTGATGACACCTAATAGGTCGAAATGTACATTCAGGGATTGACATTTTCTCGATTTGTTTAGCCTTACATTTGAACATATATGCCCGCCTAAATTCATTAATTATTAACTAATTAATTTTCAAAATTAGGTATGACTTCAATTAAGCACATATCCTCAAAATATATATATATATAGATTAAAATAAACATCATGGAAGAAGAGAGAAATTCTACGAGTATAGTGTTAGCTCAAGCCAACCCGCTTAACTAAGGACATATAAGAATAAATAGTGGTAGTTTAAATTTCATACGCAGTTAGTCTCATATTTTTGTGTCTGATGTGGAACAGAAGAAGAAAATGACGCTGTTTACAAAAAATATTTCGAGAAGATTAAAAATGCTTGTCAGATAATTTCGCAATTGGTTTGGCGAGATTTTGGAATCAGAAAGTCTCGTTTTTTAAATTGGATCAGTATCACCTCTTAATGAACCAAAACATTACAGAGTATGAAAAATGATTTCCAATACTAAACAGTCGCATTGTCTATTTTATTGTTTTCTGTTTTCTTACCATTTGCCTTTTATATTTATTCTGTTATCAAAATAATCTCTGTGGGACATTCTAGCAGACAAAAAGAAAAAGCATATTCATCAATTTCCAATTTACTGAAATAACAATTCCAGAAAACGCGGGAATATTCTATTTTATTCATATTTATTCATGGAAAATTTGAAACATCAGCCAACCATCAATTATCAAATCCGTAGGATAATAGGGTTAAATCATCATCATCGTCATGTTGCGCGAGTAGCACGGATATCCATGAAAATCTCTCGGCAACCTTCCCTATCATTCATTGCCCCTAGGAGGTCTTCTGCGCAGCAACCAGCATCCTCGCATAGTTGGTCAATGTAGGTCCTTAGCATGTCCATGTGTTGGCTTCCACAGGAGAACGTCGCTTATGAGCTCGTCCCTGCTTCTCCAGCAGTGCCCTGCATGCCTAGTCCGTCTCACCCGGATGGTTTGTGAGATGGGGGGTAGGTGGCCATATAGTTACTTCATTGTGGAGTGCTGTTTCCACGACTTGTTCAAGACTGCACTCAGCATTCTTGTGCAGCTTCAATCTAGCTTATTCTCAAGGCGCTTCGTTAGGGTCCAAGTGGTGCAGCCATACAGCAGTATGGCTGCTGTAAGATTAAATAGAGTAATTAAAAATATTTCTACCACACTTCATGAAAAGAGAGTGATACGTAACCTTCATAGAACGAATATTGATTGTGTTTTTTATTAGATATACGATGAACAGCGGAGAGATAAGTATGCTATATATATTATTTTTACAGTTTGAGTTCAGTTCTAGGATGTGTGGAACAGCTTTTCAGGATAAGGGATTTCAAGATAAGCTGGCATATCGGTTATAGTCGTAGGAAATGAAATCGATGACCCGTGTTCAAATCCTGGATGAAACTGGTTACGCGTCAATTGATGGTTAGGCCCTTGGGTTGGACATAAACCTATCTCTAATTCCCCAGCTATGGATAAATAGTAGGGTAGACTGGGTTCTTTATTTTTAGTTAGGCAACCAGTTTAGGAGAAGGAAAACTTTAAATTCCAACCGGCTTAACTCCGCTTAAAAATTGATATTGTGTCACATTTACCCTTTTCTGGGGTGTTGGGTACAGACATACAATTCGCGCACTATTTTGTTTCAATTAAAAAATTAACAGAAAAGAAAAAAGGATACTAGACAATTGGTTACCTAAACATTGGTCATCTTCTCGGTATTGTTTTTTCACATGAGGAAATCTAACGAAGATTTGGCTTACACCGTGATATATTGAATAAAACAATGTAACATTAATATTCAGACCCTTAAGCTTTTAGAAATACGTGATGTTATCGAGTATCTACTTTCAGAAGAGAAAGAGAAATTCAATTAGAAGCCAGTGTTACGTTTTCAAATAAAAAAACAAACATGCCTGATACAGAAGTATTTCAAAATCATCTGTGGTCAGGAATATATTAAGTACATCGGCCAGGTTCGGGATCCTTTCTCCCTAGGTAGCACCTTTCCCATTACATTAGCAAGAGTAGGGTCAGGAACGATTGTTGATGCCTGCGGCGTTCGTAAAGGAGCTTATCAGTTTTTTTTATCAACAATCTCAGCTACACGTGGAAAGCCCACACGAAACATGCTGCAAGGCAAGTAATCACCTATTCTCCCGAAAGCGTTTTGTTATTTTTTTTTTCATTTTATTTCATTTTGAACCTTGTTCGAATCTTTTGCTATTTGTTCATTGAATGTTGAAAATAATCACATTTAGAAAAAGGTTTTTCATCCATTCTGAAAGGAATCTAAAGGAACATGCTACTGATTTGCATAATGTCAATAGTATAAAAGAATTACTGGCCGTGTTCCTCTCATTTCTGTTGGCCGCATTGATATGATCAGGGCAAGGAATTTTGTCATAAGTTAAACAAAGAACAAGGAATTCTGGGATTCTTGCAGAAGTTTCAAGGCGAAGTGAACAATATAGTTTGAATCGAAATTCGACCTTGGTTTGTCAGTTACGTTCTCCGTGCCAATAGCAATTATATCTTATACCTTCTTTTATCGGAATACTTGAAAACTCGAGATAAAAAAGCTAAGAGCACTTTCTCTGAGTATCTCAAGGTTATTTCTGTTTGCATTACATTTTATATAAACTAAGCTTAGTTTAGTAGAGTATAAATACATTTGAAGGAATTGAAGATTGTGTTTCTGTGAATAGTCAACGTACGAATGACCTGCTACCATTTCATTGGAAATCAGAGGGCAATTTTCGGTCTATTTATGTGGCGTAGAATAGGCTTACTGCATCTCCCCTGCTGAGGGATAATACCCCTCCCTCAAAAAGGGGTGATCTTAGTAAGCTTAGTTGTTTTGTTTGATGCTAAATCAACCCATTTCTGGCCATTTCATGCCGAATCAAGTCATTTTCATAAACAAAGAACTGATTACATACAAGACCAGTTGTTGCTTAAGTGGCCACCCAATTAGATATTGAACAGGGTCATCGCTGCTTAACTTCGGTTATGCTCTTGGTATGAGACTAAACTGCATTTAGTAGTGAGGCTCCAGTCAGTGTGAAGTAGCCCTTCATTGACATTACTTCAAGCCAACACTTCTCATTGATTAAAGTCGAAAATTAGGAGGTTACGATTCTGGTCGCCATTTTAGGCGTTCAGCTCTCCTATTGGTAAATCCAATGGTAGAAAAAGAGTTAGTCGCAGTTGTTGAATATCCAGTTGCAGTGCTTGAAATCCTAGGTATAATAAGATTGCACGTGTAGCAGAGAATCCAATCTGGTTCTTTTTTGATGAGGAAAACTTTTGCCAGGATCAAAAGCACAACACGCTGAATAACAGATGACTTACATACAGTCCAAAAAAAATCTCCTCGTGTCATGAAGACTAAATTTCCCCAAACTTTGATGGTTTTCCGATGTGTGTCCTATGAGGCTGGTGTGATGCCTCCGCATTTTTTTCAGAGAGGGTATCAGGTTGAATTCAGATGCCTACATGGAGTTGCTAAACACTGGAGTCAAGACCTGGATAACAATGGTAGCCAATGATAGGCCATGTCTATGGCAGTAGGATTCGGCCCCTGTCTCAACTCTGGTGAAAGTCAAAAATGGTTGTCGGCGAATTTTTAAGACTACACCAGTCCCAATGTTTCGGCCTCCGCACTCCCCAGATCTTAACCCCATGGATTATTATGTATGTGGCACTGTTGCGAAATACACCAATCGCCATGCCAGTACTACAAAAGCCCAGTTAATCGACATATAATGCTTTTTATACATAATCTAATGATATAATCTCTTGCGCGCTATTCTTCATTAGTACCATTAAATTATAGGAAAAATGACTCAATCAGCCTTTATTTTCAAGTCAGCATTATTAGAATAAAGAATCTTTTTAAAGTTAGAGTTGGTTTTCATATATTTTCTTGAGGGATTTTTTTTTACGTAAACTGCAACAATACTTGTTTACATTGTTTGTTACAAAGAGGAACAAACTTACACGTTTTCACGTTATCCGTACCACGACATCATGTTTTGATCGAATAGCAAAATAATTTTCAGTCATAAGTGCTCGTGACATCTGTTCATATCAAAAAGCAACAAACTCTATGAAATCTACATTAATTTTACATTATTTAATAATGAAGGACAGCTGTAAACACTCAACAAATTAGGTTCCTTGACAAACAGCTGTGGAAAGTTCCGTTTATCACTTTTCTAAAGATGAAAAGAAAAAACACAGATATTAAAATAATGAGATGCTTCAAGCCATTCTGATTACAAATTATGATTTGATATCAAATATAACTGATCTATTACATATAAATGCGATAGTTAATCTACTTTGTAGTTATAAAATTGTTTTGAATTGCAAATTTTTGTCATAAAAAATACTGGACATGATTTTTTATATAACTTTTCGTTAACGTGTAACCCAATGAAAACTGTCTTTATGTCTTTCATATATATTAAACCATGGGATTATTGACAGAGTTAGGGAATTCACTTTTCGAAATATGTTAACAGCGTTTCCTTTTTAAAGTATTATGTTTTGATATTACTAAATATATAGGAAATACTAAATATACTAAATTTATTTCAATAAAACCAAAACATGACATAAGATGGAGAAGTGACCTAATCAAGTGAAGGACGTGGTGTGAATAATCGCATAGGTGAGAAACTGACAGTAACCAAGCACCGTTGACTTCATGTCCACGCTCCCTAAGTTAGCGGATTAGCTCAGTTGGTAGAGCGTCCTACTAGGAACAGCAAGGTTCCTGGTTCAATACCGGCCCTCACCAACTCAGCGTATGAGTGGCATATAGATCTGTATAGTAAAGTGAGGAGCGGATAGTCGGTGTAGCGAAATGCAAAAACAATCTGCTTGGTCTAGCGCTTGTGAAAAGGGGATATACTCCCTCGCTGTCTGGCTGATACCGACATTAGGCCACCTCACCGAAGACTTTACTTTATTTAGGACCGAGTTAGCTCAGTCGGTAGAGCGTTCGGCTAGAAACCACAAGGTTCCTAGTTCGATACCAGCCCTCGTCAACTCAGCGTATGAGTAGAACAGGGATCTGTGTGGTAAAGTAATGAGCTGATGGTATATGTGGCGCTCCACCTCAGATGCAAAAAATCTCTAGTGAAAAGGGGATAGACCCCCTCGCTGATTGGCTGATACCGACATTAGGCCGCCCCGACGACTTTTTTTTTACTTATATATATATTATATATATATATATATATATATATATATATATATATATATAGTATATTAAGAAAGATTGAAAAAACAGGTTTAAATGAGTTAATTGGTGAGTTTATTGGCTGACGCTGCAGTGTTTCGATCTATTAATTAGATCATCTTCAGGGCATTTGTTGGTATATGGAAGGTAATAAGAACTTTTTTATCACAGAATAATGAGAAAAGCGAGTGATAGTCCTTGTTCATCAGTCTGTTTAATATTTGAAGTTAAACAAGGACCATCACTCGCTTTTCTCGTTATTATGTGATAAAAAATGTCTTATTACCTTCCATATACCAAAAAATGTCCTGAAGATGATTTAATTAATAGATCGAAACACTGCAGCGTTGGTCAATAAACTCACTACTCAACTCATTTAAACCTGTTTTTTTCAATCTTTCTTAATATTCCACATACCGTCGGATTCACTTCCTTTTCTTCATATATATATATATATATATATATAATATATATATATATATATATATATATATTATATATATCAGTTTCAGTCATGTTTAATCCACTACTAGAGATAGACCTTTGACAGTTCATTCTCTGACAAGCCTGATTGAATTATCTTCTGTCATGACTTACCAGCAAACTCGATTAGCTTTACCTTTCGATCTTATGTCACGTTTTATGTTTCTTTTTTGTAAGTGGATGTTTTCCATTATGAACTTCTATCTTCTATTATCTCCCTTCTGTCTACGTAACATATCCACTTTTATTGTTGCATAATTTTTATGACACTTCTTAATTTCGTCTGCTTTCTCATAAATGTTGAACTCTTTTGATATCTTACAGTTGGTTCTAGTGCCTTACTCTTCCATTATGTCTGATTAACTCTAAGTTTTTTTATTTTCTCTTAATTTAGTTAAAACCCAGTGTAATAGATAATGATATACTATGTTTAACTTTCGTTTTAAACATATTGATATGGTACTCGACTCTAATATAATGAGATGGAAAAAAAACAAAAATTGTAAGTAAGATTAGAAATTTACATTTTTTGGGATGACTTATAAACGCCTGACCGAAACACGTGTAAGTAACATTGATTAAAATATCCTATTTTATCCATTCTATACTTTCTTTCCTCTATTTTTTTTTCAACATACAGTCAGATTCACTTCCATTTTCATTTTACACACACACGCACACACCACACACACACACACACACATATTATATATATATATATATATATATATATATAATCCAAAAGTCCAGAGAAGAAATCTTCCTTACGACACAAGAGTTTTATTTAAAAAACCTGTCACAATTTGAGAGCTCAATGTGTGCTCTTAATGTTAGAGTCACAGAGCAAATATATAAGTAAAGAAATAACAAAAGACTTAGAGATTTAGCGTTATAGTCTATTTCAGAGAGCTTAGACACTTTGTTTAAGCTCCCTGAAATAGACTATAATGCTCAATCTCTAAGTCTTTTGTTATTTCTATACTTATATATATATATATATATATATAATATATATATATATATATATTATATATACAATACCTAGACACTCCCTTTACCTGCTAGGAGATATTTCCAATTCTAGCGTGACTTGAGGGGTAAATCTCTAAGTCTTTTGTTATTTCTATACTTATATATATATATATATATATATATTATATATATATATATATATATATATATATAAAATTATATATTTCTGAAAATAAACTCTGATGATAAAGCTCTTGCTTCGAAATCGATGACATAAAAAAACATCTTTTTGTCTTTATTTTTATACGCATTGTATTACCTTCGAATTTTTAATATATATATATATATATATATATATTAATATATATATATATATATAAGTGTATTTTTGGCAGCATTTTTTCTTTTATACAAGTTTTGTTGAACTGTACAGACAATTCCTGTCTTATTTGTATTCAACTTATTTACTTTACTCACAATGGAATATGTATGAGAGTTAACGTTTTGTAATAACTTTCTAAAGTCTCTTCTCTAGAAATTATTAAAAAATAATGAGACAAGGATATTTTTTTCTACAAACAAATATATATTGCAATCCCCTTGTTTCATTTCTCGCAAACTAGGATCTGAATTACATGACCAAATAAAGAAAATAGTTTGCTTTAAATATTTACGTCTCATGACAAAAAAGCGTTTAATTTAGAATTGGTTTTAAATGATATAAATGATATAAAGTGTCGGCTTAGCTCAGTCGGTAGTGCGTTCGGCTAGAAACCACAAGGTTTATAGTTTGATACCGACCCTCGCCAACTCAGCGTATGAGTAGCACAGGGAACTGTGCGGTAAAGTAAGGTAGGTGTGGCGCTCCACCTCAGACGCAGAAACAATCTCCTTGGTCTAGCGCTAGTGAAAAGGGGATAGACACCCTCGCTGATTGGCTGATACCGAAATTAGGCCGCCCCGACGACTTTACTTTTTTTACTTTACTTAAATGATATATTCTGATTATTATCTTTAAAAAATATAATCAATAATTTTCAAACAAGCAGGACCTGTGGATATATCACAGTATGATAATTTAATTTATTACAACGTATGATGTGTTTACTTATGGGCTATTACGAAATAGTTCAATATGTGAAAAGTACAGTAATGTTGATTTAACTCTCTCTCTCTCTCTCTCTCTCTCTCTCTCTCTCTCTCTCTCTCTCTCTCTCTCTCTCTCTCTCTTTCCTTCCTTTCGTCTTTTCATTATATTCGATTGAAGCAGATTGCAGTTATTACTTCCGAGCACTCACCTCTTATCTCTACTTTTCCCTACACCCTTTCTTTCTTTCTTTCTTCTTTCTTTCTTTCTCATATTTTCTATGTAGCATGCCCTTTTTCTTCCATTTCTTTTTTATAATAAAAACGGAATTGTTCTTTATTTAGCTGAGGTGATGACACTCATAAGAAATAATAATTCGGTGGATAAGCGACACCGGGTATTCAGGATGTACATTTTTACATTTCATCTTGGACGATTTGGACAGTCTCATTTGTAACCAGAGGGTGTTTCAAGATGATAACTGTCGTACAATTAAGCATATAGAAGTTTAAACACTATTCGCTAAAGTAAAGGCAACGTAGTTATTTATTATTAAAGCCTCGTGCATCTTTTTTCAGCAAATATTGTATAAAGATACAGGTGTTATTTGCTATTATAGATCTAATGTTGTAAGTTTTTCTAGGCATTCGGATTGCTCTTTGAATAGCTTGTTAAATAATGGCCATACCGCAACCTCCGGGTAACCCAGCGGAAAAGCGGGCGTGTGATTGACAGGTTGTGGGTCAGGGTTCAATCCATGCTAGAATAACCATTTGAAAGTATGAATTATGCGGACATTCGTTCAGTGGATAGAGGTGTTCACGGGGTACCTTGAAAATGTTAGGAGATTCATAATATTTCTGAGTATATTGTGAGAGGCTAAAAAATATGTCAAACTAATTCGTGTTATAAATTAAAGAGTAAAACTTTCTTTAAAGAACTCAACAACCCACTACAGATCTTATA
>CM042137.1:151255820-151263320 GCA_023376005.1 Doryteuthis pealeii
ATATCAATACAAGTTGAACAGCCGCAGATTATAGCATGAAAAACATTGTTAAAAGTTCTATCTATTTTATTATAACCTCACCACAGAAAACCATCAGTTACCGCCCTGTGGAAAACAATATAAAAGTTTTGGTGGTTTGCCATAAGATCAATACATTCGAGACAATCATATAGGTGGTAGGACTTTGATGTGACCAGCCGATTGTTAAATCTTACATTGATAAACATTTTATCATAGAATACGGATATTTAGCTGTCAGTAGACAACTGTTTTCTTTTCAATGCAAACAATATGAATGACTTATAGTAAAATTGTGACATTATATAATAAAACCTTTCTTGAGAAAAATAAAATTTTGAATGAAAACATGATCAATATTATGCAACGTAATTATTAGAAAGCAACCCCCGATGATTGTGATATATGGTTCACACGAAACAAAAATAATTATTAAATGTATATATGTATTTAAGAATCTGAATTTTTACCTAATCGTTGTAGTGTAGCTCTAGAAATTTAACAAATCACAATATCTCGATTGTGTATTGATCGTCCAAGACTTATACATTTCTTTATACCCAGAAAAGCGGAACGGACATAACAAACAGTTTACCTTGTTAAATATTTCATAATGAAATACGGATATTTAGCTGTCATGAGACCACCGTTTTTCCTTTACAACGTAAATGAAGGACGTATAATAAAATCATGACATAAATGACTTTTTCCCTTCTTGAGAGAAATAAAATTATGAATGTAAAAGATCAATACCATGCAACGTAATTATTAGAAACCAATCCCAGATGATTGTGATATATGGTTCAAATGAAATTAAAAATTCTAAGGAAACAACTACACAAAAATCATAAATGTATGTGCGTTGTGCATTTATCATGCACACTGCACGTAATGACCTAACCTCTAAGCATAAATTAATCCCAAACGTGTTGACATGTCGTTAAAATCAATCTACCCATCAAAATAAGGTGGAAATAATTAGAATCAGATAATTTTGTCAACCACTATTCTCCAACGAAAAATACATTTTTGTCACTTAAAAAATGTTAAGCTCTCTTTAGTCTGGCACAAAGATGTCAGGTTGTTTCTAGTACCTGTAGTTACTAAGTTGTCACTCATCTAAGTGCTGAACAGGTACATCGCTGCTTAACTTTGATAAGTTGACAGGAACTGATGTTAAATAAAATTAAAAAAACATTGCTTATATTTAACACAACGGTTCGACAAAACAATTTGTCATGGAGCTCCTAGGGAAGCCTCAATTCAATAATAATTGCTCTGCGAGACTAACTTGATTTATTGTATAATCTTGTATAATATACCCGTAGAGTATACCCCTGGTTGTATACTCATCTTCTAAACTGTGTCACTGCTATCAGTCTATTTTCTGTCATCTCCTATCTTGGATCTTGACTAATTCTAAGATGGTTTCTTCTGGGTTTGGGATTCTTCCTGGTTTGATAGTGGGAACTCCTCCGTTGTTAATTTGTTTTTAATTAACAATACAAGACTTTCTTTTCAAAGTACATATTTTATTTTATAAGTATCCCAGATCAAGTCAAACACGCATGCGAGAATGTTTGCTGTTGGGACGAGAAACACCATATGTTTTACTCGTCCGAGCACTCAGCCAAATCTGACCTTCCTAGCTATTTTCCAAGGGCTTGGTCTGGCGAACCGAAAGAGAAAGCTTAAAACGTGTCAATCCCCTTTCCTGTGTACTTCCACTAAACCGTTTGTTTTAAATCTAAACTGCATAATTGATAGGCTACTTATCAATTATGTAACAGAGTTCAGTCTTCAAATCTCAGAAGTTGTTTCTGTAAACTGTAGACAGGATTCACACAACAAATATTTCTAAATATTCATTCACTCGAGTTTATTGTCACATTGAAATTGACAATCTGGTTTCACATCCCGAGTAAAGCTGTTTACGTTCTTTTTCCTTTTGCTTTTGGTGAAAAAAATCCATCTCCCCCTCCCTGGTTAGCGTTGGGTAGGCAGCTGTTATATCTTAATACCAAAATCGGCACCATAACGGCACGGTTCAAATAAACTGGGGTTTGATTTTACCTTGAGATACGAAGGAAGAAGAAAATAATCGGAGTATAGAAGACGGCGAAATTTCTCCCCGGGAAACTATTATCCTCTTGAAAGAGAAAATGTTGTATCATATCCAACAAAATATATCTGTACAGAATTTCATTTACAGTCACCACACACCACAAACCCCCTCTACCCGTAAACAACACTCGTAAACATTATAAAAGTCAGTTTAGGACAAGGGAAACTCTAAATTCAAACCAGCTCAATTCGTATAAAACATTCTTCCCGCCATGGACTAATGCATACATACAAAACGTTACAAAAATTGGCAGGAAATAAACCTATATAAACCTATGTATCAATACTCGTGTTCCTTAAAAGTACGACCGTTATCATCTTGCTACACCCTCTGGTAAAAATGTGACTGTCCAAATCACCCAAGATGAAATGAAAAATGTAAATTCTGATTATCTAGTGTTGCTCATACGCTGAATTCATATTTGTTATGATTGTCAACACCTCAGTCAAATAATGGACGATTCCGTTTTTTATTATAAAGACAGAAAGTGAAGAAAAAGGACACGCTACACAGACAAAATATAATAAGAAAGAAATAAAGAGAGAAAGAGAGTAGAGAAAGACAGAGAGGCTGATCGCGCGGAAGCAATATCATTAATCTGCGTCAATCGAACAAAGGAAAAAGGAAAAGAAGAAAAGAAAGAAAACAAGAGTGAAAGAGAGTTAAATCAAGATAATCTAAAATTTTACACATTGAACTACTGCAGTAGCTCTTAAGTAAACATATCAAGCGTTGCAATAATTAAATTATCATACTGTGGTATATCCACAGGTCATGCTAGTAAAACATATAAAGCATGATTTTCTGTTTACACCGACTGTGTTAAATGAACGCTTTCTAAAACTGATTCTTAAAGGATAAAACGATATTAAAATTGATATCTAAAAGTCAACAGAAAGATTTATTTTTTCCCTCATCTTTCGTCTGAATTGTTTTGAATGGATAGAGTCAATAAAAGCAATCAAATAAATCGTGTGTGCATACACTCAGATGATCGGCACTAAGATTTATTTCCCCCCCCCAAAAAAAAAAATAAAACAAACATTATGTAATCGTATCTAAATCAAATTGCATCACGAATTGTTTAGTTGTACAAAAGAACAATCCAAAGAACATCCTCTAAGCCCATCCAGATCACATGGTGCTAAGACTTATTTGTGAAATGAAAATCAAATTTTATCTTGTTTATTATAGATAAAAGGGTATGAAAAACACAATATTGTTAAAATGAATATATTTTTATATCATTTTTATAGCTAATATTGACAATATTTCGATTTATAAAAGATCATCAGAGAATAATGATAATTAGGTGCGTTTTTAGATGTAAATGTTTTTAATCCGGACTCATCGAGAGAGAAGCAGAAAATAATTTAAATTAAAACTGGAAGCATTGTTTTTCCAAAAAGCCTGTAAGCTATGCGATCGCTTCGTCTTTGTACATCCGTTGCGTGTTTCGCTAACGTCATGTACATGTCGCTACATTGTATTTCTTCAGTGCAACAGTTTTTGAAAGAAAAAGAAATACTTCAAATTCAAAAATTAAAAAAATCTCTTTTTCAAAAAGGAAGAGTTTTAACCCGTTCATGGTCGGTTAGTAACGGATTTTTTCAGAAAATAAATGTTTCTGCTTCTCTCTAGATGAGTCCGGATTAAAAACATATACATCTAAAAACGCACCTAATTATCATTATGCCCTGATGATTTTTTATAAATCGAAATATTGTCAATATTAGCTATTAAAATGATATGAAAATATATTAATTTTAACAATATTGTGTGTTTTCATACCCTTTTATTTATACATTTACCGTCGGATTCATTTCCTTACTCTTTACTCATATCTTGTTTATTATGAAAATGTCTAAAACTAGCAGGATATGTGAATATATTACAGTATGATAATTTAATTTTGACAACGTTTGATATGTTTACTTAAGAGCAGAGAGGAACACCTGAACCATTTTCGACGATACAACAGCTTGAACGTTGTGCTAATACAAACCACAATAAAGATGAGGTTAATAGTCCGAAATATAAAAAAATATCTTACGGAAATGTTGGTCTGTAATTTGGTCGAACAGGAAACAATTAATTTTGAAGTTGTCCCCTTTTAGACAATGTTAAAAATGCATTTTTCTATTTTTTTGCAAGACGAATTCATATGAATTTAAAATCATGTTTATCTATTTGGTGAAATACAGAAGACCATACGACTTGGCGCCTCCTCATCAAACAAGGAACGAAGAGGATTGAAAAAGTGCGGAAATAAACCGCCACAGAAAAGAGAGCCATAAGGAAGGAGAGACAATAGCATCTACGTTTGTTTGCAATCAATGCACCAGAGATTGCCATTCAAAAATTAGTCTGTTCAGCCACTCACGCAGTTGCAGATAAAAAAAAGTGGACAATACGCCATCGTCTTTAATAGATGCCAACAACACACAATTCATATGAATTTAAAATTATATTTATCTATTTGGTGAAATTTGAAAAGGCTTATAACTTTTTTGAAAAAGTGTTCCTTGTCAAGCAATAAACCATTTTCTTCTAGATGCTATGTCATTATTCAATGAAGATAATAATGTTTATTAACTTTTGTGAGAAAGTGAAAACATTAACTAATTTACGCCTACGTTTCTTTTCTTTTGAATGCTATGAGATTAGGTTACCCCGGAGGATCAATCTCATTGAGTAAGCGACCATTCTATTTAGTTTCTTAAAGTTCTTCCTTTTTTCTTTTTTTACTGTTTTTTCCTGCTCTACTTTGGCTTAAAATAAATTATTTCTATTTGTTCTTCCTGAGTCACCCCTGCCCTAAGTATAAAACAATCACAAGTGCTATGAAGATTACTTTCACTTTGCCATTTATTTTTCAATTTGTTTATATTTTAAGGAATTTGATTAAGGTATTCTCCTGCCATCATCAGGTGGTTATATGTCTGCAAAAGTTTTTATGACTTCGAAGGAAATTCTTTAATTTGACCTCAAGTTATACGGATTTATGATTCAATTAATCGATTTTTGTCACAGGTGTTTCGTCTACAGATAAACTAATCGATAGGTTGCAATTCCGTGCCCAAACCTCTGATTTGGCAGTGGATGTGACAGTTTGAAGTTCAATACAATGGGACACATTTCAAATTCAGTCCAATTAGACATACTGACGCAGTCTCGGCGGCACGGGAGGCACATTGCACTCAAAAACTTAGAAAAGTAAATTCTGCATTGGCATGTAGAGGCGAGAAAGCAACAGGATGTCTGTTTAAAAATTACATCGTATTCGATAGGACTTTGAAAAAAGTAGATCTTAAGAAACATCTACACAATTTAAATAGGAATGTACAATGAATCTGATTCCCAAACTCTTAGACATGAAATAACACTAGAAGGGTTGACATACAATTAAAAACAATCAATCTTTATAAAGCTTATCAGAGATATATTTTACTATAATAAAAAAGGCAAAGTATATTTGCTTATCTATTTTTTGTCTATAACACTCAAAGTATATCCCAAGCAAATGCTGATTATCCCTGTATTTATTTACTTGCAAATGTATTTTAAAAGTGACTTAAGAGGTCACGAGGTTGTTCTCGTAAATAAGATGTTTTTCTTTTTCTTTCCTTTATTCTTTTTTTTTTTTAATATCATTTATGCTCTTTAGTAACTAACTTCGTGACATTGGCGAATCAGAATCTGGATAAGAATAATAAAAACCAAATGACAGAAAAATCGACAGAAGTATTATATTCCTTAAATGAAAACTTGAATTGTAAATATTCAAGTCAATATTTCAGTGTTTTGTACTTACATATAGTTATAACCCGTTTTAATATCGATTTCACCCACTTCCTATGGATTTAGTAATCCCATTCATTATTTTATATATAAAGAGGAAAATTACCATAAAATATGTTTCCAGATAGAACATAACTCTCATATCTATCATATCAAAAATATAAATCCTGGTTATCTGGTGTTGCTTATCTGCCTAATTCTTATTTCTAAGGAGTCTGGTCACCTCAGTTAAATAATGGACCATTCTGATTTATTATATAGAAAGAAAGGAAAGGGTCATGCTACAAAGAAAAAATATAATAAGAAATAAAGAACGAAAGAGAGTAGGGGAAGGACAGAGAGAAAGCATGAGCGCGCGGAAGGGATAACGCTAAAAGAAGAAAAAATGAGTTGGAAAGATTATTATACTTTTTAAATATTAAATTATTTAGTAATAGCTCTTCAGTAAACATATTGTTGTTGGCATCCTTCCGTCTACGAAAGACGATGGAGTAGTGTCAGGTTTTTGTTAACTTGAACTACATAGCCTGGGCAGTTTCAAATGGAGGATGAGCTGTTGCCCGTGCAGCAAATACCCCCTCTCCACACTGCCGCTGTGATCCAAAGGAAAAGTAAGGGACCAATGCAGTTTGGCAACGGTAGTGTCGCAGGAGTTAATGGGTAGCATTGGATTTCAGCATCACACCACCTTAGGGACTCCAGCTCCTGATTTAAACATATAGATTGTAATAATTAAATTGTTATCATACTGTGGTATATCCCCAAGTCCAACTAGCATCTTTTAATATTCTTATCAAGATAGAAAATATACTTCGAGTTTTAAAACTATTTTCCCTTTTAATGATAATATATTGACTTATCTTTTTATTAAGTGTGTTTTGTACTCGGTGTTCCACGAATCTGTTAGTCTGATCGGGTTTTTTTTTTCAGTATTTAAACATAACTATCATAGTAGAATCGGTGTGTTAATTAGCGTAATTAGATATTGCACTGTTAACACTCTAACAACATCACTTTTAATTAATCACCTTCTGTTGGTAGTTAAAGTTCAAGGACAATTCTACGTACAGTACGCAAAGGAAAATCGATTCCTATCTTTCCCCTTCTCATCAAAGTCACTTCAATATTCAGAATTTGAATAGTGAACATTTAATGCTAAAAGGAGACACACTACTGCGAATTTTATTCATTCTTTCTATCCCTATATAGATATATTTAATCAGGTCACAGCGCCAAGCAAAAGGCCATAAATTGGAGGCAACCAGTTAGAATTAAAGTATTACATTAGATATTTGGTTTAAGGAACTAGTTTGCTTATATGAATAATAAAAAGAGAATTTATTCTTATCACAGATCGTGCCCAGAATCTGAATTCATTTGTATCAACTTAGTTGAACGGTACAATAGTTTTTATTCAAGATGTATATCTCTTTCAAAACGAAATGTCTTCATGCGTGATTACGAAATGGTTCACGACCAAATTTCCTCAGCATTTCGTTGGATTTTCTGATATTGTTATAGAGAGTTTCACAAATTGTGTATTCATATCAACATGG
>CM042137.1:151268320-151273320 GCA_023376005.1 Doryteuthis pealeii
TAATTCATAAATGATTAGATATTTACTGTATTTAGTTTTTATATATAAAGTGAAAAAGTTATGGGCGGAATATATTAATATTTTAGAAAAGGAATTTTTATATATTTTTTTATTTTACGATTAATTATTTCTAATTTTTAATTATTATTATTATTAAGTTCTGTATTTAATAAATGATTAAATATTTATTGTGTTTTGTTTTTATATATAAAGTAAAAAAGGTTATGGGCAGAATTGGTTATTATTTTAGATAATGTTAAGCGATTTGGATCTAATGTAAGGTATTATTTTAAACCGAAAACAAAAACAAAATAAAACGGAAAAGATCTTATTTATAAAACAAAACAATAAACCTAAATTTAATTTAATGGGACGTAAATAACGGAAAAAGTTATGTGAAGGGATTTTATGGTTTCTGATAATAAGAGTCGCTAGATAAGGGGATATATTAAAGAAACCTTGTCTTTGGGGTATGGTTTTATGGGTAAGAATAACACAAGATTCCATAATTCTACGCAGTGTTTTATCATGTACGTGGGTTAATATTTTAGCACCTTTAAAATCAAAAGTATGATTGAGATCAAAGATGTGTTTAGCTAATGCATTGTTTTGGAAACCACGTTTAATATGATATTTGTGTTCCGATAGACATTTAGTTAAGGATCGGGAAGTCTCCCCTACATATTTCTTTTTACATTTTAAGCAGTCAATAGTGTAGACTCCAGCTTCAGAATGTGTGTGTCTGGGGTTATTTTTATTTTGAAGAATGTTCTTCACTGTCTTCGTGGAGTGAGCTACATTTGGTTGACAAAAGATATACATATGAGACATGACCGACATATATATGGTGCAAATGCCCACGTTGGTGAATATTGTAACGTCTTTCGTTTTTTGCAGTATTAAGGTTTTTTGTTTTGTAAACTCATTTGACTTTCCTCTCCGACCCAAACAACTACGGGAGTGAATGAGCTCTGATGATGATTTTTGTAAAATCGAAATATTGATCAGTATCAGCTATGATTATATTATAAATGTTTTTCTTCTTTAACAGCATTGTGTGATGTTTTCATTCCACCTTTTCTTACTCATATTGTCGGATTCATTTCCTTTCTTTTAACTTATATATATATATATATATATATATATATAATATATATATATATATATATATATACCAACCCCTCCGCACGAGCAGGATGCGACACAAGATTAATTTCTTAAGCGGAGTTTAACAGGTTTGAATTCAGAGATTTCCTTATCCTAGACTGGTTACCTAGTCATGGTTAAAGAGCCCAGTCTGTCCTGCAGTTTACCCATAGCTGGAGGGAGGATTGGATTCATACCTTTCCCAAGGGTATTAAGCGTCATGTGAAATGCCAACAGCTTCATCCAGGAATTGAACTCAGGTCGACGAGTCCATTTCCTAGGACTCAAACCATTACACCACGCGCCTCAATTTCGTTATATATGAATATGCTGATTACTATGTTTGAAAAAGATTTAGCCATATAACATATTACCAGTAAATTCTCATAATCGTTTTAAAAAAAAGTGTACAAATATATGCAGCAAAGAACACGATAACGTAGTATCAAATATGATACAATATAGTAAATATCAGTGTGGCTTAGAATAGACTGACTATATCCCCAGCAAAGAGGTGAGATGACCCATCCAGAAAAGAGGTCCCATGAGGATGATACTAAGCTGCATCTGATGGTGAGTCTCCGGTTCTGGAGATCAGAGTATTGTCGAGTTAACCTTCATTACGATTACACTCAAGGAAACGAGAACAAATTATCACATATAATACAAATTAGTACGTGTTAAACTATATCAAAATATTTCAAGACGATTTGTAAACACACACACACACACACACACACATATCTATATATGTATATACATATATATGAGTGTGTGTGTGTATGTGTGTACATGATCTTATACTTATACATTACATTATAATATAAATTTTGCCATGTCGGTGGACCTTTGAATATGCTAACTGTATCACATCCTCCCGCAAACAAGGGTGTTCTGGGCATGAAAGAAAATTGCATTTGATGAAGTTTCAATTCTGGATATTTGGGGCCTGTGGAGTACCTCTTCACTGCCGTTACTCCTATGTCCACCCTAACACGGAGTGGAAGTACTTATTAGGTTCACATCTATGGTTCAAATAGATAGGTTTAAAATTATCCGTATTCGCTAGGATGGTGAGCAAAAAACGGAAAAATGTAAATATGATCGTACAATCAATGCGATTCCCTAGCTTCTATCTATAAAATGATCCTGGACGGTTTGGCATGCCGATAAAATTACTCAATTATTTATTTGTAAATGATCACTCGTTTACTGAAATTTAAGATCAGTATATTCATGAGTTTTATTATATGAAAGCAGGGAATATACAAGTTGTTCTGAAATAATTCCTGTGTGTAAATAATTGAAGGTATAATTGTAAAAAATATCAAAGCACCTTGCTAGAATTTACCAATTTTTTTTTTCATTATAGTCAAAGTATGATTTATTCAAATAACTTCCTGGTTAATGATAGAAAACAAAATGCCTATCAGTGTTATTTGTTTTTCTGTATGGAATATCCGATTTAACTGGTCTTTGTCTAACGGACAAAAAGTTGATCAGAAATAATTCCTGTATATAAATAATGGAAGGTACAACTGTAAAAAATAAAAGATATCAAATCATTTTACTAGAATTCTTCCATTTTTTGTATTATAATCAAAGTATCAGTTATCCAAGTAACTTCCTGATTAATGATAGGAAACGAAATGCCTATCAGTGTTAGTTTTGTTTCTGTATGGAATATTCGATATCACTGGTCTTTGATTAACGGAAAACATTTTCTTCAAAAACTGAATCCGGAAGATTTATTTGAATGGGTCAAAGATTTCAAAGAACAAAATCGATTTGTTAACAGTTTTTGTTAATCTTCTTTTTTCAGATGAAATTGCTGAGAAGACATTTGCAGACACTACGACAACATTTGTCAATAGTAAAATGAACTGATGATAATTTCGATATTTCGGACTGTTGTCCTCATCTTTATACGTTTAAGCACAACGTTCAAGCCGCTGTATCCTCAGGTGTTCTTCATGTGTTCCCTATTTACATTAGACTAAAGTCATCATCAGACGATAACCCTGAGTTCAAACGTGGTTACCTGAACGTTGTGTTTATACATACCACAATAAAGATGAGGACAACTGTCCGAAGTATCAAAATTATTCACATTAATCCTTGTCTCGAAAATACAGATAAAGGATTCAACCTTTTTTGTATATATGAACGACAAGACATGTATACTTACGGGGTAATCCTTGTAGCATAGAGGTTAAAGTGGTGGACGGTGACATCATTGCGAGTTCGAACTCCAGTGCAGTTATTAGGTTAATTCTCAGACTATACTTGGGAAGGGTATAAATCCCTCAACCACAAACTATGAGCTAAATAGTACCATTACTCTTCCTCTATTAATTTCTACGGTCCAATAAAAAGAATATCCTTGTTGGAAATCAAAGGGAAGGGTGTTAGAAAATGAGGGATCAGTTTTGTATTGTTCTTTAGTATCGAACTCATCCCCCATTTCTTACACATAGTAGATACTATCCATTTCTACAACCTGATAAAATATTATACTTGTAGCGAATCAAAAGGAGAGATGGTAAAATGGAGGGATCAGTTTTTGTATTGTTCTTTAGTATCGAACTCATCCCCCATTTCTTACACATAGTAGATACTATCCATTTCTACAACCTGATAAAATATTATACTTGTAGCGAATCAAAAGGAGAGATGGTAAAATGGAGGGATCAGTTTTGCATTGTTCTTTAGTATCGAACTCATACCCCATTTCTTACACATAGTAGATACTATCCATTTCTACAACCTGATAAAATATTATATTTGTAGCGAATCAATGAGAGAGATGGTAAAATGGAGGGATCAGTTTTATATTGTTCTTTAGTAGTGAACACATCCCCCATTTCTTACCCATAGTAGATACTATCCACTTCTACAGTTCAACAGAAGAAAATGATTGTGCGGAATCAAAGGGAAGGATGATTTGACTTTAAACAGCCCATAAAAGTTAATATGCCAACAAAGAAACCAAAACAATTCTTGCTTATAATTTTTTTAATAATCAACCATGGTCAAAAGAAAAAAAGAAGAAAGGATATTTTTAATACTCGGCTTTTACCTCTACTTTAAACTGGTTTTGTTTATGAACCAAATAAGCGAAAGTTGGATTAGTGCCATTATCTTACCACGAGGTTTTCGTTTGTCTCATTATTGCTTTTTATTGTTGCTTTTCATCAAAACCATCTGGGTCGATACACCCTTCGGTCACTAAACTAAATAAATAAAAAAGGGCTTCGGACGTGACGGAGAGTCACACCCAAACCGCTAGAGCCCACCTTCCTTGAACATTATCTTATCCACTATATGCCAAAGACGCCCAGGGATTCAATAACTTCCGCGTCTTTGTAACGTTTTTTTAATTTCCCTCTTGTCTACTATCGAGTGATCATATTTTGAGATTATCAAATGAAGCACTTTCAATATTAATTTTCTCATGCCCTAGTTATCAAATCAACGGAATGGATAATTCAGTATATATATATATATATATATATATATATATATATATATATATATATATATATATATATAGGGGCCGGGTTAGCTGTCGGTAGAGCGTTCGGCTAAAACCACAAGGTTCCTAGTTCGATACCGGTCCCCGCCAACTCAGCGTATGAGTAGCACAGGGATCTGTGCGGTAAAGTAAGGAGCTGATGGTAGGTGTGGCGCTCCACCTCAGATGCTAAAAACAATCTCCTTGGTCTAGCGCTATTGAAAAGGGGATAGACTCCCTCGCTGACTGGCTGATACCGACTTTAGGCCGCCCCGTCGACTTTACTTTTTTACTTTTTTAATATATATATATATAATATATATATATATATATATATATA
>CM042137.1:151278320-151370820 GCA_023376005.1 Doryteuthis pealeii
TTGACCAAGATAACCTGTTAATATGAAGTATCGTACACAAGACATTCCTACGTGCATTGTGGTCTGTTTACCTCACTTCAAGCTTTCAACTATTCAAATGTTATTCGCACAACTAGATCACTTTTGGCACGACTTTACATTCCTAATGCATCAAAACAACTTCCATTTGCATACGAGATCGACATGTTCACCTCTGTATGAACCATTCCCGCTCTTTCTTATTTGTTTAAATTCCTAACTTTGGCGTCTTCAACACAACACTGGAATTTCACGTGTCTTTCTGTGACAATGAATCATCAGCTTTTGTTCAGTTGTCTTACACTTAGCCTACTTTTCCGAATGCAGTTTCTGTTTCGCTCTAGATTATTCTTGAATGCAATACATTTCTCTTGCCAATGATATCGATTATACTGAGTAGCACCAATCCTTTTCTTATCCATATTTATTACTGCGGAGATCAAAGAGTATTTAATCCTTTGGAGAAAAAAATTCAGCAGTTAAATAATAACTAGGTTGGTTGGATTTTACGGCATGTTAACACATTGGGTTATTTTATGCCAAAGATATTTTGTGTTATTTATTCTTGATAGGTACTCAATTCTTTTAGTCCCATCTATGGGTTAAATAGAAAAACATGAGTTTATAAACAAAATTGTATTATCCATTAAGAATGAATTAATTTCAAAACTTTGTCGACATTAAATGACCCACTGAGGTTCATATGCCGTAAAACAAATCAATTATTTAATTTTTAAACTCATTTTGTTCTATTTTACCCATAGATGTGACCCTACTAGTTTCTATCACTCCAAGTGAACCTGGGAGTAATAATGATGAAGGGGAACTCCACCGTCCTCAGAGCTCCAGAGTTGGAACTTCACCATCAGAGTTTAACCTCATGCCCAGGAACATTAGACCATCAGCCACCGCCTTATATATGATAAAAAGGTCTGGGTCTTGTCGTAGGTGCAACAGGTTTAGGACAATAATATAGGTGCTAGGGATTGATGTGACCAGCCGATTGATCGGAGGGAGCCTAAGTAAGGGTCAAAGTAGAGTGTTGCATGCCATGGATTGATTAGTCATCACGGTTACATCATTAAGCATCACAAATCGTTACACATGGCCAACAGGTTGATCCATTGCAGGATAGTAATTTGGATTAAGTCATGCTGGGTTGGTTTGTTTTACGGCAGATCAACACTTTTTAGGTTCTATTTGTCTGGGGTTTCAGATGAAGCTAAATATTATTTTTGATTTTTATTTTTCCTACAGTTATCCTCATCTCTATTGTCATATACATAACATTTCGGCCTTCTTCATGGGCTTCTTACTCGGGACCCTTCTCGTCGAATTCAGGAAACTTCTTCTCCAACTCTGAAATCGTCATGTAATCAGGAGCCTTCACGATTAGGTTATTATTGTTAGATTATTTAATAGCGAAGAGAGACTTTTTGTAAGCAAATATTTGGTTTTAAGTAAGTATCGATGGCCAATTTCTACACAATTATAGGTTTTCAAGTAACTATTCCGATCTGATAATAATACACGATGTTTTAATACAGAGATATTATTCTAATACAAATAAATCATATTTTTTTAATCCATAGATCGATTAAAAAATCTGAATCAGAATGGAGCCGCGAGTTATGGTAACTAAGGGATACTCCGCACAGTCAGATTTCCAGAACTAGAGCCTTATTACAGGATGCAGTTTAGTAGTAATATGCAGGACACTCATTGTGAGAAAGAGGTCATACTTTTCCGGAGGGGGTAGAATAGTTGTAATCTAAATCCTCCGCAGACAGAGCTCTAATCATTTGTATACAAATAAATCAAATATATAATTTTTTAAATACTAATAAAATTAAGTTGTATATGAAAACATTTTGGTTGTATCTTTAAAACTAGATTTGTACAATTCCAGATATATTAGTAATATAAGAAATGAAAGAAGTTTACCTAAAATTTGACAGTTGAATTTAATATTCTAAGATATTGTCTTTTTTTAATAAATACATATACGCCTCAAAAAACAATACATAATTTAGATATATAGATAGATAGATAGATAGACAGATAGATAGATAGATATGAACTGTCTAAGGTAGGTAGATAGATTGATAGATATTTGAATGTACCGACAAAGACGAGTAGAGGGTTATAAACTGGATGTGATAGATATAAACAAACAGAAAAATGAACATACATGATTTTGCCAAATATATACAGATTGTGTGAAAGAAGAAGAAGAAGAAGAAGAAGAAGAGAAGAGAAGAAGAAGAAGAAGAAGAAGAAGAAGAAGAAGAACAACAACAACAACAACAACAACAACAACAACAACTTGGATAATTATTGACTAAATTCTCACCATAGGTGATAATAGCCTCCTGACAATTTCATTATTTTAGAAACTTTAACATTATAATTTTTCTTCATTATGAAAACGATAAATTCAGTTATGACATTATCGACCCGAGTGATTATAAGATTAAAAAACATCTTTAAAAATTAATCTAATAATAAAAATTTCAACAAATAGATAAATCTAAACGAAGATTTTTTACGGAAACTGCAAAACGAGAATCTAATGCATGAAAAAAAGAGAAGAAAACTTGGCATTTATTAGTATCATTTTCTTTAGTACAGGACCCAAGTGGAGAGAAAGGCGGATTAAGAAGATTTTGTAATATTAATAAACTAAATCAGTTAGGCTTTGAAAATCTGCATTCAAAATCTTAGCTTCTGTCAGGCTTCGACCACAGTCTAGCACCAAATATCGATCCACTACACCAGACGCGAATCAATTTTTCTCTGAGACTGACATAATGTCAGCGCTGCAAGACATGCAATGTGGATCGAAATCGTTACATAAGCGCGAACCGGTGCATGAAAAGAATTTGTTAAACACAGTAGTACAGTTGTCGCCTATGTTATTTACATTTTTACCACTGGAACAAAACGACAGCATTTCAATTGGGGGATCGAACTAGATTCCTAACTATAATCTGCAAAAGACACACAGGACATTTATAAATCGATCAATATTTATTCAGCATAATTTTTTCTGTCTCTATATGTGAAGAATAACATGTGAGCATCTGATTCACTACAGTAGTAATACAACTGCTAACTAAAGGTGTTAAGCATTTACAAATATTATTTGTCTGTATTTTTTAGATGAGGCTTGATAAAAATATATATTTTTTTATTTTTCGGACTGCTGACCTGATCTTTATTGTGGCCGTTTCGATCGTTGTATTCTCCGGCCTTCTTCAGGTATTTCCTGTGTATCCGAGTATAGTAATGTCCCAGCTTGGGCAATCATTTTTAATAGTTTGATTAACCCTCAAACGATTAAAATGACTTACTAGGCTAGATCATTACTGTACACAGATACATATAGAACACCTACGGAAGGCTGGGGAATAGAGCGGCCGAAAATTTGTGTTATACATACCCCAATAAAGATAAAGACAACAGTCCGAAAAATCAAAATTATTTGCAAATATTTCCTTATTCAGGAAGAGTCTATAATTGTGGGACACTCAGTGAGGAATGAATTCTCGAAAGTAGTAAATATCCACTTTGTTAGTTTATTAACTACACTTCCACTGAGAGTTATTTATGAATTCAATATTTTAACCGTAAAAAATCGAAAATACAAATTGTGTCAAGTATCAGAATGAGAAATGATCTCAGGCATAACACATGTATTATCTTTTATATCTCACACAATCACGTTGGCTGATTGTTAATGGAGATACTACAATACTTTTAGGCTATAGTGTAATCATCAGCTGTGCAAGAAAATACGAAACATTGTAAGAAATGTTTAAAGAAAACATGAGAATACTTGCCGAGCTGGCATTTTCAGCGGCAAGAGTTATTCTTTTTTCTTTTTTTTTTTTTTTAAATCTACATGAATTCAATTCAACTAATCGATAAAGGGTCACTAAGTGGAAGTTGGAAGAAGGAAAAAAAGCATAAAATTATTAAAGATAGAATGTACAATTAAGAGCGGTTATAATTTTTAGAAACAAACTCTTACATTGAAAACATAATCACTCCAGAAATAATCGTAGTAAGGAAAACAAATAGTTTGCTTTCGGGAATTTTATGAATGAAAAATTTCAATGAAAGAAAATAAAAATAAACAATGTAAAAATATTTGAAAATTACAGATTTCAATGCAAAAACACCAGGAAGTATATATATATATATATATATATATATTATATATATATATATATATATATATATATATACTACTGCTACTTCTACTACTGCTGCTTATGATAATAATAATAGTGTATAAATTAGGGAACGAGTGACAACAAATCTTTTCACATCTTAAGCGCTCACTTCCATATTTCAGCTGTAGTCTCCATTGTTTTCAATCCTCTTAGGATCTCCTATTCCTACAAGGGCTTTTAGGATCGATCCAAGTGTTCCGATTACTATGGACACAATCATATAACTTTAGATTCTGATATATGTTATTGCTGTTGTTGTTTTTACCTCAATGTACAAATATATATGAAGTGTTATATATATTGGAATAGGGAATGGAAAATAACCGAAAATCCATATTCACAACCGTGGAACCAAAATAATGAATAAAATAATGCAGTATTAATGATGATTACCATCATTAATACTGCATTATTTTATTCATTATTTTGGTCGGTAATAATAATTTTGGTCGGTAATAATAATAATAATAATAATAATAATAATAATAATAATAATAATAATAATAGAATATGAAGGTGATGATGATACCATTAATGGTAGGAGTCATTGGAACAATCCCAAGAAGTCTGGAAAAGAGACCGGATGAAGTAGAGATCAATGGAAAGTTTGAAACTTCCAAAACTGGAGTATTATTTAGATTTGCTACAATACTGAGAAGATTCCTGGAGAGCTGAAAAGATTTACTGTTATTGGACTTCAGGGTAAACCATCAGTTATTAATAGTGTTAACAACAACAACAACAACAACAACAACAACAACAATAATAATAATAATAATAATAATAATAATAATAATAATAATAATAATAATAATAATAATAATAATTGGTCGGCTAGGTGCTTAGAACGGTTTCCAAGAGTCTGGGGGAATTAGAAATCCGAAAAAGAATCGAGACCATCCAAACAACAGCATTGTTAATATCAGCTGGAATACTCAGGAGAGTCCATTGAGAGCTGAAGAGACTTGCTGTCACTCAGCCTCCAGCGAACCACTAGCTTAGGCGGGTGTGAAAAGCTTAATAATAATAATAATAATAATCAGAACATAGCATTTTTAAAATCAGCTGGAATACTCAGGAGAGTCCTGGAAACCTGAGTAGATTTGTTGTCATTCAAACTCCAGTGAAACACCCTCAGCTGTTGCTGGTGTAAAAAAAAAACCCTGATAATAATGATATCAAAAAGAAGGAAACAAGTAAGAAAAAAAAACGGAATAAAAACATAAATATAATGGAAATGGCTCCCGAATAAAAAGAGACATTTGTCTTACCTTAGAATTCCGTAAGTATAGCCAGTTGTTTTGTGACTTTTCTGATGAATATCAGCTGAAATCCCTGCATTAGTTTGGCGACCCTCTCCCCCTCCTCTCTCTCTCTCCTTTCTCTCTCTCTCTCTCTCTCTCTCTCTCTCTCTCTCTCTCTCTCTCTCTCTCTCTCTCTTTCTCTCCCGTGTTTTGAATATCCCTGTGTTTTCCCTTCGGGTTATTGTTCTCTGTTTTCTGTGATTATTTATTTACAAAATAACAGACTCTGATTTAAGAAGCCCGTTGTGAAGAATTCAACACCACACCTCGTTTCCCGCTTTCCGAAGAAGTAAACACGGAAATCACGTGGATTTTTCTTGATGCCTTTTGATTGAAAAATAACTATAACCGATCTTTCATGCCACAGAAAAAAGTTACTTTCTTGTTGTTTTTGTTGTTGTGGAACTTTTTTATTTTTTTTATTTTGTCGATTTTTTTTAATCGTATTAACTTTTGAAATATTTTATTTATTGTTTTACTTTATTTTATTTGTTTGCTTTTTAGCTGGTTTTTTTTTTCTGCTATACACGTTTTCTATCCCGGAAACGAGCTGTTCCTTTTCGTTATATATCGCTTTGTAATGGAGAGATAGATAGATAGAGAGACAAAACAGGACAAATAGAGAGAAGAGAGAGATAGCGAAAGAGAGAGAGAAGGAGATATAGAGAAGAACTAAAAGGAGAAATAAAATATTTAAAAAAGCTTTGTGATAGATAGAGATATAGATATATAGATAGATAGACAGATAGATTGATAGAAGAAGTAAAAGGAAGAAATAAAGTATTTAAAACGGCTTTGTGATAGAGAAGAAGAAGAAGAAGAAGAAGAAGAAGAAGAAGAAGAAGAAGAAGAAGAAGAAGAAGAAGAAGAAGAAGAAGAAGAAGAAATAAAGTAGTTAAAACAGACTTTTTTTTTTAAATAAAAGTAACGAAAAGTGAAGCGAATAAGATTGAGAACTTTTGTCGAAATGAAAAAAAAACTTTGAAGAGTTAAAAAAAAGAATTATTGAACGCGAAGGTGATAATAGTAGCTCAGTTTAAAAACATTCGTAAGTTCATGTCGGTCGTGTATATCGAGAATAATTTAAGAAGAGATGAATTTCTATGTAACGAGCCGTAAATTGTACAGCTGACAACTCTTATAAAGTCCATAAAAGAATCAAATAAAGGTAAAATAAGACTAAAAACAAATTGGAAATATATTTGCTGTTGTTATTGTTACTGTAGCTGCTGCTGCTAATGCTGCTGCTGCTGCTATTGATTGTTGTTGTTATTGTTGTTGCTGATGTTATCGACATTTAATTCACATGCTGTGAAATTCCGGTATCTCCGCGTGTTGATCGACGACTAGTTCCCTGTGATTCGCCTCCAGATTTCAGCGTGATGTTGCCGGTTACTTTAAAAGCCGACAACTGTTGAACCTGGACTAGCATGCACCAGTTACCATTAGTAGACGTCGCAGTTCACATAAAAGCATCTGTCTTCATAGACTTACTAGGTTATGCTTTTTTTTTCTTTCTCCAGCAGCTTCGCTGGTCGCAGTTGACTCTTCGTACGGTTGCAGTAGCAACTACAGTAACGTGCAAATCTACACACAACACAACCCGGTTCTTCTACATAATACACATGAGGGGAAAAAAAGTCAGTTAACGCCGCGAAACACTCGCCTGACAGTTGTGGCTGGACGTGAGTCGCGAAGAAAGAATGATTGAACGAATGACTGGACGAAATGAAGGGCTCGTTTCAAAACTTTCTATGGGATCTCCTTCTACCTGAAATGATCAATAGTCCGTGTGATGGGAGAGTGTGGGTGTATTTTGGTGGGTTTTTTCCCAGGGATTCTTATTTCGTTTTTCAGGTATGATAACAGCTTGTCCGGATGGATACAATTACACCTTCAGACTTCTTCAACAGAAGAACAAGAGGAAGAAAAAAAACCTACTAAGTGCAGTTTGCAAAGATTTGCAAATAATCAAAGGATAAAGAAAAAGAATTCACAGATCGGCTAAAAAATGAAGTATAAAATTTTCCAGTAAATTAAGGGTTGTTTTCACAACTTTTGTTACCTGAAGGGATGAATAATCCGAGTGATGAAGAGTGGGCCGGGCATTTTGGTGGGCTGTTTTCCGGGGGATTTTTATTCCTTTTTTTTTTCAGGTGTTTATACATCCAACAGCTGGTCCGGATGGAGACAATGACATACCCAGACGTTTTCAAAAGCCGATAAGAAAAAACAAGAACAAAAAACAACTTCTAAATGCAGTTTTAGATGTTTTCCAAATACGCGATGGATGAAGAAGAAAAAAAATAGAATCAAACGCCGGCTAAAAAAGGAAGATAAATATTTTCCAGTCATAAATAAAGGATTCCAAAAGTTAAATCAACGTTCACTTAATTAGATATCATTATTTTTACAGGCTTTGTAATAGACTGATATTTCTTACGTCCCAACTTTAATTCATCTCGTATTACGTTAAGAGACAAAGCTATCTTGTGACACATCAACATGTCTGTAAAAGAACAAACGACGTAGACTCTCCAATATAGACTTTATGAATGGAAACGCGGAAAAGTAGGAAAGACATATGTATTCCCCATATATATATATATATATATATATATATATATATATATATATATAATATATTATATATATATATATATATATATATATATATATATGTCTGTGTGTGTGTGTGTGTGTGTATTTATATCGTGTCCCCCAACATTTCATTTTATTAAAATTTTTTCATCATCTTAAGAAAAAATGAAACTTTCTCATCATTTTACGAGAAAAAAATATGGAGAAAAAATGTGACATCATTTGATCAAGTGGTGTTGATTTTTTTTAAAACCCTGTATATATATATATATATATATATATATATATATATAATATATAATATATATATATATATATATAATAGGGACTACATATAATGGATACTATATATAATGGATACTATATATATATATGTATGTGTGTGTGTATGTATGTATGTATGTAATATATATTTACATATATTATATAATCCCCATTATATATATATCATATATATTTTTTAAACATATATATATATATATATATATATATATATATATATATATATATATATTCAACACGGGCCCACACATAACAATTTGTATGTAGATATATTTAAAGACACTGCAATAGAGACACATAAATAACATCAAAAATGTGAATATAACAGAGAAAAACATAGCACACGTGTAATCATACTGCACAACGGATGTAGATATTAGAACCAATATTAATTATCATTGCATTTAATACCATTCTCCTTACTGTAGTGTCTACTGAATGAAAAATGACTTTGTAAAACTTAGAATTAATTTATTGATTTTTCTTGTGTATTTCGTAACTGGTTGGATAACAAACGTTAGTGAATGCTTGTTCTTTTGAGTGTTTTTATGTGTTCATATGTGATATGAGTCCAAAAACTTTAACTCCTAATGTGATTGGATATATTACTCATGCGATTCTAATATTTACACTTTGTCAGTCAACTTTTTTTTCAGCAGTCAAATCGATCTCGATATTTATGCCACATGCAATTTTAGACTTTTACATTTTTCAGCCTCTTAGGACAGACGCACACATACAAAGACACCCATATATATATATATATATATATATATATATATATATATATATGAGAGTACGTAAATAAACAATCTGTTTATTTGATATGGCTTTTAGCCGACAATATATGCCCGCCTAAATTCATTAATTATTAAATAATTAATTTTCAAAATTAGGTATGACTTCAATTAAGCACTTAATATAATATAATATATATATATATATATATATATATATATATATATATATATATATTATCGATATACAAACTCTTGCTATTCATGTTTTTTTCTTACTATGGTGATCGATATTAATATGGGCAGATACACACTTCCACATAGATGAATTCAAATACATAAAAATATATATATATCCATAAACAAAATTAGAATGTACTTAAATATATAAATAACTCCTTACAACTATATGTACTAGTCTATCTCTCTCTTTGTGTGTGTGTGTATGGATGCCTATGTGAATGTGTTTGTGTTTGTTTGCATGTACGCGTGCATGTTTGCTTATAAAAATTGATTTGTTTATATCTCTGTTTATGAAATTGCAAAATATAATTAAGTTTTGATTAAATATTGAGTAATTATCACGATAAGAGTTTGTTGCTTAACATTTCTTTGATTAATTTGGAAATTAATTACTTGTAAATGTCGGTCTTTGAAAATCTGAAGTAAAGCCATTGTTTATAAAGTTCTAATCATTAGAAATAAAATAGCATTTTCAATGTGCGTCTTTGAAAAGGAAAATAGTAAAGTTTCAAACGGATAATCATTTTCATTCAAGGAATAAGTAGGGTTACTTATATGGAATAGATTTTCTTCGACAACACAGATATATATTATATATATATATATATATATATATATATATATATATATATATATATATATATATACATATATATATATATATATATATATATATATATATATATATATATATATATATGAAAGTAAGTAAACAAACGATGTGTTTATTTTTTATATGGCCGTTTTAGCCGACAATTCATGTAGGATATGTGCTTAATTGAAGTCATACCTAATTTTGAAAATTAATTAGTTAATAATTAATGAATTTAGGCGGGCATATATGTTCAAATGTAAGGCTAAACAAATCGAGAAAATGCCATAATCTTGCTGATGAGACTTAATAGGTCGAAATGTACATATAGGGATTGGCATGTTCCTGATTTGTTTAACCTTACATTTGAAAATATATGCCTGCCTAAATTCATTAATTATTAATTAATTAATTTTCAAAATTAGGTATGACTTCAATTAAGCACATATCCTCCAATATATATATAGATATATAGATATATAGATAGATAGACCGATAAAAATACTGAATAGACAGGTACGTTTGGGATGATTCTATTTGGGATCATCTATATCCTCCGTATATCCACAACGCATGCCCATGCAGATGCACTCATATAGATTTATACAATGGTTATTTGTAAATCTGTAAGAAAGCTGGATATATATTTTAAATCCTTAAGATAGCTCAATATATATATATAAATGCATATATATAAGTGTGTGTGTGCATTTATATATATATATATATATATATATATATATATATATATATATGTGTGTGTATGTACATGTATATATTATAGGGTGGATCGATTATATATCATGATAAATAAATGTTAGATTAAGTTTGAAGTAACTTTTTCATCGTGAAATGTTTAAGAAATCTTCTCTATATTCACTACTAAATCAAATGCTTTGACAAGGAAGGAAACTATGTCCAAATTATTTTTTTGGTTAGATACAACGGGTGAATAATTGCAGCAATAGATCCAGATGTGTGTGTGTGTGTGTGTGTGTGTGTGCGTGTGCATCGTAAAACTTTTCTTAAGGGAGTAAGGAGATTTTTACACACATCCAACACACATATGTAGGCACATACACACACATGAACACACACAGACACACACACACATATGTGTGTGTGTAAAGAAAGAGAGACTGGAAAAGTGAGATTGTGTAAGTTGGAACAGGCTAACATGCTACATAAATGTACATATTCCATTATATTTTGTATATGTAGTTCTACTGTTGTAATGAGCTGTACAAATATATGAACATACAAGACTGAACTACTAAAATAGTTTGTTATGTATCAGGACAGACAGCCAATTAGTCTGATAAATAGAGAGAGAGAGAGAGAGATGGGGAGAGAGAGAAACAGACTGGGATATATAATATATATATATATATATATATATATAATATATATATATATATATATAGAGAGAGAGAGAGAGAGAGAGAGAGAGAGAAGGCTGAGATAGATTGATAGGTATCAACTGAGATACATATATATACATATATATATATATATATATAAATACGCTGAGGAAATTAATCCGACAATATGAGAAGAACATTTTTTTTAAATATACCAAACACAGGATGTTATGATAAACATATCCCTCACATAAACATTACTTAACAGTGTCCTGAAGATGGTACAATATACCGAAATGCTTAAGTATTCAGACATATTCCCCTAATCATAACATCCTGTGTTTGTTATATTTTTAAAATATTTTTCTTCTCTCATATATATATATATTATATATATATATATATATATATATATATATAACAGACAGACAGACAGACAGACAGACATATATATATATATATATATATATATATATATATATATTGATTGTTATTTTCATTCATTTATTCGAATGCACGCATCATTAAATGCATCTAATAAAATATTATTTCTTCAATATATTATACTGCGATTAATTACAAAAAAACATAGGTGTATGCAAATCACCACCGTTGGATACATATATACCTAACTTACCTGGATATCCACACCTGATGTTGTTAACAAGTGTTAATTTCATTTGGAATGAGAGAAATCGATCGCGCTGATATTGTTGTGGAAGGGTGTAAATAAAAAGAACGGAGTTTCAGGTAAAGAAAAAAAATATTGTTGGTATAAGGAGTGAATACTGAAAGGAAAGAAGAAAGAAATGTCCGTAAGGAAGAAAAGAGTAGAATAAATGTTGAGCTAGAGGAAGAATATCCTGTAGATTCCCCTTAAGACTTTGACTGATCTATTCTCCTCGCACATTGTTGTTGTTGTTGTTGTTTTTTGTCTCTCTCTCTCTCTCTCTCTCTCTCTCTCTCTCTCTGTCTCTGTCTCTGTCTCTCTCTCTCTCTCTCTCTCTCTCCAATAACAATCTCATTCTTTATCGGGAAAGCCCTTATTTTGACAGTTCCCGAAGTAGATATTGGATTTGATAGACTGTCGAGACAATGCCGACGACATCTCTCATGATACGGATACGTCGGCATTAACTAAGGCAGTAGTGGTCGTTATGGTTGTTGTTGTTGTTGTTGTTGTTGTGTAGACTGGAAATATCAGTGTTGAATGAAACGCGTTCATAGTGCATATGGGAGTGCGCGACGCGTGGTTCTCGTCACACAACATATTTTAAGAGGTGAGATAGACAATTTAACTTGTACCGGAAGGTGACGGTTCATACCTTTCGCATATAAGTAAAAAATATTAATCTCAATAGAAAGAAAGGGCAATATATATATATATATATATATATATATATATATATAGTCATCCATAGACACGTGTTTCGACTTACCAAGTGTCTTCAGTGTGGCTAGACATTTGTAAGCTACCTACAGCCGCGATTGAAATCCGATCGGTTCAGTGTCAGCCAGACACCTTAACGGCTAATCTATAGTCACTTATTGAATGCGAAGGGATTTTAACTGTTCTGTCTGTCTCTCTCTGTCTGTCTCTTTCACTGTCTGTATGTCTGTCTGTCTGTCTGTCTCTCTCTCTCTCTCTCTCTCTCTCTCTCTCACTATATATAATATATATATATATATATATATATATATATATATATATATTATAAGAAAATGGATATATTAACTAACATCTGGGTAATATCAATTGTTGTATACTCTTTTACTTCTATTATTCTTCTGCTCATCTTTGGTATCTTACGTTCTTCTTCTAGCGTCAGGACTTCGTCTTGGGGACTTCGTGTCTGGTCTTCCATTGGGGATTTCTCTTTATCAGAAGCCCTGTGTCATTGGTAGTTTTTAGTTAATAACCCAAGACTTCGATTTGCTTTAGATCATATTTTATTCCGAAATCCCCACCAGACTACCTGCGCAGATTGAATCGCCTGCGCGCTTAACACGACTTACCACCTTCGTGCTTTGGCCGATACTGAACTAAACTCTCTTTCTAATCTAAACCGGAAGAGGGTGTTCTCCACCGATTCTCACGGTATCCACCAGAAGGAGGATCAGACTGAGGTCATGCCGAGTCACTCAATCCTTCAAGGCCGCCGGCTTCAAATTATAACAGCCATTTTGCTTTCTACACTAATGGTACATAAGTGTTAGGAATCTAATAATTATGTAACACAATGAGCGATGTACTAAAGCTCCTTTAAAAAATTTATTTTCAAATGAGATGAAACGTTTCTTAAAATTTAGAATTGAACCTTCATAATAATCAATTTCTCCTTTTTTGTTAGATTTTATTTTCCTGGCCAAATTCTTTCCTATTCTTTAGATATGACTTCATGATTTCATTTTGTAATGTTTTTCATAACATTGTTTCCCAGCTAACAAATGTCTAATCTTAATTAACGATATAATCTTCTCTTGTTGAAAATGGTAAGAAAGTCAAGAAAGTCAAGAAAGGTGGATACTCTACCGACTGAGCTAAATCGAGAAAACAAACAAACAAAACAAATCAATCTGTGCTGAATGAGAGTTTCTATGTTAATATAAAATTGAGAAAGGAGGGGAAGGTTCTATTTTCACTTTCCTCATTTTTCATTGGTTCAAAGCTATATGTATACATAATGATACATATGTGTATTTGGGCAGCATTCTTTCATTTATACACGTGGAATTAAACAAAAGGCATGTATCCTGTTTAACGATTTTATTGGTGATCTTTTCAAGCTTTCTGGCTTTATACATCAAACAATGCAAACCATCCTTAAATAAAATTAATTTTCAATGCAGTACTTACATTTAAAAATGCCTACAACACTTTTCCTATCAATTCTCGTACCCCCAGCCTCCACATCCATTAATATACTTTGAAAAAAAAACTGGAACACACCACTCCTGATGATAGCACTTCGAAGTGCCGAAAGTACTCGGTATATGAACTTCGGTGGGCTGATGTCAAATCTAAACCCAGATTTTTATAAGATTTAAGATCCAAGCTGAGCTGAAGATTTAAACGTATAAAAAGCAAGAATGATAATCATCAAGCTAGTAGCAGATATATCCATTACAATATATCGCCAACTGTTGCTGTGATCCATTGCTCTCGGGAGGTCCTCTGTGCAACATCTATTATCCACGCAGAACTGGTCTTTGCTGGGCGGCCCACACTGGCGTGCTCATGTGCAGTTTTCCATAGGAAAATGCCACTTATGAGTTTCTCCTTGATTCTCCAGCAGTTCCCATCATATCTTGTTAGTGTTACTCGGATGGTTTATGTGATAGGGGGCAAGTGGCCGTACAGTTGCTTTCTTGTAGGGTGTGGTTTTCCACGATTGGTTTAATATACTGCGCAGCATTTTTGTGCAGCTCGCATCTAGCTTATTCTCTAACGCTTCGTTAGTGTCTAAGAAATGAAGTCATTCAGTAGTACTGATACAATTACAGCTTGGAAGAATTGTCGCTTTAACTTTACGTTTTAGTATCTAGATGAATTTATCCCAGAACGATCAGGTAAAATTTATGCATATTATTTTGGAAACAATTGAAATCCTTTTCATCCCTTATAAATTTGAACGACACATAAGAAACTCGGCGCAAATAGCAAGGGAGTCTATCCTCTTTTCTCTAGCGCTAGATTAGCGAGAGTTTTGTACTGAAGTGGAGCGCCACAGCTACTATCAGTTCCCCCACTTTACCGCACATATCAGATTACCTAAACTGTACTACACATGTTCTGAGTTGGTTGGGACCGGTATCGAACAAGGAACCTTGCAGTTCCCAGCGGGTACTCTAAGAACCGACCGTAACCGGCCCTATTAACATAGAATAATAAACTTTCCTGTTCAATACTTGAATGGATGATCCCTTAAGCAACATCCGGTAATTTAAGCAACCTGAGTCCTTTTTTTTAATCAAAATGACTTGATTCGGCATTATATGACCCAAAGATGTTTGATATGCCATTAAAACAAATTAACTAACCAACATTTATCTATCTAAAGGCACTCTATCATCAGAACGTCACTTTAAATCAGCATATCTTTTAAAGATTCTATGCTTATGGGCAATTATATCATCATCATCATCATCATCATCCTCATGTACTGACAGCATGGGTTCCCATGAATCTCTCTCTCTCTCTCTCTCTCTCTCTCTCTCTCTCTCTCTCTCTCTCTCTCTTCTCTCTCTCACCAACCGTCTCGATCGGTCATCGCTCCCGGCCATCCTCCTCATGACATCCAGTATCTGTACAAAGTTGACCAATGTAAGTCTTTGCTGGTTGGCGCACACCGGCGTGTCTATGTATAGGTTTCCACGGGCGAACATCCCTTATGGGTTCGTCCTTACTTTTCCAGCAGTGTCCAGTTCTTTTAGTTTAGTCACTGATAATAAAATAAAGCCTTCCACTGCATATGTATAAACTACTAATATACCTATATATGTAATACCGTCTTTTTATTTTTGAATCTAAACTTTAAATTATCTAATTAATGTTTACGCTTTTATTATATATTATATGACCTCAAATCTATTAATAATGGAGATTCGCTTCCGGTTTTTGTCTCTAACAAAAACTACGTCACTGCTTACGTCACTATACCGATATCGTCATAACAGAATAAATACATTCAATATTTGAGCATGCAACATAGACAGTCCTCATTGTTTTTTAAAACAAGTTTTAATAGATACATCCCAGTATCATATATTTATATATAGATTGTTTTATTTTAATAGATATTCAAAGTTAATAGAACTTAGTTTCGATTTCAAATTGTTTTATTTTTTCAATCATTTAATAAATTTGATGATTTCATGATTTATGGCTCAAACTCTCCGACATTTAATTTTTAACTTCCACCTCCTCAAGCAATATCTTTCAAAAAATTATTTTTACATCGCCCGGGTGGTGTCTTTTTATTTTGCTAGTAATACTAATAAAATAAATATGAATATAAAGTAATATTTTCAATCCAAAAGAAGTAAAATAAAATGTATTTTATACTTAATCATTTTTAATGCTATTTCTGTTCCAATTCTTATCGTACAAATGAAAAGCAAGGTAGACGGAGTGCCTTATTGTATGTATCAGCCGGACACCGAGGGAGTCTATCTCCTCTTCAATGGGACTAAACTTTTCGAACCCATGCTAATCATGCGCTGAGTAGGCGGAGCTGGTATTGAACCTTGTTGTTCCGAGGTGGATGCTCTACCGACTGAGCTAAACCGATGATTTCTAACAAGTTTTTATCGCAAAATAAAACGAATACCAGAGATCACCATCATGTCATGCTCGTTACATTTTTAAAGTTTTTTTAATCAATATTATTTATTTATTTATTTATTTTTTTTTTTTTTTTGCTTGGATCTCGAAGAATGCGTAATTCCTTATCAGTCAACATTTGATCTCGGCGTCGTAATGTGTTATGGCGATCAACCCATCCATAGAATGAGTTGCCTCAAGAAAGGATATCCAGACAAGATTAGATAACTGCTAAAAAGACAGTCTGAATCTTTATATGATCTAGTATGCCGAAGAAAAAAAATTATTTCTTGTTTGTTGTGGAGTTATTTATTTCCTATCCTCTGAAAACGTGAAATGTGTGTCGAGATATTTTTTAAAGTAAACAAATTTCAAAGAGAAAAAGAAAAGACTGAAACGTGTTAAGTTATCTGCTCAAGGAAGAAACTGAATGGGACTGAAGGATTGGTATGCTTGAACATTTTCAAATCAATTCCATTTCGTTTTCTCTCCGATTTTTTCATCTCTAATCTATCGTAAGCGGTTTAATACATCGGAATAAATACGCTATGTCGTCTCGGAATTTGTTTCATCGGTTATCTATTAATGCTAGATGTTTTGTTAGTCATCACTTTGTGTTGGCATCCTTCCGTATGCTATAGACGATGGCGTAGTATCCAATTTCTATTTATCTGCATCTGCACGAGTGGCTGAACAGGCCAATTTTTTAATGGCAGTCTCTGGCGCAGTGATTGCACACAAACAGTGATGCTTGATGGGTTGCTGTTGTCACTGCTTCGTTCTGGCTCTCTTTGCTATGCAGCTGTTTTCCTCTCTGTTCTACTCTTTTATGTGCCTTGGTTGACAAATAGGGTGCCAGGCCGCTCGATTTTCTGTACCAACCTCCCATGTGATGGTGTTGATGTCTTTCATGCTGACGTCTTTGAAGTGTTGGCGTGGTCTTCCTACTGGACGAGAGCCTTCTACTAAATCCCCATACAATAGGTCTTTGGGAATGCGGCTTTTCTCCCTATTCCCGACATGACCAAGCCATCGCAGGCGCCCCTCGCATATAATGGCGAACAAGCTGTTCATTTTTGCTCGGTCCAGCAAGTCTGTGTTTGAGATTTATTGTATATGTATACTATTCTTAATCTTGTAGTGTACTTATCATATCTGTAGAATCTTCTTAGCTTGAGATGAGTATTCCTTTGGTGTGGGTATGAATCGGAATAGAGCTTTTAACTTCTTATGGGCTGGCTATCTTCTTATTCAGGTTTATTCTGTTTTCTTAAGATTCTGAGCTAACTGAGACTCCCTGTGTTGTCATTTGTTTTTAGTGACAATACAAGAGTCTTGAATCGATAGGGGTGGATGGCGTGAAAGAGTCAAAGGAGTCCGCGCTGTCGATATAAATTGATGATGATGATGATGATGATGATGATGATCATCATCATCATCATCATCATCCTCATCATCAGGAAAGAAACTGTTTCTTAATGTAACAATAATAGAATATATGTCCTGGGTATGATGTTAAACTGCATGTAATAGTGAAGCTCGATTTTAGAGTCCAGCTGACTGCGGGGTACTTCCTCATCGCCATTACTCCCAGGTCGACACTGACTTGAAGTTGTGGTACCTTATAGGGTCCCATCTATGGATTAAAAATGAGTTAATTTTTTTTATTGAGTTTAAATTTTTAAAAAGTTGAATGCCCATCAATAATGAATAAAACAAAATATCTTCGATATAAAATAATCCAACAAGGCTTGACATGTCGTAAAATCCAACCCGAATATTATTCCCGAATAGGAAGAAAGATTCTCTAGACAGGTAAAAAGAAATATCAATGAGAAAATAAATGGAAATCGAATAATAAAATGTAAATGAAATATAACATGTTTTAAAAAGATGATCGTGATCCGGGATGATGATGTGGTTCCGCAACGTGATAAATTAATTACATGGGATTGTAAAGGAAGATGATATCGAAGTAAAAAGAGAAATCGCAATAAAAAAAATCTAAAGAAAAATTATCAGCAGGAACAGGCCACGGCATGGGGGATCGTTTGGCTTCTTTTTCAATTCATACACAATCATAAATGAAAAACGAGACAAACAATTACGTAAACACCCAATGGTGTAAAATATTCTCAAGCAGCTCACGAAAAGTAATAATTACATGGAGCTACATGCCTATATAAGGCATGCATCAAATGTGAAACATTTATCGATAAAATATTCGGTTCACTAGAAAGCTGGAGTGATCTATTCTATGAGTAGAAAGAATACTGAAACGGGATCAGAAGTAATAACATTTTTAAACATGTTAAAAAAGAAATTAAAAAATAATCTTTGTTTTTGCATGAATACCTAGAAAATTCCTAAGATATGATCTCAGGTTTCTGCTTATTACAATGTCTACATAGTTATTTACTAAGCTTAGCTTAGATACGGCACAAGGCCAGAAGTGTGGGGCGCCCAATGAGAATCGAACTCACTAACAATGGTTTGCGAATCTAACTTGCTAAGCATTAACCACGCGAGGTGCCCAAATTACAATGTTTATATATGTCAGAATACTTGAAACCTGCGTGCGTAGTTGCGTGTATATGCGAGTATATACTGTATTTATTTTTATTTCTCACTGTCCATGGTACAAGAGGATTGATACGGTTAGATATTTACCGTCTACACTTTGATGTTCATGCAGGTATCTTGTGTTTAGGCTCTCTGCTGTTGTTACTTTGTACTTCTCTTTTATTAAAGAGTGTTATCATTCGTTAAGGAAGAGTTATCTCCTCTAGCAATAAGATTTTTTTTTGTACTTGGCTTTTTTTTTCTTACTTTCTTCTCGGTGAGGATGGCTGATTGCAAGTATGTGAAACATAAAGCGTGAAAGTATAAGGAATTCTAGATACCAGATGAAAATTAAAATATGGCATGTAAAAAGTAAAAGATAATAGAATATATATTACGCAATATATGATGCGATGCTGTAATAATTTAATAACTAATAGCTAATATGTATTTGTAAGCATTACGCTGCTCTTAGAAGATGTCAAGCAATTAATCAAATCAAAATTCTTAAGAGAAGCAAAATTGAAGAAACATCTGTAGGTTTAAGAAATATTGGTTATAGAGCCGTTGTCGGGAAAAATATGAGGCGCTTATCCCGACGCAGCGGGGAGGGTCCAGTAGCGAGCTTTAGTGGGGTAGCCACCAGACCAGGTAAATAAAGTGGTTGCGAAATTTAGTGGGCTTTGCAGCTAACCACTTCAAAAACGCGACCCACTGTTACTCTTACTGGGTCAAATAGTTGAGGGGGAAAAAGAATGTGGAATTGCACGTATAACCAACTCGCTTTCAGCTTGTACTACTATGCAGTTCACCCGCCTCGCAACCGAACTTTTAAGGCTTTGGTATAAACCACAACAAGGGGGTGTCGGCTTAAAAAAAGGAAATGGGACAACCCAGTCGGCGACTACCTCACCAACTCGCTACCAAGTTATAGAAAGAGGTGGGGGGAGAATAATAATTCTCACACCGTACTTAATTAAATAATTGTTTTATATTAATTGACAATGACTATGAGATTATATGACTATATTTCAAAAATGTATGAGATGAGATTCTACTCGAAACAGCCAAACGATACCTTAATGGAAATGTTGAATTGGCGGAACCAATAGATGCATCTAATCCGAACATTTTCCATACATGTTTGAATAAAAGAAAGTTAGATTCTGCCGGGTTGTTGTTGTTGGTAATAGAGTTATAAGCATTGTTGTTGTAGTAATTATTTCTTGTCCCTAGCCAAAGGATAGTTGTTGTGTCTAGTCACACTGAAGAGGCGTGAAACGCCGAAACACGTGTCTGTGGATGACTTATTAATATATATATATATATATATATATATATATATATATATATAATAAGTAATCCACAGACACGTGTTTCGAGGTATCACCTCTCATCAGTGTAGTTAAACATTAACAACTACCCCTGGCCGGGTTTGAGAACCGAATGAACTTTCGTTCACCAATCCTCTTACCCGTGCGGCCAGATATATATAAATGGACATCCTACAAAGAAAAATATAATAAGAAAAAAAGAACAAAAGGCGAAAGATAGAGTAAAGGGGTGAGTGCGCGGAAGCAATAACGCTAATCTGTTTCAATCGAACAAAATAAAAAGATTAAAAGAAGGAAAGAAACAAAAAAAGAGTAAGAGAAGGTTAAATCAAGATCATCATAATTTTTACATATTGAAATTTTTTAATAGCTCTTAAGTAAATATATCAAAAGTTGCAATAATTAAGTTATCATCATATGGTGTATATAGATATCCACAGGTCCTGCTAGTTTTAACATTATTTACAAAGAACCCTATCATTTACGATTCGCCTCGAACTACACATCATAAGCTGGCTGTGGACAAATGCACCACCATGCATTTTGGGAAGAAAAACCCATCATACATGTACTCCCTCCACAACACTAATATCAAGGAATCTTCTTGTAAACGTGATCTGGGTATTACTGTCAGCAGTGATTTTCGTTGGACGAAATACATCTCGAAAATTGTCAAAAATGCCGAGGGTGTCCTGACGTCACTCAGCAAGACCTTTGTCAACCGCTCACCGGCTATCTATTTGAAGCTGTACAAAGCTATGGTGCGGCCACACTTGGAGTTTGCATCACCGGTCTGGAACCCATATCTTGCTCAGAATATTAATCTCCTAGAAACTGTACAGAGACGTGCAACCAAACGAATACCCTTCCATCAGGCATCTACCATACTCTGAACGTCTCGCTGCCCTGGGAATAGATTCGCTGAAACTTCGGCGTCTGGCAACTGACCTGGTAAACGCTCATAAGGTCATTAATCATCTTAACAACAGCAACCTTGAGCACCTTTTTGATTTCCATCTTTCCAACACACGTGGGCATGCATACAAAATCAGAAAACAGCACTGCTCACGTGACTTTCGGAAACATTTTTCACGCTCAGAATTGCGGAGACAGGGAATAAACTGCCCGCGTCTGTTGTAGGCTGCTAAAGCACTGAATCTTTCAAAGCCTCCATGCTTCTTGTAGTCCACCGATACTATACCTGGTGCCACTCTTCACATACGTATGCACACACGCGCACACATACAAGCATATTACTTCTGTAAACTTTTCATGTTCCTGACACTAATACATTATTCTGTGTACTTGACATGAGACTTTGATGAGTTGTGGTAAACCTGAGTACTGTACACAATAAATTTCATTATTATATTATAAATTATTGTTTAACATACATAAAAAAAACTGTGCCTGCTCATTCGTAAATGCATTATTCTAAAATGGCTTTGTAAAGAAAATAAAGAGTTAAGACGATAGTTTACAAGAGAATAGTTAGTGACATGAACTGAAGAGATTGTTTAGTGATCGAATCGGTCCTTTCTATAGAGATGAAGTTGAGGTCAGAATATTCTTATATGATCAGAATCGTCTGGGAGTCTCAGAAATGGAGAGGATCAGAAAGTTCAGGTCAGTGACAGAAGTTAAACGAAAGGAGACAGTGCGACAGAATTTGGTATAGTCACTGAAATCAATAGCATCCGACAGCAAAATAACCATATATATATATATATATATATATATATATATATATATATATATATATATATATATATAATTCAATATATATATATATATATATATATATATATATATATATATATATATATATATATATATATTGCTGGGTGATATCTAGTGTTTCCTTGATAAGATTCAACCAAAATTGAGAACTAAAACGTACATAGATTTGCGTATGTATATTTTTACATATACAGAATATTATAGATAAATGAATAAATCGATACCATGACATATATAAATTTATTTCAGCATTTCTTTGCCTCCTCAACAACATCTGGATTCAAAAACAAATGCTATCTTAGTCTGGAGGAAAAATCGCAATAATGAAATTTAAACACCAGAAGAAACTATTGAATAAAAAAACTTAATCTTATTCAAATGTAAACATGCAGATAACTTTAAATTAATATAACAAAAAACTTTTAAAATCATAAGAACAATTATGTACCCGTATATACACATATAATTTTCAATATGGATGCGCGTGGGCTAGTGGTTAGAGTCGTGGAAAATGGACTCGTCCATTCGAGTTCAATTCCTAGACGAATCTGTTGGCTTTTCACATAGCGTTAATATCCTTGGGAAAGGTATGAATCCATATATTCTCCCTCCAGCTATGGGTTAAATAGTAGGGCAGACTGGGCCCTTCAGCCTTGAGTAGATAACCAGTCTAGGAGACGGATAACTCTGAATTCAAAATTCTCTCCAGCTATGGGTTAAATAGTAGGGCAGACTGGGCCCTTCAGCCTTGAGTAGATAACCAGTCTAGGAGAGGGATAACTCTGAATTCAAAATTCTCTCCAGCTATGGGTTAAATAGTAGGGCAGACTGGACCCTTCAGCCTTGGGTAGGTAACCAGTCTAGGAGAGGGATAACTCTGAATCTATTGGGTTTGTGGCAACCCTTGATGCACCATTCTTTCCTATAGACAGTGCTAAAAGTGTTGATGGTCCAACACAAGCCAACACACTATAAACAAGTCCCTGTGTCGATGTTCATTGTATGAACACTCATACGTCGAAATCGACGAGAGAGTCTATCATAAACATGCAATATCCTAACAATAGGAACATAAAATACATGAAGGTAGAACATGAATATTCACAAATAAAGAAATGAAATGTAAAAACTACAACAAAAAGACCAAACAATAACATTTCTTAAGTTTATGTGCGCGCGCGTGCCAGCGAGATGGGGCATTTAACAAACGCGGAAGGAAAAATTTCAAATAAATAAAAATCAGTGAAACAGGAAGATATTACCAATGTGCTATCTCTAAGGTAATAAACATCAGTTTGAGGAGGCAAGAAAATGCAAAAATGAATTTATATCTTATCTAAGGTATCTATTTATTCATATATATATATATATATATATATATATATATATATATATATAATCCAAAAAATCAAGAAAGAATACTCCGTGTTGTTCAATAGCACATGTCTAAAAAATAACTTGCTGTCAAAATACACAACATATGTTTATATATATATATATATATATATATATATATATATATATATATATATATATATATAAGATAATCTAATGAGTCAGACGAACCTACTATTAGTTTCGGATAAAGCTCTTCAGGGCTAAAATCTGAGTCAGATTTTAGCCCTAAAGAGCTTTATGCGAAACTAATAGTAGGTTCGTCTGACTCATTAGATTATCTTAATTATTGGCTCTACTTAGGTATCGAGCACTTTTCACTTATTAGCTTTCTCCTAGCGGTTATATGAATATATATATATATCTTATATCCATATATATACATATAAATTGTTTTTTCTTTTGGCCAAATATTGTACCAATAGATTATTTTTTGTTGGTACGAATATCTTGGTCTTTTCTTTTTTCAAAATTTTTTTTCTTCCTGGTTGATGTTTGGTAGTATATTTTTACAATCAAACTTTCTGCTGGGTTTTTTCTCTCCGCAAGTATCTACCAACACGCTTGTTATATATATATATATATATATATATATATATATATATATATATATATATATATATATATATATATATATTGATAGACATTCATATTTAATGATATACATGTTTATATATATCATAGATTTGTATAATAGAATATGACATTATATATATATATATATATATATATATATATATATATATATATATATATATACATATAAATATATATAGTATGTCGTATTCTATTATACAAATCAAGGGTTTCATAATAAAATTGATATTAAGAAACCAGGTTATTCATATCTCCAATACGTTAAGTGATTATATAACATTATGAAGCGTTACCTACTCTTAATACATTGACACACATGAATACACACACACACACACACACTCTCTCTCTCTCTCTCTCTCTAGGGGCGATAAGGTTCCCGTGACCATTGGCAACGTGACCAATATAAAAGTGCTAGGGCCTGAATCATCCTCTTTCTTTCCCTCCTCTTCTCCCCTACTCTCTCTCTCTCTCTCTCTCTCTCTCTCTCTCTCTCTCTCTCTCTCTCTCTCTCACGTACACATGTGCTCTCTCCCCTCTTCCTCTCTCTCTCCTCTCTCTCTCTCTCTCTTTATCTATCTGTCTTTATCTATCAGTCTAATTTTCATCTGTACACCAGGGAGAACACAGACGAGTTTACACTCACCTGTCATTCACGTGCTGACAGCTCAGTCACACCCATTCTAGCATCTTTTGCCTACATTTCTGTTAGGCAGACCTCGGTCATAACTCTATAATTCCATAAGTAAGTAATTCATTTTGCTTATACACTTATTCATGCTAGAACCAAGAACTGCTTATTTCAGAAAACTCTGCGTCGAGACATATTTCACTACACTTCAAAAGCGGAGTGTGTGCTTAAAATGTATGTCTCGATACATTTTAAGCGCACATACACCCTTTATTATTATACCTAAATCATCTTTCCTCCCATATTATCCGGCCTCAAAATTTCTAGGAATAATAAAATCACATTCTTCATTATATACACTGCAACTTTTAACTTTACATAATCTGTAAATAAAAATATATACACCACTTAAACAGAACCATCTTACGATAACATCTTAATAAATTAAACAACTTATGTTACATATTAATTGGATTCCTATTACTTTTTAAGGTAGTATAGAAATCCTTATGGCGATCAGTACAACTGATGGCCTTGAGAGTGAGTGACAATGCTTGACCTCACTCTCACCTTGCGTTCTGGGATGATCGTGAGAATCGGAAGCGATAGAAAGCCCCTTCCGGTTTAAGGTGTAAGCAACTAAGTCAGTTGCAGTAGTTAGTTGCAGTTAGTCAGTTGCAGAGTTAGAAGCTAGCAAGATGTGACTCTCAGCGCGCAGTTGTCTGGTCCTGGGGTTCCAGAATAAAATAACATCAAGGTAAATCGAAGTCTTGTTGTTATTACTAAAAGCTAACAATGACACAAGGCTTCTGATAAGAAATGGTCCCCAGCAGAACCAGACACGGAATCCCCATACAAGAAGACCAGACGAGACCTGTAGAAGATATACCAGACCATTAGAAGATAGAAGACTAGACAGAGAAGAAAAGAAAAGGCACTACGTAACACTTATACAAAATTATCTACCATCAATGTTTGGTTCCTTTTTTAATCGACCATTTTTTAACACTTTGCCGATTTTTTTCAAAACATAAACTAAGCTTCGAGAAAAATGTTCACCATGTTAATGATAAATAATAACACTGTATTTTTATTTTATTTATTATATTGGAATAAAAAAACTATTGTGTACCATAACCCCTAGAAAAACCAAATATCCAAATCCTAACGGTCTATCTTAACGCTCTATTTCAGCGTTCCAAATTTTTTTAAATTCGATTTTCGAATATTTCCAAAAATCTCTGTTGTTTTTTCCCAACGAATTTTTTCATTCAAAATAAATGTTCACTCTGATGAAGGTCGATCCTTTTATGTGTGCGAAATATTTTCACAGACATAAACTGATCGAAACACATGTGTAAGTGATATCGATTAATGTGATATCGATTAAATTCATTTTATCCATCTACATTTCTTTTCTTTACTCATTTTTCCTCACACCCATATATATATATATATATATATATATGGGTGTGAGGAAAAATGAGTAAAGAAAAGAAATGTAGATGGATAAAATTAATTTAATCGATATCACATTAATCGATATCATATATATATATATATATATATATATTATATATATATACATAACCCTAACATATTCAAGTTTCATTCTTTTTTCTATGATCGTATTTTTACTCAATCATTGTGTCACATGACTTTCTTTTTTTTATATCCATCACATTTAACTGTAGACCACAAGTGTTCTGTTAATATCTGGAGAGGTTGTGGGTCATTTTAAAATGTAAATAAGCATGAACATTATTTCTAGCTTAAATACTTTTGGTTTGATTAGTAACGCTTAAAAATATTCTTATCTAAGAATTTACAATAATTTCCTACATTTATCACGACACCAGCAACAAATTTTACACCACCCTCTAAATCGGGTTGATAGACTAATTTCATCAAAGACTGAACGATTATCCCAGTCATTAAGTCGATACAATGTAGTTCTTGATTCATCCCTAAAATTACTGTTTACGTGTCGATTTTCGTGTAGGTCTTCCTTTAAATTCATCCCTAAAAGAACTGTTGTCGAATCAGTTATCGTATAAGTCTTCCTCTAAATTTATCACTAAAATAACTGTTGAAGAATTTGTTCTCGTGTAAACATTCATTTGAATTTCTCTCTGTGTTTGTTAATATAAAATGTGTAGTTTGAATGCTTTCATGCCTTTAGTCAACGATCACAATATTCTGACTCTTTCCCACTTAACATTTACATTCGCATATCTTCATATATCTTATTGATTAATATCTATTAATAATGGAGATTGTCTGTATTTCTGTCTGTAACAAAAACTACGTCATAGCTCTACGTCACAGCTTACGTCACAATATTATTGTGCTATATACACCCAAAATTTAAGTAAGCACTTTTTAAAATTGTTTTTTTACTCTCGTCCCTTTTTTTTTACAGTAACAAGAAGTTAACTAAAAAGTTTACAAATAAATAAATACCTACGATTTTGTGTAAAATTGATGTGGAAAATATTCAAAATAATTGTTTGATTATTACATGCATGCAACATTTTATTTGAGAGGGACGGGGCTCAGTTTTCATTTCAAATTCTTTTTTTTTTTTTTTCCTTTAATAAATATGAGGATTTTTCTTACTTATGATACAAACACTCTGACATTGAATTTTAAAAAATCGAAAATTCATTTTTACATCGCCAGGAGGGTGTTTTCTGTTGCTGGTTTATATAATTCTTTTCAAATCTCTTTTTGTGGTTTCTTAAAGCCATTTTCTCCCTGTTCTTATCTCACAAAAGTTTCAATTTCCTTTTTGATTGTTCTCTGATCTCGGTTCAAATTTTGCAATTTCCAACGCAATTTCCCATCACTCCATAAATTTATATCTTGTTTCCCTCTTAAGCTCATATCATCTGTACAACCCGAGGGAATATTTATATATTTTCAATTAAAAAGTAAACATCAATAAATATAAAAATCTCCTTACCCAACCTCTCTTTCTCTCTCACTATCTGACTATCTGTTTGTCAGTCTTTGTGTCTGTGTGTATCTCTCTCAATATATATATATATATATATATATATGTGTGTGTGTGTGTGTGTGTGTGTATATATATATATATATATATATATATATATATATATATATATATATATATATATATATAACACGCCAGAAAATGACTTATTGTAGATATTGAGTGAAAATCAGTATGATCTGGAAATCATATAATATATTGGTTCTATACATATATATATATACATATGACAATGGATAAACTCCTAGCCGAAACACGTGTCAGTAAAACACAATAAAAATAAAATCTATTTTATCCGTTCAGCATTTTCTTTACTTTATTTTTCATTTCAACATATCGCTTCCATTTTCAAAAATATAAATATCAATATATATACTTTGTTCAACAATGCTTCTAAAAAATAAACAAACATCCAAAAAATCTTAATTACTTTGTCGAAGAGCATAAGGCCCCGGATTTGTTTGTTATTATTCACTCAGCGCCTCCCTTGCCTCATATGGTAGAGTCGTCACAGTATCATTGACTGGTTAATTTCGCAGGAATTTCTAGGCGCTGTATCGCGGCCGAAACAGTATAGTTTCTAACTATCCTGCTGAAATCCCGGTTTAGATTTCTGTCGGAGGGAAATCGTTAGTATATATCGCTGATATCGCTTAATAAAGTTGAAACAGTCTGTACGATATTCTATCCACCGAGTAATTCTTTGCGAAATTCACTTGTCATTGTTATCTTCTATAATTATCGAATTTTATGCGATATTCGCATTCTATTGCCTTCAAGCAAAAATATAAATATTAATATATATATATATATATATATATATATATATATATATATATATATATATATATATATATAAGGTCTCTCACTGATATTGGGCACTTTATATAAGTATAGTCAACTATATTATCAATGTATATATACATATGTGTGTGATTCTATGCTGTCAATAGTTAGATATAGATTCATGATGTCAATAGTTAAATACTTTCTTACGAATGATGATTCAATCTGTGATTTTTAAAGTTTTTTTTTTTTTTTATTAAGCGCCTTTACAAAATAATAACGTGAAAATTATTATTTGTTTCCAAAATGATGGGCATCAACTTTATTTGATTGTCTTGGTCATTCAGGGTCTAGATCATCTAGAAAATAAAACGTACTTTTTATTCTTGCTTTTTACAAGTCTAAGTAAAATTTCAGCTCAGCTTGAATCAGAAATCTCATCAGAATCTGAGTTTAAATTTTGTATTCAAACACTTTGAAGTTTTAGAATAGGAAAACATTACAATATAAAATTATGATCAAGTCATTCTAATAGATCGAACCTGCATGGAAATCAAATATAAAGAATGAAAAAAAAAACAATTGAAATATGGCTTTGATAAAGATAATTAATAATGTTATATTTCATTATACCTATATCTATATGCAAGACAAGCTTACAGAAAATAATTTTACTGTTCTTTTTGGGGTATTTTTAAGCATAGAGCAATAGTTAAAGTAAGAATGCAAAGGGGTGAATATTCCAGAAATACAGGTGACTTACGGTTTCGTTCGGATTAATTGTGTAACTGATACTAATTTAAGAAGATTTATATAGTAACTGTTAGTAGTTGGATTCCGGTTTAGAAATAATGCTAGCTAATTTTGAATTGATATAAAAAAATTAACGGATTTTGATTAGAAAGTAATTTAGAAAACTATATAATAGGGAGACCTAATAAGTGATCTTATAATAATCTAAATAATTGATGTTCAGTGGTATCTAAAAAAATTATTGTAGCATTCTTGTGAAGGAATGTATAATTCGTAATTTGTGTATGAATTCTGGGGAATGTTTGATGAATTAATGTGATAAGACAAAGAGGAATATTAATTTAGAATTTGTTTTTAATTTCAAGCTTTGAAGCAAATTCTAACCTTCTTGAATTCATGCTCAATTATCATTTATTGATAATTTTTTTTATTTCTATAAAAATATTATTTGATATTTTAAAATAATTTGATATTTGATGTCCTTGATTCCCAGCCGTTGGATCTAAACGTCATTGTTAAGGAGAAACCATTATAACTTCAACCCAACGTTCTTACAACTAAGCTGCATAAGCTGATGTGATGAAGGGTGTTTAGAATCTACATTGCATTAATGGAAAATTCTCAGCGTGTGGGTTTGACTCATGAATTATTAAATTTCTTAAAGGAAGTTAAATATTTAAAGGCAGGAATCAAACCTCAGCTTCAATATTAGTTGTCTCTGATAGATTTACACTCTCTTCTTCATTTCTGTCAAACTCGTCGCTACCATATGACTTTGTGTGAATTTACCTTTAAAGAGCTACAACTTAAAATACAATTCACACTTATATCATAGACTACTTCTGATTTAATAAAATTTGGGTGGCGCGCTTTGTGTAATGGCAATCGTCGTAGTAAATGGAATCGGTGATTGGGGTTCAAATCCTGGTCGGAGCTGTTTGCGCTTCACTTTGCACTAATTCTCTTCAAAAAGACATGAATCCATGGTTGCATGAGTTCTTTATCTTTTATTAGACAACTAGTCAAAGAAAATAAAAATATCAGGTTTATTCTTTAAAACTCTTTACATCCTGTTGAGAATTTTCTAAGTTCTGAGTCCCATTCCTATAAGGATCTATCAAAAATGCTAAAAATGGTATTTTCATTTAAAGTTACCTGTTATTTTCCTTAAAATAAAGACTTCTAAATATGTTTAATATTACATTTAAACAAATGCCATCATTTCGGTCGAATCTATAAAACGAATGTGACTTCTGGACAGGTGGAATGAGGCGGTATAGGATGTTAAGAGTTAAATACAATAGAAACAATTTTGATCTTAACTAGGGACGCTACTAATATTCCATATTAATCAGATTAAGGTAGGTTACCATCTTATCAAAATGGGGATTGGGTGTCTGTCTGTAATCGAAACTACTTTACTGCTTACGTCGCAATACCCCCAGGAATTGCGTAAGTTTATTAATGAGTATTTAATTTAAAGTCCAAATTAAGGAATTACAATTACTTAATTATACGACAGTTATCATTTTGCAACACCGTCTGGTTAAAAACGAAACCGTCCGAATCGTCCAAGACGAAATGTAAAATATAAATTCTGATTATCTGGTGTCACTTATCAACCAATTATTATTCTTTATGAGTTTCGTCGCCTCTGCTAGATAATGGACCATTCCGTTTTTATTATAAAATAAGAAAAGCAAGAAATAGGACATGCGATTGAGAGAAATATTATAAGACAGACTGAGAGTTGGGGAAAGATAGGAAGAGAAAGCGCACGGAAGCGATAATGCTAATCTGTTTCAATTGAACATAAGAAAAAGATGAAAAAACAGAAAGAAAAAAAAAGAGTGAGAGAGAGAGTTAAATCAAGATTATTATACTTTATACATATCGATCTATTTTGTAATAGAAATAAACAAATTAAACAAAGTAATAATCAAATCATCATATTGTGGTATATTCACAGGTCCTGCTAGTTGTAATCGATTTTAAGTAAAATGTACAGAATACAATACAAGAAAGTTTTTCAAGTAGACGTTGTGTTCATGATTGCAGTCCTACTTTAATAAGGTGCCCAATTTCAAGTCAGTGTTGAAGTTATTTCAATTTTACACCTTTATTATTATTAATTACTTAAGAGGGTATCAATTAAGGGAAAATTAAAGTAATTAATTGAATTAACAATAATAGGAAATATCAAAGAGAGAAAAAATGAATTTAAAATAGATTTTATTTTTCCGAATGAATAAAAAAAAAGTATTTTCTTTTGGTTTAGCACAAATTGCATTTCAAAAAGTTTTCAATTAAGAATCGAATATGAGAATTTATTATAGGATTTCACTGAAAACAAATACCATGAAATAATGTATATACATTCAAGTGTGATATATTCTATTTTCCATTCACAATACCCTGGCAAAAATACACCAACCAATTTTATAGGCGAATTATGGTTGTTGGAGACCGATGCTTGCAATGGAAGATCTAAAAGTAGTAGATAATTGGTTTCGAAATATGGTTTGGTTTGTTTTGTTTTACGGCATATCAACCTCAGTGGGTCATTTAATGCCGATAAAGTTTTGAAATAAATCAATTCTTAATGGATAATACAATTTTTTTATAAATAATTTTTTCTATTTAAAGCATAGATGGGACCCTAACAGGTACTACCACTCCGGGTCAGAGTGGACCAGGGAGCAATGGTGATGAAGGGGTGCTTCACATTCCCCAAACCTCCAAAACCGGAACCTCACCATCAGATAGAGTTTAACGTCATTCCCAGGACATGTAGACCCGCAGCCACCGCCTTCTAGCACCCATATGATAAAAAGGATTGGGGATTGCCATAAGGGCAATAGGGTTGGGAAAATCATGGTTTCGAAATATTTTTCTAGAATAAAACACTGCTTTTATTTTCCAATGGCACTCATATAAAAATACTCATTAGCTATGATTTTGAAATATATGTATGCATTTACCAACTCCTCCGCACGAGCAGGATGTGACACAATGACAATTTATTTCGCGGAGTTTATCAAGTTTGAATTGAGAATGTTCCTTCCTCTAGATCAGTTGCCTTACTTAGTTTGAATAGCCTAGTCCAGCGTACTATTTACTCATAGCTGGAGGGACAATTGTTGAAGTCATACCTTTCCCATTGATATTAGTGTCATATGAAATGAAACCAGCCTCATGCAGTATTTGAACTCGTGTCGTCGTGTCCATTCCTTCAACGACAACCATTAGACCAGGAACTTCTGGTTTTGAAATATATATGTCAATATATATTACAAACACTCAAACATATATATATATATATATATATATATATGTGTGTGTGTGTGTGTGTGTGTGTGTGTGTGTGTGTGTGTATCTCTGCGTGAAATTGAAGTGCAAAACATTTTGAAAACATTCGGCTAGCAGGGAGTCTATGAGATGCTTGAATTGTTGAGTGTGTATATCTATTAAAACATGTTACTAAGTTTATTTTCTTTGATATGCATTCACAGCATTTCGTGAGATATACAATAAATCTCGTGAGTGCTCAGTGAGGTATAAATCTGACAAGTCAGGGGTTCAATGAAGTAGGAATCAGCCAACTTTTATAGGAAACAGGTTCATGTCATCCGCGCAAAATGTTCGTGTTTAAACAAACCAATAATACAGAGAAACATGGTCAGACGTATTTATGATTTCACACCTTTTAAGACACATTCCATTTCAGAAAACCTCATTTAGAACTCCACTCAATATATATCTCTACACACACACACACACACACACACACATATATATATATATATATATATATATATATATATATATATATATATATATATATATATATGAATAAAAAGGTCTTAGATACCAGGGGTATCGTGATTATGAACCATTTCCACTCTCTGGGTATCTGAAGCCCACCGAGTTTCGTCAGACCACTTTTTTATTTTTATAAAATAAGAACGTGGTCTGACTAAACTCGGTGGGCCTCAGATACCCACGAGTGGAAATGGTCCATAATCATGATTTAATCGGTATTTAAGGCCTTTTTATTCACAAATAAATTTGCTCTGCTTATAAAAATTAAATATTGAGCTCTCATACGGAACCTGAACTCTACAACAAACTACTGGTAGAGAATAGGACCAGCCTAGAATCACCTTTGTACCAAGAAACTTGGTACCCAACAAAGTATATATATATATATATATATATATATATATATATATATATATATATATATATATATGTATGTATGTATGTATGTATGTATGTATGAAAGGAAGGTGACTTGATAGGGAATAAAATATCGAGTTAATCGTTACTTCGGCCATCGATAAAATAATTAACCAAATAAGTCACGGTTATAAAGAACATAAAGTGCGCAATGCGTTAGTAGAGCGGATTTAGTAAAAGGATATAGACATATAACCTACTTAAGTTTCACCGAAATTCGATAATCATGGTTAATTGTAATGAACTAATCAAAATAACTGATTAATTAAGGAAAATCGCGGAAGTGAATAATGTAATCATAGCCATACACACACAAAAAAAAAAAAAATATGAAGAAAAATTTTTTTCTTGAAGTTTTTAAAATTGTTTATAAAAAAATTTTTCTTGCGCATACCAACATAATGACGAACATTCAATTAAGGTAAAGAATAAAATAAGTATTTTCAGTTGGGGGTCAATGTACAATAGTAAAATAAACAAGCACTATGAAGCCAGTAATAGTAACAGAATACAATACTAGGGAGGAAAAAAATAAAAAAACAAAAAGAAAATATTAAACCAAAATAGCAATATGAAGACCGTAATACTAACAGAATATAATAGGAGGGAGGGGATCGAAAAAAAAAAGTCTCACCTTAATATACAACAGTTCCGGTGTTGTAGATTGTCTCCTTAGCTGACCAGAAATGAAAAACCAAGGAAAAAGTTCTCTGCCTTTTTAAAAACTATGGCACATGCCGGGGCGGAGAGGAGGATGCCCATTTGCTGGCGGTACTCGAAGCAAGTAGCACTGGCCAATGGGAAGCCATCACCCAGCCTCGGCATGGCCAAATAATCTCTTATAAAAGAACACTGACCCAAGATGCGATGTACAAAAAGCAAAGCCACACAATGAATTAGCAGGATATTGCTGGGATGCAAGCCCGAAATTTTTAAATTTTGGACTGGGTCATCTGTGCGAACTAGTATAATGTTGAAAGACCCGAAACTGGTAATGATCACAGGAAAAACATTACTGATGATGCATCCCAGCGCATCTTGAAGAGGAATTTTCCAAAAAGATAAGCCACTAAAAAAACGGCGACAAAAGGACTGGAAACGTAGCATCAATCCGTTGAATAATTTTATTTTGGTATTCAAGTGTTTTCAACAATGCATTGTATGGTCACTGCTGTCGTAAACACCTGATTGTAAGATCTACACCTGGAAGACGTAGGTGTTGTATTATTCCCATTAGTCATTAGTGTTTTAGTTAAATAATTGATTTCGGCATTTATTCATTTCGATGTTTATGTGGCAACCTATGTCTTTCTATTCTATTTCAAAGTGAAATTTCAGAGGATGCTTATTTTGATATTAAAGCCATTCGGAGTCAGTGTTTAGAGGTGTTTTATCCATTTATCTTCGTCATTAACTTTTTTTATTTCCATTCTTTCTACTCGTACAAAATAAAAAACACACTCCGGGCGATGTAAAAATACATTTTTGAAAGATATTGCTTGAGGAGGTGAAAGTTAAAAATTAAATGTCAGAGAGCTTGAACCATAAATCATGAAATCATAAAATTTATTAAAGGAATAAAAAAAACAATTTGAAATCGAAACTAAGTTCTATTAACTTTGAATATCTATTAAAATAAAACAAACTGTATATAAATATATGATACTGGGGATGTATCTATTAAAACTTGTTTTAAAAAACAATGAGGACTGTCTAATGTTGGATGCTCAAATTTTGAATGTATTTATTCTATGTTATGACGATTTCGGGTATAGTGACATAAGCAGTGACGTAGTTTTTGTTACGGACAAAACCCGGAAGCGAATCTCCATTATTAATAGATGTTGATCAATTTTGCATTCTGTTGTAGCCATATACGTTCGAGAGGAAATGTTGTTCTATATGAAATAGTTTTTTTTTATAATTCATAGATTTGATTTTTGGTCTGTATTTGTTTAATTTCAAATAAAATGAGCATAGGTTACCGTCGTAGTCAATGGAAGCCGAAAGGAGTTCGAATACTTGATGAGGCTGTTTACGCCAATCCATAGCATAGATTGTCCAATCCCTATTGCTCTCATTTAAACCCCAATCTGTATTATCATATATATATTTACCAACAGGTTTGAATTCAGAGTTTTCCTTCTCCTAGACCGGTTGCTTAACCAAGGTTAAAGAGCCCAGTCTGCTCTACTATTTACCCATAGCTAGAGGGAGAGCAGGATTCATACGTTTCCCAAGGGTATTAGCGCTAAGTGAAATCAATTACCACGTCCAGGATTTGAACACGGGGCGACGAGTCCATTTCTCATGACTTAGTCTCGTTGAAAACACCGATTCCCGGTAGATCACCGACATTTAGCAGCGATGACCCTGTTAAATACTTAGATGGGTGACCATTTAAACTACTGTAGGAAACCGAATATCAATTTGATTTAATATGGACATTAAATGACCCCAAAAGGGTTGATATGCCGTAAAACTAACCACACATCCAATAAAATGGCCCTTCTTTCCAATATATTGCTTTTGGTAAGCCTATGCAATCATGTAAATAATGTTTTATTTCTCCAATTAGACTAGTGATATTTCATGTTTCTTTTTTCATTCTTTTATATTTTTTTAGTTGTGAAGCTCGTGAACAACATGGCTAATTTGAGATATTTACATTTAAGATTATTCTTTTATTTGATCGTCGATTTCTTATGAATTACTTTATTATTTAGTATCTTGTTGTTTCCTATAATTTCTCTGGGGTTATTGAGTGAAAGATAAATCAGTATCCCTCTTCCTGAAATATACCTTCTAAGTTGTGGTTTGATTTCAAAATGTCTCAACGGTTCATAATTATTGTTACGATGAGAATACGATTCCACTTTTGGTTTAAGTTTTAGAGAATAATGCTTCGAGCTAGAAATGGATTTATTTATCTGGTTTTCAATTAGCGTATGTGAATTTCCCTTCGGCCGTACACTGTTGTTTTAGTTTATCGATTTGTCTTTTCACTTCTGTGCAGTGTTTTTTTCCCCAGTCTTAGTTCTTTTGAGCAAAGAAGGCTTGAGGTTTTAGGGGTTAGATGATTTATAATGGAGATAGTTGTATGTGTTTTTGGTTTATGCACAGTGTTGTTCGTGGTTGTGTGTTCTTATCTATATCTATTTAAGCATCTAAAAATCAGATATGTCGGTTGATATTTCATGGTCATATTTGATAGAATCATAATGAAGTTGATTAATATATATATATATAGCATAGATATGCTCATATTACAAAATGTCTAGCCACACTGAAGAGACTTGATAAGTCGTAACACGTGTCTGTGGATGACCCTATATATCGAAATTGATAAGACAAAAACAACATCTTTTTGTTTTTATTTTCATACGCATTGTATTGGCCTTCAAAATATTAATATTATATATATATATATATATATAATATATATATATATATATATATATATATAAACACACACACACACACATATAAATATATATATACATATGTTTGAGTGTGTGTATGTGTGTGTATCTTGGGGATATTTCATAGATATGCTCATAGGTACGGGTGAGACAGTTTGGACACCATCCCCTAGGGTTGAGCACTCTGGGGGGGGGGATTTCGCTGACGGCCGCCAACTCAAGCGTAAACGCGACGCTCTTCCATATATAAGGAATGGGGCACTCTGTGACTGCCTTTACACACAAAGCGATGTGTGTATTAAAACAATTAAAATCCCCTTCCCATTCTGTAAGTGAAGACAGCCTAATGGTTAAGGTGCCGGACTGACACCCAACCGACCGGATTTCAATTTCCGGCTGTAGGTAGCTTACAAAATGTCTAGCCACACTGAAGAGACTTGATAAGTTGAAACACGTGTCCTATATATATATATATATATATATATATATATATATATATATATATAAAACTGGGTTCATTTATGTAGTTACCGGCTGAAATACACTTATAATAGCCAAATGAGGTTTGTCGAGTTCTATTTGTTCTTGAACGTATAAATATTGCTATGTATATGTTTAATTTAATAATTATCTTACATTGAGATCTATTAGGGATTTGAAATAGTCTTGTATAAATCTATAGGAGTGGATCTGCCAGGAATGCATCGTGGAAATAGGGAGGATATACATGATCCCAAATAGAATCATCCACAACTTACAAGTTGATTGGATACTCTTGTCTTTATATATATATATATATATCCATATATATTTTATTTGTTTATTTTTTTTTTTTTTTGAATATTGACATGGCAACATACTTGGAACATTTGACCAGATGACAGACAATATTAGGAACATTTATTCTCAACGAACAAAAAAAGAGAGAGAAACATAAGAAATTACAGTTATTCGCCCATTTCATTCATAAAGGAGGAGAAGAAGAAAGAGAAAAAAAGGAGAGGAAAAGGAAATAAGAAGAGAAATTATAACCACACAAATAAAAACATAAGCACGTCCTTTTTTGAAAATAAACTCTGATGATGAAGTTCATGCTTCGAAATTGAAAAGACAAAAACAACATCTTTTTGTTTTTATTTTTTCATGCGCATTGTATTGGCCTTCAAAATATCAATATTAATATATATATATATATATATATATATATATATATATATATATATATATATAAACACACACACACACATATAAATATATATATACATATGTTTGAGTGTGTGTATGTGTGGTGTATCTTGGGGATATTTCATAGATATACTCATAGGTACGGGTGAGACAGTTTGGACACTACCGGTGAAACCGGGACGAACTCATAAATGAAGATCTCCCGTGGACAACTGCACATGGACCACGCCGCAAGAACTTCCACTGATCGACTCTCTACGTTTACTGTATACCGTGCGAAGACCTTTCAATGAATAATTACCAATGCGTGTTGAAAAAGATTCACAGGAATACATGCTATCTGCACGACTCGATGATATATATATATATATATATATATATATATATATATATATATATATATATATATATATGTATTAAAATTTTAAATGAAGGCACTTACAATGTATGTATCGCATAAAATTCGATACTTTTTCTTATAGAAAATGAACTTGACAAGCATAATCCCAGCAAAGGATGGTTCGATGTGTAGAATACCGTACAGACTGTTTCGACTTTATTAAGTCTCATCAGCGGTATATACTAACGATTTCCCTCCGACAGAAATCGAAACCGGGACTTCAGCAGACACGGTGAAACACTATATATATATATATATATATATATATATATATATATATATATATATATATATTATTTTGACTGAGGTGTACGTTTTGTAGTATGAGTTAATCTCATGAGACAATAGTTCTATACATGCATACGAGCTGGGTCCATTATTTTACAATCACATTCCCTCTACATTATGGCTTTACGGTTGGGTGTATTGCCAAAGTAGGTTGGCGTTGTATGTATTAGCGCCCTTTGAAGTCACGTGCCAATATATAAGGGAGATCATAAGTTTATTAGCTTGTAAGTCCATCTCCGCCACCATTGTTGTACGTTTGGCATCAATACAGCTTTGTATTATTGTTAACACGGAAAGTCGACAGAAACAAGGTTAACGATAATATTAAACTGCACTTGAGACTCCATTTCCTGGTTCTCAATTATCGATTGTTCTTCTCTTATACTTGTTGCACACTAAGACATCCCAGTCTGTTCTGCTACATTACTTATATGAAGGCCCGTGGTGTAATGGTTAGAGTCGTAGGAAATGGATTTGTCGACCCGAGTTCAAATCCTGAACAAGACTGTTTACATATCACATAGCGTTAATAACCTTCAGAAAGGTATACATCTAAATACATTCAGTTCAGCTATGGGTAAATAGTAGGACAGACTTGGCACTTTAATCATGGCTAGGTAAGCAGTCTAGGAGAAGGAAAACTCTGAATTCAAACCTGGTAAACTCGCTTAAAAATTAAACTTTTGGGATACACCTAGGATAGGTATGCATCCATGTACTCCTCCTCCATCTGTGGTTAAATAGTAGAGCAGACTGAGCTCTTTAACCTTGGCTAGGTAACTAGTCTAAGAGACGGAAAACTCTGAATTCAAATCTGTTAAACTATACTTAAGAAATTTACCTTGTGTCACATCTTTCTCGAGCGGAGTGGTTGATATATATATATATATATATATATATATATATATATATATATATATATATATATATATAATATATATATATATATATATATATATATAAAATATTGTATGCTATATTTATAAGTAAATTGTGATAGATCATGCATACCTATGTAAGGGTAGCGTGAACATGAAGTTAAGAGCGTTTGTTAAAGGGCAGTTTCTCGCCCATGCGATTTTGATTTAAAATTGCATAGGCGCAAAACTGTCTGTTACTGAGCGGCGTTGACTTCATGTTCATGCCACCCTAACACACACACACACACACACACACATATATATATATATATATATATATATATATAGAGAGAGAGAGAGAGAGAGAGAGAGAGATAAAGAGAGAGAGAGGAGAGAAAGAAATATATAGATTGATAGATTAGTTCAGATAGCATAGATATTGAATCACTGGTGATTGATCCGAGAATCTCATAGGCGAGAGTGCCGTTGATTCTATGCGTAAGCTATTCTAAATTAGATATATGCTCTCTCACAAATGTTGGGCACTCCATATTAATAAATATAATAAACTATATTATATATATATATATATATATATATATATATATATATATATATATATATATATTAGTTTTTGTATATATATTTAATTACATGGATGCTTAATTAAATAATCAAATGTATATACAAAAACTAATATATAAATCTATGTATTATTATATATTATCTCTATCACAAATAGTGAGCACTCTGAAAATAATACTGAGTATATTAGCAGACCAATAACTTATCATGTGTGATAGTGTTAGCTATATTAGCTATATATATGTTACCCTACAAATTCTTGGTTTGGAACAAATATATAATCTTATGATATATAATTTTATCTATAATAATATCATTCACACATACGTATAATGAATCGAATAAGTCAACCACGAAACTCATTAATATTTGATGGTATATTTCCAGAAAAAAACACTTGCTTCAATTGATATTTAATTGACTGTTTATCCTTAACCGAATTACAACAAAACAATTGATTGCTTCATTTCTCCTATTTATTTTTAGTAAATGTTTAACGAAACAAAACCCAAAATATAATGAAAGTGATATTTATATCTATGTTTCAATCCTCCTGATTAGCATAATTGTTCGATTCGACCAATAAAGAATCATTTACTAAAATCGATTATTGATTCCCCGGATGAATGAATTTCTTTCGAAAAGCAATTTACTGGTTGGTTACGCGTATTTCGACCGGTTATTGGTCGAATGTTTATGAGGATACCAATTATTTTACCTTTTATTTCATTGTTATTTTTTAAACTCCAAAACCATAAATTCCCAATATATATATCAATGATTAGCAAACAGAATACATAGACCTATTCATCAATGTCCTTCTTATATGGCCTTATGCCAGACTACTGTTTTTGACATTTCGATTCGCGCGCAAATCCATGAAGACGATACAGATATGGCCCCGTGGTTATAACTATTACAGAAGGAATATAGATAAAGGCAAGAAGAAATACTGACCAAAAGGAAAGTAGAAAGAAAAATATATAAAAAAAGAATAATTTTCTGAAAAAAAATACGACAAAAAAACACTTTATCAATGAGCACTTTGAAAGCAGGACCGAAACTCAGTCTCGAACACTTTTCAGCCTGTCTAACATTCTACCCGCTCAAAAAAAACAAGCTCTCTTAACCTCCAGAATGGCCACGTATTCTTAACCAACCGCTTATATCACTTATACCCAAGTCTATTTCTGATTATCAGTATACGTTGAACAAAGCTAACACGAGTATAATACAAGATCCCTGAAGAACTCAGTTTAAAACGAACTCATGAGTATTAAAACCTACTAATCAAGGGGGGAAAAGATTCTTAAATACCCACTTATATAGCTTATACCAAGGAACATCACGGATTGTCGATATACGTTGAATAAATCTAACAGGAGTTTAATGGCAGAAACTTGGATCACCCAGTAGAAAGAGAAACCCACAAGCAATAAAAAAATATTTGCACGGTCTTATTTTTAACTATTTTGAACAAGAGAACTTTGTGAACCGAGTTACAATTTCTTTCAGATTTATGTGAGATTTGAACTGTGGTTTAATGAAATAGAAAATTAACTTTTAAAATCGTCGACTGAGGGCAAAATGCTCAATTAAAAGAAAGTAGGCCAATGAACCGCGACTAATGAATCTGGAGTAAAGGCTGGATTAGTTGCATTTGTAGTTCAATTTGTAATTGAATGCTAATCCCTTGAACCTAAAAGATTATCCCCCGTAGGAACGAGAAATGTCCATTGTCACTGTGAATATTGCTGATGCCTCAAATGTTGAACAGGAACAATTTAATTCGCAGCACGACTGAAATATAACTAATCATAGTCTAAGCCAGGGGTCCATAACCTTGACATCCAGAAGACCACAAATCTTAAATCAGGAGGATTCGAGGCCACCATCTTAAAAGGATTGAACGAATACCGAAATTCACAAGGTAATAATCATAATTCCTTAATGAGCCGTCTGATTTTGTTTCTAATCACAATATTATAAATTGTTCCTTAATCTTCCGACCGTTTTCATCTTGCAAAAACCTCTGGTTAAAAATGAGACCGTCCAAAATGAAATGAAAAAATGTAAATCCTGATTATCTGCTATTGCTTAACGCCCAATTCTTATTTCTTATGAGGTTTGTCAACTCAGCTGAATAATGGACCATTCCATTTTTATTAAAAAAAAGAAATGGAAGAAAAAAGACATGCTACACAGAAAAATATAATAAGAAACAAAGGAGGAAATAGAGGAGGTGAGATCGCATAAGTGATAACGCTAATCTGTTTCAGTCGAACATAGTGAAAAGATGAAAAGTAGGAAAGAAAGAAAAAAGTGTGATAGAGAGTTAAATCAAGATTATTATACTTTCTACATATTAAACTATTATCATTAGCTCTTAAGTAAACATCAAACGTTGTAATAATAATTAAATCATCATACTGTGATCCTTCTGGGATTAAGTAATCCAAAAAAATAGAAACAAAATTTCTTTTTGCATTCAAAGTTCGTGAAATGTTCTTGTGACTGAGAACAAATCGTCTCTAAAGAAATGCCCTTTGATGATTGACTGGTTGCTTGTTTTACGATATACCAACCTTTCGGGTCATTTAATGCCGAATCAAGCTATTTTAATCTTCGGTTAACTAACATAGTCTGTTGTTGCTTAAATAGTCACTCATCTAAGTATTGAAAAGGCCCATCGCTGCTTAACTTCGGTGAGATAACGGAAACCGGTGCTTCCAACGTGATTAGACTGTACGCAGATACTTTTTAGGTTTAACAAAATCCGGTTCTCAACACTTCATGCTTTTGTATAAAACATTTACCGATAAACATATTTGTATTCTAAGTGTTTCCTAGAAGATTCACCTCTCCCACACTCGAAAAAGTTCTACAATGTTGACAGCATGGACAAACTATTTGGAAAAATAGATCCCAAGAGGATATTAAACTTTTTGAAAAGAACCGGCCTCTTATCAAGGATGTAAGTTCACAAACTTACAAAAATCCCACTCACTCTCTTGATGTTACAATTCTCAACAGAAAATTTGATTACAGCAAATAAACACCTATACATTTTTGAATACCTAATTACCAATAGAAGTATTCGGCATAAAATAACTGAAGGGGTTGACATGCCGTAAAACCCAACCAACCAAACCAAACCAAACCAAACATTAGAAGATTTTCACGCCTTTTATGAGAATTGGTGATATATATATATATATATATATATATATATATATATATATATATATATATATACATATATTTACTTTGTCGTTAATTGTTTTATTTTCGTAGCTTCATCCCGACATACATACATACATACATACATACATACATATTCACCAACCACCTTTTATATATGTATAGATGGCGTTATAAAATAACTAATTACTAATAGAATTATTCGACATAAAATAACCCAAGGAGTTGACACGCCGTAAAAACCAACCAACCAAACCAAACCAAACTTAGAAGATTTTCACGCCTTTTATGAGTCACTATTTTCGTTCAAACTTTCCCGCTTGTTTTATTTTATTTACTTTTGTTTTACACATCAACAGTTTTGCAAAGATAATTATTTCCAGGTGAATTTGACAGTTTTACAAAATGTTCTCACCTTAAATCTTATGAATCTGATGTTACTTAAAATATCAATAGACATTTAATAGAGATCAGTTAGACTTGTGTAAAGAAAAATATATCACTTGTAATAAATCGTTCTGGGAATAAATTTGAAAATATGCCAAACACTTCCACTGTTATTATCTTCAAAAATTCTCATAAAATTCTATTCATTCTACAAAGATTTACTGATTTATTGACTGTTAGAAGAAGCTACCCAGCATCACCTGGGTAGAAGGAGGGGGAACCCTGGTCTATTGATTTATTCACTTTTGAAATGGACAAATGCTGGATAGTTTAGGCAGAATTTCGATGTTATTTCTATGTATATTTTAATTTTAAATATCTTCGAATATAAATCAAATCTTCATAGTTTATACAGGAAGCAAGAATTGGTGATATCTAATACACACACACACACACACACACACACACACACACACACACATATATATATATATATATATATATATATATATATATTGTTAAGTTTTTAAATGCCATCCTTGTCAGTTGAAAAGGACTTAAAGTAAGTAAGTCCTGAGTTATGGAATCTTTTGGTAAATGAATAAGTCCTATCCTGCGTATTGTTAAAGGTCCAGTGATTTAATCGTATGTCCGTCGTGCACGAAGGTTCAAGGTAGTTAGGGCCAGTACTGTTGGGTTTAAGTATTATATCAGCAGCAGAATACTGCCAGTGATTGGCCGAGATAGATTACATTGTTCTTGCCGAGTCTATAAGTAGAAGTGGGCTTCTAATACACGCCTTATATTAAACAAATCTCAACATATATATATATATATATATATATATATATATATATATATATATTTACTTTGTCGTTAATTGTTTTATTTTCGTAGTTTTATCCCGACATACATACATACATACATACATACATACGCAAATACATACATACTCACCAATCGCTTTTTATATATGTATAGATGGCATTATAAGATTATAAATATTCCCATGTTTTGTATTATTTTATATTTTTTCGCACTGTCGTTGGATACATTGCGCACAGGATATAAGGGTTGAGATTAATACACTTCTAAGTGATAATCATCTTAAGTTTCAGGTTCAATCCTGGCCAAGGGCGATAATAACATAGAATACTTAACACATATTAACAATTGTACCCGATCATAGTTAACGGAATGAAAACAGTATACTCCCGTGGATTGAATAAAGGATTAGGTTCGAAGTTCAGGGAAGACTTCGGTTTACGACATGATGTCTCGCAAGATCGACAAGAAGGTTTCCAAGTTCTAAGAGAAGGTTCCCGATTTCGAGAGGTTCCCGAGCTCGAGAAGGTTCCAGAGTTCGACAAGAAACACCTGAAGAGGACCGGAGGTCACATTGATCGAAACGTTGTGTACATAACAATAAGGATGAGGACAATACAAATTATCAAACATCATCTAAAAAATTAAGACAAATAGTATACGTTTTATTCTTTAATATTGATTGATTTTATTCATTTGAATTTTTATATAAACTCAATTTCTTTATTTTCTACATGTGGTTACAAGCAACGAGCAACTAATTAAGATTGAGCACATAACATATTAATTGTAAAAATCTGACCAATGGACCCGTACCATCGGCTTAAATATCATACGTGTCCCTCAAAACCCATCCATGTGGCCGACTTTAAAAAAATTTCCCTTCGCATTTTCATGTTAACTGTAAAGAAGCACAATTACAGCTACAGATGGAACTCATTGATCTTCAGTGTTCAGAAGATTTGCAGGTTTCTTGATTATCATATTCTTGATGTCAATACGAACCATGTACTTCCATCTGGCAGATTCCTCAATCTTATCACCCATACCAAGTACATTTTATTCTACCTAGGATTGCAAGGACTACAACTGGACTGTATACTACTGCGACTACATACAATCTTTTCTATCATTGGATTTACTAATAGGAAGCCAAAACGTCTAAAATGGCGACTGACATGTTTAATATTTAATTGGGTGACCAATTAAGCAAAAGCAGGTGCTAAAGGCACCTGAGTAATTTATTCGTCAAAATGATTCGGCATTAATTGACCTGAAAAGGGTTGATATGCCATAATACAAAACCAACCGATCAACCAACGATACACTTTTCTGCACTACATACAGCTGGACACATGTGTTATCTAAAGTGAAACATGCCAAGAAAATGCTACGTTTACAACTGTCAAATCATCACTTGTTAATATGCTCATTCTGTAAACCTCTTCATTTAACCATCATACCACATCTTTATGAGATTGCAAATAACATCAGATATTTAATTATTAATTGTGAATTTAGGAATTTTCTTTCTGTATTTTTAAGATATCAGCCCCGGACAACTTCTGAGTAAGTTTTGTTGCCATTGGTCTAAAAAGGTTAGGAACCTCTTTCATAGGGTCATCAGATTTTGTAGTGAAATATCAACGTTAAATCAAAATATCAACGTTAAATCAAAATCTCGACATAAAAAGCACTTTTTTTAAATATTATATTTAGAAATAAGTATAATCATTACATTGCAAATAACATATATACACACATACACATACATATATATATATATATATATATATATGTGTGTGTGTATGTGTGTGTGTGTGTTTGTGTGTGTGTGTGTGTGGTCTAAGAAGCATCATAATCATCTGTGCTTTCTGGATAATAATATCTTTAACTGATGACACATCCTGACAGATGTCAAATTATGAAAACTATTCAGTCATCAAAAGATGCGACGCAAGAATTCTTTAAATTAAAAAAAAGATATTGAACTCTTTTGAAAGCCCAGGCTGAATCTTTTCTCTCCTATTTACAAATTCAACCTGAGATTATTAAAGTTTCTTCCTGGTACTGTTAGTTCGCATTGTTTTATCTCAATAAAATAGCCAGGAATACAGTTGGAAAGCAAGTTAATAGTTTTAATGTAGGAAAAACACAGGGTTCTTTAAATAGCGTGAGAACCTGTGGATATACCGTAGTATGATGATCTAATTTTTACAACATTTGATCTGTTTACTTACTAGCTATTGCAAATAGTTCAAGATGTACAAAGTCTAATAATCTGGATTAAATTCTCTGTCTCTGTCTCTGTCTCTCTCACACACATAAACACACACATACACAATATCTCTCTCTCTCTCTCTCTCTCTCTCTCTCTCTCTATCTATCTATCTCTCTCTCTTTCTTTCCTTTCTTCTTTTCATTATGTTTGATTGTAAGAGATTAGCGTTATCGCCCCAACTCTCTATTATTCTCCTGCTTTCTTTCTTTTCTATTATAGTTTTCTGTATAGCTTGTCCTTTTTCTTCCTTTTCTTTCTTTATAATAAAAACGGAATGGTCAATTATCTAGTTGCAAGTTGTTAACAGTCAGAATATTAAGGAACAATTTATTAATATATATATATATATATATATATATATATATATATATATATATATATATATATATATATATATATATATATTATCCACAACTGCGTACTCATGCATCTATCTTTGTGTGTGGTTACTCCCTAGTTGGTACCTGTGCTTTCCCCCTGTTGCCTTATTTTACACTTTTACTAATTCGTTAGGGAAGAGTTACTTTTATTATTCGTTAGGGAAGAGTTACCTGCCCCTGTAAAAGACTTTTTTTTTTTCAAAAAGAAAAAGTGATGCTGCGTTTATTTTGTGAATAGAAACAAATTCTCTACCATATGTTTATTTTTTTTTTTTAATTGTGAATCATTTAATAAAATGGAATGGACTTTCAATATATCACTAAATGATTAAAAATGCAAAAATTGTCAAAAGAATGAATTGGATTTTCAATCATAACCTGATTCATCCTTGGCAATAAGTTTTGTTTTCATCTGAGTCTCATCAGAGGATTACAAGAGGAAGAGGATCTACGATAGAGAAAGCAAGAATGTCATTATGATGAGACGGTAAACAATTATTGGGATTACCCAGGATTATGTAACCTAATGGTGAGGAGAAGAATTCCTTCTGTTTGCAGGACACTGGTTGAACGATGATATGTATATTGCCTCAAGCAGAGCTGAATTCTGAACGTTACGAGCTAGGAAGGTGTACTGACTGGTTTTAAATTACTGCCATTTGAATTCTAACATTTTGTACCGACAAAAAATCTATTACTTAGATAGAATCTGTTGTAGCCTGGTTAGAATAAAGAACAGTTGTACAAACATATACAAATGAGAAGGTAACTCGCGAGGCGATCTTATCAACTGCCCTCTGAAATATTGCCTCTCGCTTAAGTGCAGAACCTGCTGCTATTTATAGTTGGAATAGTTCATACGTGCGTGGTAAATTACCATAACAGAATCTAATTGTCAAAAGTGAAATAAGTTCCTGTTGAATGTAATAATTTTATATTTTTGCAAGTTTTTCTTTCTTAAAATCATTAAAACTCTTAATTTCTTTCTGCAAATGAAACTGAATTAAACGTTAAATAAATGTAGCTAAATAACAGGAGAAAATTGCGGGGGTCATTACCATTAAAAGACCTTTAAATGTATTACCAATTGATATATATTGTTAATAAAATCATTTTAACATCTCGAAATAATTTAATTATCTATAACAAAATTAATAAAAAAGACCCTCATCAGAAAATATATTGAGTAACGGATCCCCCTTATCTAAAATATTGAAGTAAAATTTCTGTTATGTTCAATTTCGATGATTATACGGAAATTGTTTATTCAATTATACTACACCATCTTACGAATATTTTTCAAGAAATGTTAAACCACAAGTATTCTATTTAAATAAATTTCTCATTCAAATTTGGATTTCTACAGGGAATCAATTAGTTTTACCTACAAAAATAAAACTCTGTCGATAAAAGTTCGATATTGAAATTAAAAAAGATGATTTTTAGTCGTGAATCAAGCCATGTTTTATTCAATTGACATTCGATTTGATAAATCTCAAGCGTACAAAATTGAATTACAAGAGAAATATAATTCAACGATTTTTCTTCTTTTTTACTTTTCACTTTTCTTTTTTACTTTTCAAATCCATATGCATGTCGTAGTAGTCTGAATGTCTATCACATCCCAAATCAAAATTACACCACACAATTCTTCTCAAAGAACAAATATCAGTCGTGTCCGATTGAAATGAGATGCACACACAATATATAAACGTGTATAGCATATTCTTTTTTTCGCTTTGTGATTTCGATGGAAAAGAAAACGATGAAATGACAGGATTGATATAAAAGGAAAAATCACTGATTTTGGATTCAGGTCAACGATTATTGTTCATATTTCTTTCTAATTTTCTTTTAAATTATTAACCTGTTCGGAAAATCTGTAGAAAAGAAATCAAAAGGAAACAAAAAGTCTTAAATTCAAGTTAGAATAATTAGAAGTGAAAATAAAATGAAAATTTTCAAAACATGAATAGAATATAATCAAAACTGAATTCGCAGCCACAAATGAGAATGGAGTCTAGTTGTCGATCATATTCAAAGCAAATTCGAATCCAAAAATACAAAGAAAACACGAATAATAGCCAAGAAATAATAGAGAGTAAATAGACTCAAATCTCTGGTGTGGCACGGTTAACCTTCCAACGTGATATTTCTACCAAATTCTAGATTTATCAACACTTTTAAAAAGGAGCCATTCGGAATTAAAGAACATGACATAGGTCGGTATTTTTATGTGCCAACAAGAAATATCTTAACAAAAAACAAATTAAAAGGAAATTGAATATCAAATAAATAATGAAAAAACTTTTCAAACGAAAATTGATGAGAATATATATACGAAAAGGAAAAGAAAAATGAGTTTTGAAATATTTGGAGAAAATGTCAATATTCAAGATTATTAAGGATTGATTTTTTTTAAATCTCTAAAATTTTGCTATAGAATTCGTCCTCCATGAATAGAACTAGCAAAACTTTGTTATTAGAATTACCACTACCTATTCGTACAAGCAAAAGTATGCACCTCCTTGGGGCAAGTATTATAATTTTAATGTAAATAAAACTAAATTAATATCATATTAAATTAGAAATACTAAAGGAACTAAATAAGAACGAATATAAAACATTACACTTAACTTAATATTATTTTATTTGATTTCTTTACAAAATTATATATTGGATTGCTTTTAATACGTTTGAGAATAACTTGATAGAATTAGAAATCAGTAATAGCAAAGGATTATTTATTAAACCCAATTTTGTTAAAATCATTACGAAAATTATTCCCACCATATGCTATGAAAATGTTCATTTCTAAGAGATATAAAGCAAATATTTTAGGATTTTAAATGCATCGATAATATGGGCATTTTTGCGGAAAATATAACTCAGCTAGACTTTAATAGAGACATCGCTAATAAATAAGATGCTAATTAAGATTAAATAATGACTTAATCGTTGAGAATATAAATTAAATACCAAAGAAAATCGTGAGATCAGTGGTGATGTACTTAGGGTAGAGACATGCAGTTACATAATCTCCATATATATATATATATATATATATATATATATATATATATATATATATATATATCGGTTTGGTTCGTTGATTAACTTGTCTTAGTAACAACCCTTCGTGGACATTCATGATTTGGTAGAAGACGTGACGAATATCAAATTGCAAGTTTGGTTTGTTTTCTTCGTTTAATGGCATATACAACGTCATGGATTATTCATTGTCAAAGCCATTTTTGTTGAAGAACAGTAGTGACATTATTTAATCAATAGTTGAAGAATTGGGGGTTCATACCTTTCCCAAGGGTATTAATCCGAAAATAAACGTAATAGAACGACTGGAGTTCGAACTTGCTTACTACGATATCGCAGTCCAGCACCTTACCCATTACCTCGCGGATACTCCCATTCCTAAATAAACAAGATAATATGGTCGATTGTTGGATTATCTCTTGGTATAAGATGTACGCCAAATTACCACTTCTATTTATGAACTTTCCCAACACCAGCAGACACTACCGGTAAAATTGGCCAATCAGGAACGAGCCCAGGCAACCATTTAAGCTTGTTTGCAAACGTCGTCCAATAAATTGCTAATTGAACTTTCTACGAGCAAGACCTTCAGACTGGAATTACAAGGAGAACTGATACTACACTCTTTTTTACCTAGGATTTCAAGGAACATTACAGCCTAGGATTCCAAGCAGAATCACTGATTCTACACTTTTTATACCTAGGATTTCAAGGAACCCTACAGACTAGGATTACAAGATAAACTACTGATATTACACTCTTTTATACTTAGAATTTCAAGGAACACTACAGACTAGGATTACAAGGATTAATCAACTGAACTTCTAACATGGTGACAAGAACTCTAACTGTCACTTTTTTCAGTAAGTTGGTTGTTTTTTGTAAATGTCTTTATTACTGTGGGAGGTGCTGTATTCCATTGCAGAAAGTTGGTATCCTCCGGATAAATTAAACCAGGTTTAATAAATAATTACTTGGTGTTATTGATTTATTCTCTAACGTATTAAAATCAATCCTATGAAGGATTTTATATAGAAACCAATTAGAATACAATTAAAATAAGAGTAATATTTTTAAATGTGTTCCTATTTAATTTCATTAGTCTTTCTAATTTAATATATATCATTACATTGAAACATAAATACTCATGCCCAGAGTGTTCATATTCTTACTAGTGTATATAATTAAATGTTTTTAATATGAGTTTGTCTTTTCCTTACCAAAATATCCAGTGTTAGGTTATCAATTTGATACCCTAATTCATTATAAATCCAGATTAGTCAAACTAATACTCACTAATTCTGATACATGTAATCTGTTAATTTTTATATTGAGATAAGATTTTATTGGAAACCTAATGAAGTCTATTATTTGGATGCAGTGAAAAGATACTCACAACAAATCATTGGAATATAAACGGAAGACTTTTGATTTCTCGACTTTACACAAACATAGAAAGCTTTTCTTGGTTTCTTTCATTGTAAACAAAGTAAGAAAGAAGGATAGCGTGAGTAAAGCACTTGATAATGCGTTTATGTCATCTCTATCCGTATCCTTGGCATCTGCTTGACTGACAATGTGAAACGCTTCTGCTCATAACTAAGCCATTTTTCTACATACTAATTATTTCTTTGTCTACGCCAAATGCTCACGTCACTCAAATTTAAATGAATTAAAAATTATTTACTTTCTAAATTAGCGACGTCATTAATTTATTTCCTGTTGGAATCTGTTATGTTTCTGTTTTTTTGTTTTTTGTTTTTTTACAACCATTGTTTTCAACAGTAACATTCATTTCATTGTTTGACAATTATTTTGTTCTTGAATTATAAATTTCAGTTCAGATTTCAATAACATTCCAAAATGGCCGACATATCTGATTTTAATTTTACAATACTTTCAGAAGTCGTTAAATTTATAACTTGGTATGATTTATTAAAAATCAAAAATAATTTTACGTCCCCTTTTTAAATTATGTGTCTGTATTTTTTAGAGGATGCTCAATGTGAATAATTTTGATATTTCCGACTGTTGTTTTCATCTTTATTGTATCATCGGTCCTTGTTCAGGTCTTCCCTGTTTACCTTATACTAACTTAGTGGTAACGATTTTAAAGCTCCGAAACCACGCGTGGCCCCAGGGTTATCTTGTAATGATGTCTTTAGTCTAAGCTATACAGAAAACCCTGAACAAGGCGCGATGATACAGTGACCTCTTCCTTGTGTTTATACATACCACAATAAAGATCAGGACAACAGTCTGACACATCAAAATTATTCTAATTTTATATTTTATAACTTGGAACTAAATAGTATCAGTATGCATGTACTATTTTGTTGGGTCTTATCAAATTCTCCTTTGATATAGTTTGTCCTTATGGCATTATTCTGAGCAGCAATTATTAGTGATTCAGTTTCTCTTTTAAGGTTTCCTTTTCTTAACCATGTCCATGTGAAACCTCTCCGATTTGTCTTTTGAAGTGTCCATATAATTGTTTTTCTTCCCATTTTTGTTTTTGTTTTCTAGTTTTTGTTGTTTTTCTGTTTGTCCATATATCACATCTACTTTTGTTGGCTGCCATAAGTAATCTGTCTTTGCTCATTTTTGTGTAGTCTTCGAGTTGTTGGACTGTGGCCTCTACGCAGTCCTCTATGTTGGCAAGGCCTCTTCCCCTTCCTTTCTTGATACATAAGTTTATCTTATCGTCTCTCGGGTGTAAAGCCTTGTGCATGGTCATTAATTTTCTAGTCCTTTGGTCAATCCTTCTGAGTTCTTTCTTTATCCATTTTAAGAATGGTTCAGAGAATCTTATAATGGGGAAAGCCCAGGTATTAATTCCTTTGATCAGATTTCTGCTGTTGAGTTTGGCTTCTAGGAGTTTTCTTGTTCTCCTGAGGTATTCTTTTTTAACTTTTACTTTCGTTTCTGTTTGCTTGATATTGTCCGCTTATTATTATTATTATTATTATTATTATAACTGCTACTATTACTACACTTTTACTCCTTGCGAGTTTTTCACACCACTGCTATTTTTCTGTGTTTTCTTTTAAGATTTGTAATTTTTGTTATCTATTAATCCGGGGTAGTTTTTGGAGAAGGTTCTGTTATATCTTGTTTGTCGGTTATTGTAAAGGTGTTTCATTGGTGTAGTATGGAATTTGCCATATATTTTCTTAACCATATCTCAAAGTATTTTTTGATTTGGGGGAGTTTAAATTGTTGACATATTTTTGCCACATTCTCTTTTGGTTTCTTTCACTATTTTACGTGCCATAGCTCTATGTACCGTGTAGTTGTTCAAGTTTGTATTAGTCGGTTCTTTGTTAAATTTCTGAAGAAATGCTCTTCGTATTTTTATCACTTGTATGAATTTGTTTTTTAATCCGAGTCTGTTGCGTTGGTTAGGTGTACAGTTTTTGGGATGCATTGCTTTACAATAGGGATATGTATCTCTGCAAAATATCTCGAACGATTCTCTATTTTTTGTATCAGATTTTCTTTGTAGAGTTCCTTAAATTTATTCCAATTGGCTTTATTCAGTTTCCAACAGGATATATTTCCGCATGGAGTGTGGAGTTTTCGCTCCAATCAGAAAAAAACATATTTCAACGCAAATGAAAAGAGAAATCCGTTTGAGAATACTAAAATGGATGTCATGTTATTCTTCCTGTGAGAAAGAAAATACATCGAAAATTATGAATCAGATATAAAATACATCCACAAAACTATCTACAAAATAGACCTGTAAAAGACACATGAGTATCAACGTTTATCTCATATTTTGCATTAAATAACCCACAGGTTTGATATGCCATTAAACAAACCAAACCAAACGCCATTAGTAACATGTGTCTTTCTATGAAGTTTGAGTCACCTAACCTATCTAGATATTCTTGTTGATCCAAAAATTCCTGTGATCTGGAAATATCATTATTTTACTCTTGTGAGCTTTCACACCCGATTTAACAGGTAGTTCCTCATAGAGGTCTTCAGGACTCTTCTAAGTATTCTAGCTGATCTAAATAGTTTTGTGTTCTGGATGGTGTCAATTCTTCCTCCGATCCCCATTTCTCACTGTCCCTTTTTCAGGTATTTGAGAACTGTTTCTGCTCCTATAAAAATGTTTCTTCCTTTCCCTACATACAGTTATTGTTCTTCACATTTTTGTTTTCTAATTTTTTCATTGTTATTTTCCCGTTTATCCTTAAATCAATTATGTTGATATTAATGTTGTTGACTTCTATAATCAGTCTTTCCTCGCTCTTTTATTTTATATTCCCGAGACTCTGAATCGTTGTATCAACACAATCCTCAATGTTGGTGCGTCTTCTTCATTTTCTTGGTATAAGAGTATGTCTGTCAACCCTCGGGTGTAATGCCTTGTGCATTCTCATCAATTTCCTTGTTTTATATCCTATGTGTTTGAATTCAATCCTAGTCCATTTTAAGAAGTGTCCAGAGTATCTTATAATGATGACTGCTCAAGTATTTATATTTTTTATCAAATTTCTGTTCTTCTGAGAAATTTCTTTGCTACTTTTTCTTTCAGTGCTTTTTGTTTTAGGGGAACCGCTCCTAAAATTCACAAGTATTTGTAGCCTTTCTTCCAGTGTCCTGATGCTTTCCTGATTGGACAGTTCTAATCCTTCCGTTGTTGTTCTTTTAACATTTTCATTATCACCATGGAATATTCTTTAATCCCAAATTCCATTCCTACATTTTAGCTGAAGATTCTCATAATTTCTACAAGAGTTTCTAGTTCATCTTTATTCCTGGCAAATATTCTTATATCATCTTTAGACATGGAGATGGTTTAGCATTTCCAGCAATTTTGTAAATTCATTGTCTTCTTTGCATTTCATTATCATATAATTTAGTGGCAAAATTGACATAGCAAACAGAAAGGGCGGTAATTATTTTCCTTGGGAAATGCATCATTGAATTCTTGCCTCTTTGTGACTCGATTACGCATTTGTCATAAAGACTAACGCACTCCCAATTACTCAAACAAGAACAACATCCACAATGTGGAACATGTCAAACACATTTGACAGTTAAACACTTATTCATGAAATGCAGGTTTCTTGCTCACATCAGAAACCGTTATTTTAAAGCAAACAATATGAAAGATCTGTTTGAAAATGTCAACATGGAGGATATTCTCTCTTTTTTGAGGGAAATAAAATTATACCATAGAATATAGACATGAAACAAATCAATACCATACAACATAATCCCCAAACGCTAATACATTTTTAAAACCAATTACTAAAATGTATAAATATAAATACACAATATGTATCACTTCCTAACCGTTAGCATGACATAACCCCAGACGGTTGATATGCCGTTAAATCTATAAACAAACAAACAAATAGATCTTTGTACTCCTGCTGCTAGTTCCTCTCTCCGATTCTCAACCATTATTATGTTTACGACTTGTTCTGATATCTTGGACATTTTCCGACATTCTATTATCCATGTTTCTGGATCTGGTCATATGCTCTTTTTATTCTGCCATGTCATGGCTACATTTTTCGCCTTGATTTTACCTCTTTTATAATGGATTGGTCTATATATAATAGGTCTATCTATTCCTCTTGCTTCTTTGAGGCATCCTGTCCATTTTTCAAGAAACAGTCCGCGGCTTTCAATCGTATGATATAAATTTTCCCTTACTTGTACCGTTAAAATATTTATGGCAAACTGGTTATCAGTTTGTGGTTACTTGGAATGGTTCCATTTTGGTGTGGGTCTTTCTGGGTCAGGGAAATTTTCTCGTTTGTAATACGTTCCGATATTCTTGACACTTTGGGGAATTTGTTTTGTTGTTGAACTAATATGACTTGGATAGTTTGGAATATTTTAAAACCGGAATCCATGTAACCCATAATATCTTTCGAAGTTCCAATTTTTCTTGAGTGATCCAACGATTCTTAGTGTAATTTAGCTTTCGTGTGATTCCTTGTAATTTATGTTTTACGTTATTTAACCGTATATGAGGAGTGAAGTTTTGAATAAATCCGACAAAATGTGGTTGTGAATAGAGGAAATTGTGGATATAACAACACAGGCAGTTGAATTCAGTTGATATTTCGCCTCATTGTATGAAGATTTTTCGAAATTTTATTGACATAACTACTTGTACATTCTGCTTTTATAGCGCGAAGGTTAATGGGTGAGGGGTGAGAGATCCGGCGTGGTAGGTGGCTAGGGCATGATGCTTTTATTTTTATGGGGTCAGTCGGTTGGCTTTAGAAGAGAAATTCATATTTGGAGTGTGGGTCTCTAATCAGGAACGTAAGTAATCTCTGGGGGTCACAGTCAAGTCCGACGCAATGATCTTCCAATTGACAGTCTTCAGTCTAAAGCTCTCCGAACAGTATCACGCTCGTCTCAACAACAAAATACTACTGCCGTTGTTCTCTTCCACTTGTTTCGACAGCCAAAATGCTAATGCAGTCTTTCTCTTTCGTTCTGGGAGGGCAGGTCATTAAATACCCAACTGCACGTTCGACATTCATCAGCACACGTCGATCCCCACGACGAGACCCCACATCCGGTAACTCTACACTGCTCGTACGGAATTTCACCAGCATTTCAGCAACGAAGAGGTGACGAGTTCAATTTCTATGGTCACTCGCCACGCTCCTCTCCCTCGCATAGGCTAAACATATCCGGAATCGTTTCGTTCGTGGGGGTTGGGAATCTGCTCGACCACAGGGTCAAACATGTTGATGTCAGATGTGTATCAGAAATTTGATAGTCGGGATAGGTCAGTATAAAGAGAAGTAGGTCATTGAATAATGATTGTAGTTCAGGTCATCAGGATGATGGATGTAGGCAGACTATTCTTGGGACATTCTGGGGCGGATTACTTCTGTTAACCATATATCTTTTATGCTGCCTTGTTTTTCTTCACAACTTACTCTTTGTCTGACCTAAACTCTTACGTTACTCAAATTTGAATTAATTGACAATCATTTATTTTCTAAATTTGCGACGGCATCTCAAACGTTTTGTGACCAGGAAATATTATTAGTACTAGTACAAAATAAAAAACACCCTCTGGGCGATGTAAAATAGATTTTGGAAAAATATTGCCTGAGGGGTGGGAGTAAAAAATTCAATGTCAGCGAGTTTGTACCCTAAGTAAGTAAAATCATCAAATTCATTAAAGCATTAAAAAATAAAACAATTTGAAATGTAAACTTTAGATATGTATTAAAATAAAACAAACTATATATAGATATATAATACCAGTCATGTATTTATTAAAACTTGTTTTAAAAAACGAGACTGTCTAATGCTGCATGTTCAAATTTTGAGTGTATTTATTGAATAAATACACTCAAAATTTGAACATGCCAAAAACCGTAGAATAAATTCTATTCTATTTTATGACGATTTTTGGGTAATGTGATGTAAGCAGTGACGTAATTTTTGTTACAGACAAAAACCGGAAGCGAATTACTAATAGATTATTGATTTTTTTCCCACCAGTTTTATCTGATGGTCTTACATTGGAATCTGACTGACCTCAAGTCTTCTCAGTTATCTGGGACTCTTCTGATTAATCTAACTAATTTCAGCAATGAATGATCTCAATTCTTCCTCTGAATTCCAACTCCACCAGTCTTTTTCGAGGCTTCTTGGGACCGTTTCTAGTGCACCAACGGCAAATGGGTATCACTTTCAACCTCATATTCCACAGCTTTTTCAACTCTATGACAAGGTCCATGTATTTGTCTATCTTTTCGTGTTCCTTCATCTTCAACCTGAAATCTGCTTGAATAGCAAAATCTACCAGATGACAAGTTCTCTTTCTTTTTCGTTTTGTTAATCAATACTAGGTCTGGTCTCCAAGCTGGGATTAGGTGATCCGTCTTTAATCATATTATCTATCTTCTTCTTCTTCTTCTTCTTCTTCTTCTTCTTCTTATTATTATTATTATTATTATTATTATTATTATTATTATTATTATTATTTACTCCTTTTGAGTTTTCACATCAGCATTAGCTGATGGTCTTTCACTGGAGTCTGAGTGACAGCAAGTCTCCTCAGGTCTCCAGGACTCTTCTGAGTATTCTGGCAGATTGCAGCAGTGCAGTGTTCTGAATGGTTTCAATCCTTCCTCTGCTTCCTCTGATTCCCAAACTTTCCTGACCCTTTTCCAATCTTTTTGGACCGTTCCAAGTGCACCAACTACAATTGGTATCACTTTCACTTTCATATTCCATAACTTTTTCAGTTCTCTGGCAAGGTCCAGATATTTGTCCATTTTTTCATTTTCCTTTAGCTTCACCCTGTGATCTGCTGGCACTGCAAAATCCACCAGTTGACAAGTTCTTTCTTTTTTTGTTAATCAACACTAGGTCTGGTCTTCTTGCTGGGATAAGGTGATCCAGTTTTTATTTCCAATGGTCTGCATGTCTTCAATTCATCTTTTGATTTCCAATTGGTCCAGTCTTTTGTACAAGACTTTGGAACCGTTTCATACGCACCAGTTACAATTGATATCACCTTCATACTCATGTTCCACTTTTTTTATTTATTTATCTGGCAAGTTCCAATTATGTTTTTATCTTTTCGCGTTCAATAATGTTCACTCTGTTGTTAGCTCTGTGTGGACACTTGATGCCGTATAGTAGAATTACCAAGAGCGATGGCCACCTACAAATAAACAAACGAGTGTTGGTGACCATCAAAAAATTATATACAACAGCTATGCACGAATGCACGATCACTTGATGTCGTGTTGAAGAGTTGTCAGGAACCATATATATATATATATATATATATATATATATATATATATATAGAGAGAGAGAGAGAGAGAGAGAGAGAAAGAGAGAGAAAGAGAGAGAAACAGACAGACAGACAGACAGGGAAAAAAATTAGAATTACGATAAACGTCTCATTGTGGTAGATGGAACTGCTTTTGAAGAACCATTATATGTTTGTATCACTGGAGTAAAGACTTCTTGTGTCATAAGGAACTAAATGTTTTTAGAAAACCTTGTTTAGTTATTTTAAATTAAAGACTTTTTAGAGAAATATTCCAGGGGGAATTATGTTTCAATTAAATCTAATGCTGGCACTCAATAATTAGTTTCAATAAAGAATCCCTATTAAACATCATCAACAACAACAACAACAACAACAACTAAAATATTTAATTGGGAACACTAAGCTGTCTATAAACTGAAAGCAAACGTGGAATAAAAATGTCTGGAGCCAATTATAAAAATCTTCTAGGACGTTTGAAAAACAAACTTACCCTCGGCCAATTGACATAAAAAAAACACAAGTATAAAACTAAAAAAGTAAAATGTCTTAAATCTGCCGACAGCGTAAGAATTGATGTAATAGTTACTGCCTCAATTAAATATTGATTTCAAGAGACCATTACAAGAATTTTATGGAAGAACAGGGGTTATAAAAACATTCACCAATAACGCATGAGTGTGTGTTATTTTTCTTTTTTTTTTTTTTCTTTTTCTTTATGTTTAATTGATTGTCTGTGCGTGTGACTGTGTTGAAAAATTGAATTACATACGTAAAGTAGGAAATTATTTATTAAATGTGAAAAAGAATTTTGTATAAAGATAGATTAACTTATTCGTTGATAACCATGGTCCTTTCTTTTATTTCCTTGATTTTTTTCCTTCCAGCAGGGTGACATACGATAGTGGAATTTATGTCCGTTCCCAATTTCTCGTATCAAAAGAATTGGGTTCACGGAATTATCCTTTTATCATTAAGTTTTAGTGTACAAGTTTTGAGGTTCATGCCTCTCTGTTGCATAGCCTCTTCATTGGCACTAAATAATTATAATGTTGTATACCTCTTTCTTTAATTCTATTCTTGGCCGGCTTTAGTATTCTGGTCGTCTTTGGTATTTCATCTATCATCTTGACTTGGTCTGGTATCTTCTAAGGTCTGGATTTCTTTTGCTATGTTCTTGCTGGCTGGTCGTCCTGGATTCATTTCTTGTCTTGTTACCAAGACTTTCATCAAACACAATAACATATTAATTATACAACTTTTATTTCCTTAACTATACATTTCATCTAACTAAATATCTGACTAACATAGCGCGCGTGAGTTCCAGTTTAGGCAAAGCATAAAATGGCCGACCTCTCTGCTGACGCCTAACTGCAAACTGGGGACCGAACAGGTCCCACGTGACTTCACGTATTTTGGCGGGCTTCTGTAATTTCCCATTGAAGGACCCGGCCATGGTATGAAAAGGGTCATCCTCTCATAATACAGGGGACCGACAATAATCTTATGCAACCGCATAGATTATGTAACATCTCTATTAGAATGGTTTTGTAAGTGGTATGTAAGCGCAAAGAATGAAAACTCCTGATGTGTTAATTTTGGTTTTGATAGGTGCTCGAATTCCGTCCTCTTCAACAAACGACAACACCCAACTCCTCCCTCTTGACTCCCTACCCCTCCCCCAAAATGCATCCCCTTTCGCATTTACCTATAGAATATGTACACACAAATATACACAGAACTGGCTGCACACGGATACCGATGCTGCCAACGTAGACGATAAAAGATGTAGACATCGAAGAGCCTATCCCTCACCCCCTATACGATTAGTGTACATCATGGAGAGAGGGCAACAGTCAAGCCAGCTCCTGAACGTGGATAGTCTGTACAGGGTTCTCGGGAGCCGTAGCAGCGATCAGACAGTGTTCTATGTGACCCTTTCTTTGCTGTCCATATTTCAATTCCAACATGTTAGCTGTTGATGCTCATAATGTGTATAAAAGTGTCGAGTTCTTTTTCATTCTTGATAATACAGGTAAATTTCAATGCAAAAATAACTCGAGAAAGAAAAACAAATAGCTAGTGATTTTTTTTAGATATTTACTAACTTTACCTTCGTCTATCACTGGGGTCATATTATGTGACTGGGTTTAAAAGTTAAAACATTGTGGTGATAACCTTCTGAAGAAAAGAGGATTTCTTAAAGTTAATAAGCAGAACTTGGTATTTCACGTTTTTTTCAATTTTATCTTTATTTGATCAATATACTGTCTGTGACATGCACCCTAAATATCTCGCCACAGACCCACAAGAAACCAGTTATACAGCCACTTGCCCCCTATCACATAAACCATCGAAGTGAGACAAACAAATATGTTGAATGTTGGAGAATCGAGAAAGAACTCACAAGTGAAGTTATACTGTGGAAATCAGCACATATGCACGTCAGGGTGGGCCGCCCAGCAAAGACCTGTATTGACCAACTCTGTGCGGATAATCGATGCTTCGCAGAGGACCTCCCGAGAGCAATGAATGATAGGGATCGTTGGCAAGAGATTGTCATGGTTATCCGTGCTACTAGTGCGAGATGATGATGATGATGATGATGATGATGTGTTTAAACGTATATGATGGGGGAAGCACTCGTCGTGTAATGGTTATCGTCGTAGGAAATCGACATAGCGACAGAGTTCAAATCCTGAATGAGACTGTTTTCCTTTCACATAGCGGTAATACCTTTAAGGAATTATTAATTCAACTATTCTCCCTCCAGCTATGGGTAAATGGTAGGGAAACTCGGATCTTTAATCTTAGAAGGAAAACTTGGAATTCAAACCTGTTAAACTCAATTTAAAAATTGCCTAGGGGTTGGGTAAATATATATATATAATACATATAACAGGATAAGATGAATTGATAAAAACCGGGGATTAGTTTTGGAAAGAATGCATCTCTCCACAGTAAAGATATAACAGCATGAACCAAGAAAACAGTGGGTACATTTCTTATTTAGACAGTTATTGTTGCTAGGAATATTTCTGATGTAACTGCAATACTACGCAAACTTAAGTTGTCAGTTTGTCTACAATAAATGTAGAAATAAAAGACCCGAAAATAATACCTGCTTGAAATAAAAAGAAATCATTGAATAAAATTAATTATTGATTGTATGAAATTAAAGAGAAATCAGTTTTAGTATGACTGGAAGAAAACATGCGCGAACGTCTGTTGAATAAGCAGAATGTTAAAATATTTGAAAGCCGCGGGGAAATCAATTTCATTTTTAATTAAACTGCAAGTAGCTGAATTCGGATCATCGAGTCTGTTACTTCACGCCACGTAAGCACGATTTTTACCACATACACACACACACGCATATATATATATATATATATATATATATATATATATATATATATATATATATATATATATAGAGAGAGAGAGAGAGAGAGAAATCTAATGAGTCAGACGAACCTACTAAAAGTTTCGCTTAATGCTCTTCAGGGCTAAGATCTGAGTCAGATCTTAGCCCTGAAGCTGACTTGTGGCCGTATGGGTAAGAGGATTGGCGAGCGTAAGTTCGTTCGGGTCTCGAACCCGGCCAGAGGTAGCTGTTAAAACGGTATAACTGCACTGATGAGAGGTGATACCTCGAAACACGTGTCTGTAGTTTACTCTCTCTCTCTCTCTCTGTCTCTGTCTCTCTCTCTATATATATTTTAAGGTAATTTTTACCATTAATATTTTTACAATATAGTAAATTGTAAAAAAAATACAATAAATATATTGAAAAAAAAAGGATGCAGCATTTTTATTTTTGTCATCATTTTTTTGGTGTTCGATTCCTGGCACAACCCAATTCTGAATTTCACCACTAGAACTCTTCAATATTTATAGTCTGTTGTAAAAGACTCTTTTTTAGACCAAAATCCAACAAATCTGAGGAAATATGCATGAGACGATGTGAGAGTAACCACTAAGAGGAGGAGTTATTTTCTACCGCTTGTAGCAGGGGGGGGGTAAACGTTTAGGTACTGGACATGTGTGTCAAAAAGGAAAGAATCATAAAAATATGTCATATTGTAAAAAGTATCTGGTATCTCAAAACGAGGTGGCTTCATTTCTAAAATTTTTCTATTAGTATTTTTGTAATTTAACCATTGTAGTTCTTTTTGACTCTAACAAAATAAAAAACATGATTCTTATCAATAATTATTCTGATCACTCCATTGCAGTCTATTAGATTTCCATATACCAAAATTGAATAGCTATATAAATAGATTATTTATATTATATCTACATCTAGATAATAAATGTTATACTTAAGTAATAGGTAGCAGTTATTTTTCATAATAGGACAATTTTTCATTAAGGGACCACCACCCATTTTCGGCATACATATCCGGTGCCAAAACTTTAACCCCATCCTTGTTTGTAGAAGTCGTTGTAAGATTCTTCTTCTGAAGATATTGGTACGAGTTCTCATCGGAATTGCTTTGTTGCTTTGCTGACAGTGAGTCCATGAATTTCAACTGTGTCGTTGGAATTCAATTAAACCAGAGAAAGCAGACCGTCCTTCTGACACCTCGTCAGACGAAACCGTGCGTGAAATTTTCAGAATTTTCAAAGGTGTTGGAGATAATTAGTTGATTTAATGAGAAGCAATTTATGCAGCAGCTGCAACTGCTAAATTGACTAAACCCTTCTTCGGAAACCTGTGTCCTGTGGATTCGGCCGCCAAGGAACATAATATAAGCGTGATCCAGAGGGGTGCATTCATCCAGGAAACACCTGCCTCTCGATTTAAAACGGAGGGCTATGTGTATTGGCCAGTGCCTGAGGCGCCTCAAGAGAACAATGCCGAAGGGATACATGCGATATTTATCACTGGCCATGCATGAGCTTCAGTTCGTACGTGGTGCCCTATGTTAATCGATCTTGTGTTAAACTGATATGGTGGGATGTCAGTAAATAAACTTACTGTAAACCAAGATTGGTTTTCTTCAATGGGGAGGGGTTCGATAAGATTAATTCATAAAAAATATGAACTGTTCATTTAATGTTAAAATTATTGTATCACCAAATATCTTAATGAGTATGTATTATCATTGTTATATTCAATTCCGCTATCTCACTCCCTCTCTCTCTCCCTATATATATATATATATATATATATATATATATATATATATATATATATATGAGGCTGCGTAAAAGCGTATACATCGTGAGAGAGGAAAAATTCTTAAAAGAAAATTAGGGTACCCTTATAAATAGATATTTAATCTAAGTGATATAATTCTTTTTTCGATCAATTCTCATCGTAGAAATACATTGATAGATGTTTGAACGAATTTGCACTCCTGAGAAACTTTTTGCACTCCTAAGAAACTTTATATATATATATATATATATATATATATATATATATATATATATATATATATATATATATATATATATATTTATATTCCATTAAAGCGCGTATTTCGGCCTAAAACACGACGAGGAGCCGAATACTAATGCTGTGACGTAATATCATTATTTATTTATTTATTTATTTATTATTATTTTATCATTCTTTAATTTTCTTGAAGTTGCACATGACTTTCATGATCAAAATGATGCAACATTTCGAACGATTACCATGATCGTATTTCCGATGAATTACGTCACACAATTTCGAAAGAAAATGAACGGCTAAAAAACGCCATCTCCGTTCACTTCATTTAATTACTTTTTTGCCCCCATATACAACATTTCATTTTTTTTCTCCGGACCGTCTTGTTATTACCTTGAAAAAGGGTGAAGTTCACCCGAAATATCGGAATAAATTAAAACAGGAACAGAGCGACGGTTGAATATATAAAAATTCTGGTTTTGTTCTGTTTTTCTTGTTTTTGCTCTTTATTCCAATGCTTCAAAAGACCAAACAAACAAAGTTCACAAGAACATTACACACACACACACACACATATATATATATATATATATATATATATATATATATATATATATATATATATATAGGCATATCATCAGTTTCTATTTGCTCATAAATTACGGAAATAGACTCAGTTACTGTTTTTTTTTCTTCTGTTTTGTTGTATCAATACTTAAGAGAACAATACACAACTTTCTTTGTCTCATGAAATTTGATATTTAAAAAAGTGAAAAATCTACCTATCCTATATATATATATATATATATATATATATATATATATATATATATATATATCGTGTCGCGCAGGCAGCACGGATATCCATGACAGTCTTTCGCCAACTTTCCCAATCATTCATTGCGCCTGGGAGATATTCCCTGCAACAACCAGCATCCTCGCATATATGGTCAATGTAGGTCCTTGCTGGGCGGCCGACATTATTCTTTACTACCCTAAGAAAGTTAAATAAACTTATCTATTTTATATCAATGAGAAAAGAGCACATGACAAATTATAATAGAATCTCAATTACATTGCATCCATTTTTTATCTTTCTTTTAAAAAAAACTCTTCCTCTTTCTCTTGAGACAGAAACCACATTTTCCGGGTTGCTTTTGTAGAAGAAATCAAAAAATACATTCAAATGATATTTCAGCTCTCACAATTTTTTTAATGAAACATTACCACGTTATATTTTCCATCAAAGGAGTCGAGTAGGCTTTCTCGCGTATAAGGTCAAAAAATAAAGAAAAAGAAATGAAGTTATCTTTATCGGATACTATTTTTTCCTCCCAATGGATACAAGTTAGTTCGTGCCATCAAAATTGAGAATTTAACCCAATTGAACATTTCTGATATGACCTCTCAGCACGGGGGAAATATTTCCCTCTTTTTTGTTTACTGTTCTTGTCTGTTGTTTTTTTCGCGCCATATTTTGTCCAATATTGAATATACTTTTGTGTGTGCAAGATTATGTCATGAAACTAGGTGATGTGCACGCCTAGCTTTGTCCAATACTAAAGTGTATTTGGTGAATTCCTAAATAATCTGATGCTTTTCTCTAAAATGAATGAAAAATTGCAAAATCTTTTTATATATTAGGAAGAGGAAGAGTTTTAAAAAATCTTATGTAAAAACTCAAGAATTTTATAAATTAAAATCTGTAAAATGGCCAATTTTGCCTGATTTTTTCGCCTTGAAGATCTGCTTTTTTAACGACATATCTTTTATTGTTATAATTAAAAAAAACTAAAAGTTTTCTCTAATCTTTTCATTGTAGATGTATTAATGAAAAGGTATAATTTTCTTTACATGCATCGAGTGAAAAATCATAGAATTAAAGAAAATAGTCTCTTTTTAATTTAAATAATTTTTAAAATCATTTTTGCAAATAATGTAATAACATTGATTATTATTTTGAAAAAAGGGCGCCCCCCTCATTTGTTTAAATTCCCATGATGCTCTATTTATTATTATGACATTTATTATGACACACCAATTTGACGTACGTTTTAAAAAGATGAATAAATAAGATAATTAAAAAACAGACAAAATAACCTGATACAAAGGAGCCAGTTTAGAAGTTTGAGAATTTTTTCTTAAGAAATCTTTTAAGGGCATTTTGATATTTGTATTTTTAAAAAACATTGTAAATAGCGTTTATGCCTGGGCGGAATTTTCCCGGCAAACGTTTTAAAAATTTGTATTTTTGACAGTTTAAATAGCGTTCGATGCAGGTGTTGATTTTTTACCCTTATTTGTAAAAATCGAATCTTTTTCCCGGCAAACGCTCCCCCCAAAATTTGTATTTTTGACAGTTTAAATAGCGTTCAATGCTGGGGAGAACGATTGCACTTGGCAAAAATAGAATCTTTCTCAGCAAACGCTAAAAATTTGTTGAAATTTTGAAATAATAAACTGTGATTGGTTTATTGGGTATTGAGACGCGGCAATGATCCCTTTTTATTGATGAACGGCGCGAGAATCGCCAGACAGAATTTATTTTTAAAGTATCGAGTATCGAACTTTTTCTGTCTCCGTTAAAATTTATTTAACGTTAAAATGTTGAATATCCAGGTTTAACGAAAATTAACAAATTATTGAATATTGTTATAGTTATCCTGGATATATAAAATTTTTGAGACATTCATTAATGTCATTCACTCTTTAGAGAGATAAATTTAAATTTACTTAGAAGTACATTTTTTATGTATATGTTGAGTAAGAGTCAACATTGTATTTTATTACAGGCTGGACGAAAATAGTTAAAATTTGTATATTTTAACTTAGTCCCCTGTATGTATTTTCTTTATTTGAATTGTCAAATAAAGTATATTACTCAGAGTGAGTAAAATTGATTTAAATTAGTAAAATTCGGTTTGAGACCGTTTTAATTTCTTATTTATTAAGAAAATATTTTTATTGTCCAGGCGTTTGAAGCCTCTTGAAAGTAAAGAATAAAAGGAGAAATACATAGTTATTTCTCCTAATATTTTAGTAAATTTGTGTCATTAGACACTTTGTTTTGTCTCGGCAATTTGTCGAGATATTTTTTTGATTTAAAACAGGGATCGAAGAAAAACAATTGTCGTCTGCAGCCCTTAAACCATCACAGCAGCAGCAGCCCTAAGTAAGATTGTCTGAGGACAAGAAAGAAAGAAAATTTGTTTTTATTTCATTATTTGCCGAACGCAAGTAAGTTTTTTAATATTTCGTAAATTTGTTAAAGTAAATTTTTTTTTTTTGTGGCTTCGTGCCTTTGATAATTTGAGCATGAAGGACATTTTATGCAAGACCTCAGTTATTTGTTTGTTGAATAAATTATTTTAAATTCAATTTTGTCTCCTATTTTATTTTTAAACTTTTCAACGTAACGAGGAAGGATAGACAAAACGTCTTTTTTTTATATATTCTTCTTCGAGAAAATTGTGAAAAATTTTCGCGACAGAAGCAAAAATAAAACCCCGGCAGATGTAGTTGGAAAAAAATAAAAACAAAAACAACGTGCTACAGAAAACAACATTTTTCAACCAATGGTAATAAGACGTTACAAATCTGGAAATATGTTGGGTTGTGCCTTGTATATTAGTATAGAAACAGCCAAGAAAACCTTCAACGGCAGACATCTAGAATAAGTAGGAGACAATATATAACATTCTGTATCCAGCCTAACAAGGCAGATACATACAATAAACTGACAGGTCAACTACAGTTCGCTTCCACAAACACAGGAGCATCAGCAGACACACATTCACTCATGTGAATAGGTCGTAGGATTCTCGCTGAGTAAATATAACTGTATAATATTGCAAGACATACATGTTTATATGCAATATTTTTCTTCTACAACCATTGTGTCCTTGCAAGGACATTCTCAGTATCATACACTTACACACAAACAACTTTTCTTTCCAGTTTAAACTCATAAATTCATTTCCTATTGAATAATAAATTTCCGCTTTGTTATTGCTGGGGATAATTTGTTTCCAACTTTTATTTGTGTTATCAGGACCGTTTTGTTTGTTCGCCATTTTCTGTTTAATAATTCCTTCATTCACTTAACCCTTTCAATTAGTCAGTATTAAAACGACCGAATTTTTTCAGTCGGAATGACTACTATTACATTCCTAACCCCGGCAACAATTTCATTTTCGAAAAGATCTTGGGATTGGTAAATGAAAAACACCTTTATTATTAAACTGGATGGATAAAATTCACTATTATTGCACTTTTTCTTTCTTACTTTCTTTCTCTCTCTCTCTCTCTCTCTCTCTCTCTCTCTCTCTATATATATATATATATATATATATATATATATATATATATATATATATATATGGAGAAGGCAGACAGAAACGGGATGTTGTAGAAAATTGTAAAGTTTCGGTCTGTTAGACTTTCTTCAGGATTTGGATATAGTTCTTGCTTCAATGGTGAACATTTTCAAACTGGTGAAACAGGAGATCGTCAGTAAGGGGAGGGCTGGTCCATTTTCTACAACATCCCGTCTACCTTTCTCCACATACTGACGGATTAATTTCCTCATATACATATATATATATATATATTATATATATTATATATATATATATATATATGTAGAGAGAGAGAGAGAGAGAGAGAAAGGACAGACAGACAGACAGACAGACAGGGGGAGAGAGAGAGATATAAGGGATAGAAATACGTTTGAATAGCGTAGAGTCAATGGCACTTGGTGACGATTTTTTTCACATATACGACCACACACACACACCACACACACAACACACATATAATATATATATATATATATATATATATATATATATATAAGCTTATGTGTCCTTTTGTTGTTATTTGTTTGTTTTTCCTTGTTCCGGTGCTACATATAATTCCTTCGCCAAAGCCTCCGCTTCTTCGCACACCGAACAAGCATCTAAGTCGCTTTCTATATAACATGACACACTTTAATGTTTTTTTGTCCCCTTACAGTTGGCCCATCTTCCTATTAAGCTTTAATAATTGCTTATCAAAATAATGAAAACAGGTTATGAAAGAATATAAGAGAGAAGATTAATAATTATGTCTCTTTCTTAATGTTCTATCTTTCTTTATTTTTAATATGTTTACTTTTAATAACCATTTTTCATTGATAATGTTTACGATTATTGTTGTCTGCGAAAGTCTTTTGTTATAAACGTTAACCCTCTCGCGCAAATCTATCAACCCACCAAAAAGTTTAACTAGACATTTTTAAAGATTAAGATGAATGTATTACAAATTAATGTATGATTATCAATGTATTACAAAAGTGAGCTTCACAAATCTTCACTTATTCTTGTCAAAATGTTTTTGTTTTTTTAATTTCTTTATCTTTAGTTTATTTTTATCTATTTTTGTTAATTCATTTAAATTAATTCACGAAAGTTAAAAGCACAAAGTGAAACAACAATTTAATTCAGAATGTTATTTACAGTTTAAATTCGTTCAGTTTTAAGCAATGTCTTGCGGCGAATCTCCACTCGTATAACTCGTGTATTCATTTACTTACTCTCGTAAAATTGTAGACACATCGAAATAGACAAGTTAATTTTCAAACGATTGAATGTAGATAAAAACATGTGAAGTATGAAAATGTTCCTAAAATAAATTCTGGAAGAGAATGAGATCCTGGCTTTAAAAAATGACAATAGTCAACAAACAATAAGCACAACTGCGTAAAAAAACATTGTCTGATGTTGTTAGTATTTTCAAAATCGAATAAAATACTTTTCTTTTTGCCTTCAACAAAACATTACAAAGCCTGTGTATGAAAATACTATGAATAGAAATAGAAATAAAAGAGTTGTTGGAAAATAAAGAAAATAAAAAGAATATTTACATAAAACCGGTAAACTAAACTTACATTTCCAAAATATAATTGGATTTCTTCAGAGATCTCATCTACTACAATATCTAAAACAAAGCATGTAAAAATAAATGTTTATTCGGGAATATGTAATTTATAAACTCATTTTTTATCTATTCATCCCATAGATAGGACGCTAACAGTAGTTATTATATTCTTATGAATTTAAGTAATAATATTCTCTAATAATGACAATAATTGAAATGAAAGAAACTAGAACAATGAGTAATCTTTTTCTAATCAATTATTAATCTTTCTGATCAATGTGTTGTATTTCATTTAACATCTTAAAGCTCCTTGGTTTATAAAATATTGATTATTAATTAGTGTATTCTTGCAAATGGCCTTCATCCTCTGTTTAAATTTTTTTCTCTGTCTCTCTCCCTCTCTGTCTCTCTGTCTCTCTCTCTCCTCTCTCACACACACACACACACACACACACACACACATATATATATATATATATATACCAAGCCCATCGCATGAGCAGGATGTGACACAAGGTCAATTTTTTTAAGAGAAGTTTATCAGGTTTGAATTCATAGTTTTCCTTCTTCTAGACTGGTTCCTCATCAATGTTAAAGAGTTCAGTCTGCCCCACTGTTTACTCATAGTTGGAAGGAGAGCAGTTTGATTCATACTTTTCCCAAGGACACACACACACACACACACACTTACTACACCGGGCCAGATTGGATCTGATAGTAATTGCAATGAAAGGTGTACTTCATACTCCAAAAAGCAGCGTTTTCTTGGAGATTCTGAGCTCTGTGGGTTGCTTCCTGGCTCCGCCTCTCCTCCGTTTTTGCTGTTCTATTTTCATTCATTTCATCCGAACTTGGCGTATTTTGAGGCCTCGTAGATTCATACATGTTTTTTCCGCATATCCATTTATTTGTAGTACGTTTTTCGTTGCTTATGAAGACATGTGTAATATCAGCCAACGATTGTGTGTAGTCATGAGATATCATATAACTAGCAAATGCGGCTTTGAACAAACAGATCCAACTGCAGATGTTACAATTACGTTTATGCTGTAAATTGCCCGGAAGCGAGGTCAAGTCCTGTTTCCTGAGTGTTCGTTTTAAGATGATGTGTCCGATTAACCGTACTTCAAATAGTTGAAAACCATCGTTTTCCAAACTGATTGGTTTTTCGTCATCTGCTCCCAGTCATCTACACTAAGCGCTTTAAGTTGTTTTTGACGGCATACTTCAAACTTTTCTCATGTTTATATCTCAAATGTTTATCACATTCTAACACTCTGACAACAGTGAGTAACCTAGCATCCTTCATCTTAGTAATGTGACCAGTCCATCGCATCTGATGACGTATGCGTAGTAAATTAATTCTGGATATATTGACTCTGATGAACAATATAGTCTAGTGTTAGAGACTGCAATCTGATATTTAGTATATTTCAAATCAAGCTTGATAGAATTTTGTCTTCAAAGACTCAGATAAGTATAAAAGGGCAATACATACATACATACATACATATTATTTGTCGCAAATATTTTAAAATTGCTTTCCAGAGTTTCACAGGGATCCTTTAGCAATAAAAGATGAAGAGTTCCAACCCTATAAAAACATAATTCACCAATTTATGTCAATATTTTTCTAATCCCCCACAGACGAGTTATACTATCCATGTGTCACTTTCTTCATACTCAAGGAACGACAGAATTTATAGTAAATGGAAAACAGGATATAAAGATACACTGACAAATAGACAGTAAATGTTTAACACAAAATTTATGGAAATCTGTGTTAATAGTAGGTAGAATAGAGAGAGAGAGAGGAACATTATTCCGATTAAACCTCCATTCAAAAATGCGGCGAAAGCAAGTAGGACAGTTCTTCATCTATTAATAATGGAGATTCGTTTCCGGTTATTGTCTGTAACAAAAACTACGTCATTGCTTACGTCACATTATCCGTCATAAATTGTCATAACATAGAATAAACACACTCAAAATTTGAGCATGCAACATTAGACAGTCCACATTTTTTTTAAAAACAGTGTTAATAGATACATCCCCAGTATAGTTTGTTTTATTTTAATAGATATTCAATGTTGATAGAACTTATTTTCGATTTCAAATTGTTTTATTTTTTTCTTACTCCTTTAATAAATTTGATGATTCCGACATTTAATTTTTAACTTCCAACCCCTCAAGAAATATCTTTCAAAAATGTATTTTTACATCGCCCGGAGGTCGTTTTTTTATTTTGTACTAGTCAATTTAATTAATATGCATTTTCTTAAAACTACTAAGCTGTTTCAAATACTTTATAAAATACTTTGAAAATTAGTTACATATGCATGGACAACATGAAAGCAATTATCTAGAAAGCATGATAGAATTGAATTCGGTTGGACTCAACGTCGTTATTCGAACCATAATTAATGACTATTTTAAAACTAAATTATTAAGCTTCGTTTTAGTTTCATGCATTAAAATTTTGATTAAGACCATTTTTGTCACCCGACTAAATATTGAACATATTCATCACTGCTTAACTCCTGTAATCTAACATCTTCAGCGTGAATTAACCATAATAATCTTTTTTTCCAACGCCTAAATTTTCAGAGAACATAAAAAAAATCTGTTTTTCATAATACGTGAGAAAAATTGAATTGTACATCGGGCTTAGTATATATATATATATATATATATATATATATATATATATATATATATATGTGTGTGTGCGTGTGTGTGTGTGTGTGTGTAGGGGTCAGCGATCTGTTTCGCTGACCTCTGACCCAAACACAGAACAGTTAATATATAAGATTACATTGTCGTTTGAGTCAGTCGCTTAATCTGGGTCAAATACATTTGAAATACAACAGATAAAATATCACTTTGGTTTTGACAGCAAGGTCAAAAAACCAGCTGCGCAAATCTGCACTGGCACTGAAATTCGAGGAATTGGATTTAGAAAAAAAACATAGATGCTAAAATCCTACTTACTACATCATACAAAATAGATTATGTTAAAAATATTAAACCAGATAACATTGATGCCGCAGGGTCACCACTGATATATATATATATATATATATATATATATATATATATATATATATATATATATATATATATATATTATATGAGGAGATTATCCGACAGTATGTGGTGTTAAGTAGACAAACATGGGATGTTTTAGAAAATGGATCTGTATTGTAGGTAGTGATGTCGACGATGCAACGTTTCGGTCTGTTAGACCTACTTCATGACTTTAGGAACAGAGTTATTGCTTCATTAGAAAGAAAATGTTCACTACTGAAGCAAGAACTCTATTCCTAAAGTCCTGAAGAAGGTCTAACAGACCGAACGTTGTATCGTCGACTACCTACAGTAAACATACATTTTGTACAACATCCCGTGTTTGTCTACCTTTCACCACACACACACACACACACACATTATATACATATATATATATATATATTATATATATATATATATATATATATATATATATTTCGTCACGTAATTAAAATAATGTAAAAACATTATATCAATAAAATAAATTTTAATTAAAAAAGATACAAAATAAACACCAAATAAAATCCATACATATTTTTCTACTCCATACAGGAGTTACTAAATAGGATTTATATATATATATGTTTTCATTAATTATATTTTATTTTAATTCATGCTCACACACACACACACACACACACACACACACACACACACACACACAGCGTAAGTGAGTGTCTATGTCACTTTACATCCGTTGTCTTAGCGTTCCTCATAATTGAAAACATCCAAAGAACGTTAGTTTTTCTTTCAAAATTTTTAAAAATAGATTGGCCGACAAAGCAAAAGACTCTCACAGTCTTCTTATTCTCTGTGATAAATCTATTTTTCCCCAAATCAACAAAAGCCCTGATGAAGATCTATTGAAACAGATCGAAACACTGCAACGTTGGCGAAATAAACATTACTCGTTTTATGAACTTGTATTTTTTCAATTTTTCACTATATTACATACTGTCGGATTCACTTCTACTTTCTCTTCACACACACACACACACACACACACACACACACACACATATATATATATATATATATGTGGGAGTAAATATGGAAATAAATCCGACAATATTAAGAAATTTGAAAAAACAAGTGTTCCAAAAATAAGATGAATTTAATTATCGACGCTTAAAGTTTCGGTTTCTTTAAACCTTCATCGGGATGTATTATAGGGTGGAGAAATTGATTTTATCTCCTGTCATCTATAAAACATCCATTAATTTCTTCACCCCATAATAAATCTTGATAAAGGTTTAAAGAAACCGAAACGTTTAAGCGTCGATAAATAAATTCATCTCATTTTTGGAAGACTTGTTTTTTCAAATTTCGTATATATATATATATATATATATATATATATATATATATATATATATATATATTATGTGTATACATGGGCGATTGTGTTAGCGGGTGTTGTTATGGGTATACGCGTTTGTGCAAATAAGAATCTAGGCATGTATACATATGAATATGTGTGTATGTGTGTATGTGGAGATATACATATGTAAACAGAGCGAGAGAAAAGAGAGAGAGAAAGAAGGAGAGTGAAACAAACGACAAACTACTTGTACACCAAAGCTCAAACCGAAGGGAGAGATTCAGCGTAAGGTTGCAAGAACACTACAGCACATATACAAATGAATGGATATTTGTTGTATATTATTACGCAGGTGCGTTGGCTTGATGACAAGTGGCTAACACGCTGCTTTGAAACCAATGGTAACAATCGCATCTTAAATGTATTGTACTTTATATCAAATAATTACAGCGCTTACACCTGTAATCGAGCACTTTATTTTCAATTTTCCAATATTAAAAAAAAAATACGGATATCATCATGTCACACTAGCTGCACGGATATCCATGACAATCCCTCGCCAGCCGTCCCTATCATTCATTGCCCCTTGGAGGTCCTCTGCACAGCATCCATTATCCGACTATGTATGTCTTTGTTGAACGACCTACTTTGGCGTGCCCATGTGATGGCTTCCACAGAAAACGTCACTTCACTTCTTCAGCGTGTCTTGTTCGCCTCACACAGATGGTGGTGACATATGGGGCCGTACAGGTGTTTTCTCGTGGGTGTTGTTTCCACGTCTTGTTTAAGATTGCACGCAGCAGTCTTGTGCAGCTCCAATCTAGCTTATTCTCCAAGTGCTTCGTTAGGATCCAAGTAGTGCAGCCGTACAGTAGCACTGATACAACTACGGCTTGGAAGAATGTATGTGAGATCGGATTTCCATGCTTCCATATATGTTAGTAGGTATGAATGTAGTGATATAAGTAAGCAGACTACATTGCTTAACAACAATAATTCTGTGTTGTCAAAATGAAATCTGTTTAATTTTTTGGTGCCATTGTAACAATCAGTTCAGTTCATTGAAATATTTCAATTCACATCGTAGACAGTTTTCATAAGTTCAGCAGAACATTGAGCAGGCTAATTTATCATGCTTATTTAGCGGACAGAAACGATAGTCTCGCTACAAATCTAATTGGGTAAGGTTCGACAGGCAAACCAAGTTACATTGTTATTTAGGATTTCTCAGTAGATCTCTTTTAAAATTGAAGTCTGTGTATATTCATGTGGAGATTTCCCGCTGGATGTCTCATAATTAAAACAGATAGCCTAGTTCAGGGTAGAATGTCTCTGATACTTGAGATAGAGGTACTGGCGTTTGAGACGATTTCTTGTTCAATGCCTGACTTAAAACAGAGAGGATCTTATTTCTTGAATGTTTTTACGAGGGTATTGCACATTTTTGAAAAATGATGTGTAACGAGTTCGTAATAAAATCTGGTTAATGTCATGTTTATATTTGTACATAAAAATGATTTACCTGTTGCTAATAATGACATACTAAAGGGAATTACACAGTGTAATGGGTAAGCCACATAAATATGTTTATAAGAGCAACTTTTACTCAGCTTAGAATGTACTTTACTTAGTCTAGCACACAGGCTACCATGATATACCCATATTATGGTATCAGCTGTTCCATAGATTCGAAAAGCAATCTAGCATTATTGTGACAGAAGAAACAAACCTTAATAGATATATTCGTCCGAGCCATTTGCAGCTTTTCATTGTTGATTTATTTACACAGTTCTGAAAAATTGGAATTTACGCAAATTGGCCTGGTGATCAGCATTTGATCAGCTTTCAGTTTCTTCATTGCATCTATATGTATAAACGAAAGTTTGGTGTGTACGTGTCGACTTAAAACTCCGAAAAGAGAAGTCACTCAGATTCGAAATCTTACATACACATTAATATCCTTCTTACTAAGAAACACACCAAATTTGGTTATTGATATTTACTGATTAAGGGATATAATTAATTAATTAAACCAAAATCAACCGATTTCCGAAACTGACCGTATACCAGCTCCTGCTGATAATAACATATTGTTCGCTGACTGCTTTAGCGATACCAGCAGTTTATAAAAGAATGTTTACTCAAGGAATCCAAAAATGCTATCAAAAAAGTCTGACAGTTAACCAATTTAAAATTATTAATGGTTTCTGATTTGCAAAATTTTAACTTATGTTGTAGCTTCAGTTCTGGGCAAACACCAAACTATCTTTTTGGTACAAATAATCTAAAATATATCTGAAATAATAATAGAAAAAAATGTCTTAGATTCAGTGCCACATCGGGATATTGATCTTTCTAGGAAAAAATCAGAAATCATCAATAACATAAAATTGGTTGACTTTCAGACACTTTCAATAGCATTTTTGGATTCCTTGGGCAAAAATTATTTTATAAATCAATTATGAGAAGGAAAATTTTAGAACTCATTTTACAAACAAAAATAGATTACAACAATTAGCCATTTTCGCGAACCCCACCAAATTTGGAGAGCTAAAGATCGACATAAGTCCGCCAATTTTTGGAACTGGTAACCAAATTTTGAGGAATCTCTAATTTTCACACGGTCCACATCTGAAGGGGTGTGTGACAATTTTACTTTTTTCTGGATCATTTGACATGGAATTGTCCAAATATCAGTTGGTTGTAGAAGTCTATACATTATATAAATAAATTTCAAAATGGTTTTACATCTGTTTTAGATTTAAATTCTACCAATCTTACGACTATTAGCAAGAATATGACCTCGCTGAGCGCAAGTATATAATTTCTAATATAATAAAATATTATATTCAATTAGAAAGACCAACGAAACTAAATAAGAACGAATATAAAAATGTTACACATATTATAATGTTATTTTCATTGCTTTCTATATAAAATTATTTATAGGATTGCTTTTAATACATTTGAGAATAAAATGATAGTATTAGAAATAAGCAGCAGCAAATAATTATTTATTTAACCCAGTTTTATTAAAATCATTATGCTAATTATTCTCACCATATACTATAAAAATCTTTATTTCTTAGATATAAAATCAAATATATGCACCCTTCGGGTGCAAGTATTTGGGTTTTGATGTAATAAAATATTGTATCAAATTAGAAACTATTTAGAAAATGATAAACTGAGGGGGTATAATCGAAAAATAGAACAGCTTTAAATCTAACTCTTCCATCATTTTCTTTCACTCCCGTCTTTCATTTTTCCTAATTTATCTATTTAGTTAGATTATGAAGTATTTAATAAAATTACAGTTCTTTCGTCTTGTTTATGGATTTCTTTTAAGATTTATCCCCGAGATTTTTGCTCAGATTCGTTAAGAGAAAACCAAACAATTAGAAATCAATAATACTAAGCATATATTTATTAAAATCAAATTTTAAATATCAATATACAAATTAGCCTCCTCGTTCACACTGTAAACCGCTATTTTGTTGTATATATAAATACAATTACATGTTATTTGTATATAGATATGGTCAACAGTATTAATAAGGTATAACAAATTTTATTAATAATTCTGGTTTAAATAAAAATAAATTCATGATAAATGTGACGTCAATAACTAAGGGAATTGTGACTTGAATAGTGATTTAGTTTCGGTTACAGACAGACAAACACACAATATCCATTATAATAAGATATAACATATATTTCAGTACTTTAAATGCATTAATAATATGGGTAGTTTTGCGGTTAATGTAACTCAGCTAGATATTAATATAGATGATTGTTAAAAAATATGCTAATTAAGATAAAATAATGACTATTTCATAATTATTGAGAATATAACTTATATTACTAAGGAAATCTTTTCGTCGCTGGTGACGTAGTTTCGGTTACAGAGAGTTACGTAATCTTCATTATAATAAAATTAAAATCAATAAGTTGAGTCATGTAAGGGTTAATGGTTTATTAATACTTTATACTTTATACTTTATATCTTTATACTTATATCCGTATTTATATGAAGAGTCATCAACCAGCGTTATTGATCAAAACGAAACGTCATATGGGAACCAATGTTTAGGAAAATTATTTTTTTTGGCAAATTTTATCAAAATGCCAACGAAATTCACACGAAAATATTCCCACTTGCCTGAGAAGTGGCATTTAGTTTTATGACTTTATCAAATAGTCGTCTTCAAATAGATATAAATGGAGATAATAATCTGGGAAAAAAAACGGATAAACCTTTGAAAAGTTGTTAAAAGATAATCAAACTGATATCAGAATAATGAAATAAAATAGAATAAATAATTCCAAGTTTTTACATTAGCTTTGTGGGTAAAAATTCTGAGAATAAAATGAAACTATGACTGATATTGCAAAATGAAAAATACGGGTCATTTTTGCTTGAGTAAGCAAGGCACAAAAAGAAGTGAAACAGAGAGAAATATAAGCCCCCACAACAAGGAGGGCCAAATGGAAGGAAAGGCAACAGTAGCCTCAGCAAGAATCACTATTTGTGTGCAGCCAGTGCAAAGGATACAGCCTTCCAAGTATTGGTCTGCTTAGCCATTAACGCAGATATAAATGGACACTACGCCATCGTCTTAAGTAGACGGCAGTATGCCAACAACAACAACAACAAAAACATATATATATATATATATATATATATATATATATATTAAATAAGTGTATTTGGAAGCATTTTTTTCTTTTATAACCTGATATATATATATATTATATATATATATATATATATATAAGATTTTTGTTTATTTTAGAAACGTTGCTGAATAAAGTATATATTAAATTTTTACTTGAAGGCACTTACAACTCATGTATCGCATAAAATTCGATACTTTTTCTTATAGAAAATGAACTTGACAAGTGTAATCCCGGCAAAGGATGGCTCGGTGTGTAGAATACCGTACAGACTGTTTCGACTTTATTAAGTCTCATCAGCGGTATATACTAACGATTTCCCTCCGACAGAAATCGAAACCGGGACTTCAGCAGACACAGTGAAACACTAGTGAAACACTTTTAACGCCTCGGCCACAGTACACAGCTGACCATCCTAGCGAAATTAAGCTTGTCAAGTGATACTTACACGCCTCTACCATAATAGGTAAGGGGGTGTTATTGGGAGAATAATAACAAACAGACCGTATGCCCTTCGGCGAAGTGAATAAGATTTTTGGATGTTTGTTTATTTAGAAACGTTGCTGAATAAAGTATATATTAAATTTTTACTTGAAGGCACTTACAACGCATGTATCGCATAAAATTCGATACTTTTTCTTATAGAAAATGAACTTGACAAGTGTAATCCCGGCAAAGGATGGCTTGGAGTGTAGAATACCGTACAGACTGTTTCGACTTTATTAAGTCTCATCAGCGGTATATACTAACGATTTCCCTCCGACAGAAATCGAAACCGGGACTTCAGCAGACACAGTGAAACACTAGTGAAACACTTATATCGCCTCGGCCACAGTACACAGCTGACCATCCTAGCGAAATTAAGCTTGTCAAGTGATACTTACACGCCTCTACCATAATAGGTAAGGGGGTGTTATTGGGAGAATAATAACAAACAGACCGTATGCCCTTCGGCGAAGTGAATAAGATTTTTGGATGTTTGTTTATTTTAGAAACGTTGCTGAATAAAGTATATATTAAATTTTTACTTGAAGGCACTTACAACGCATGTATCGCATAAAATTCGATACTTTTCTTATAGAAAATGAACTTGACAAGTGTAATCCCGGCAAAGGATGGCTCGGTGTGTAGAATACCGTACAGACTGTTTCGACTTTATTAAGTCTCATCAGCGGTATATACTAACGATTTCCCTCCGACAGAAATCGAAACCGGGACTTCAGCAGACACAGTGAAACACTAGTGAAACACTTTTATCGCCTCGGCCACAGTACACAGCTGACCTTACCTATTATGGTAGAGGCGTGTAAGTATCACTTGACAAGCTTAATTTCGCTAGGATGGTCAGCTGTGTACTGTGGCCGAGGCGATAAAAGTGTTTCACTAGTGTTTCACTGTGTCTGCTGAAGTCCCGGTTTCGATTTCTGTCGGAGGGAAATCGTTAGTATATACCGCTGATGAGACTTAATAAAGTCGAAACAGTCTGTACGGTATTCTACACACCGAGCCATCCTTTGCCGGGATTACACTTGTCAAGTTCATTTTCTATAAGAAAAAGTATCGAATTTTATGCGATACATGAGTTGTAAGTGCCTTCAAGTAAAAACTTAATATATAATATATATATATATATATATTACTGAAAAATATATAAGATAAGTCAGTTTTTCCTTTAACATTAATAACCAGAACTATTCGTATATTAAGATAACAAAATGCAGACATATCAATCACAATGGTCAGTTACATCTAAATATATATTATATATATATATATATATATATATATATATGCGCGTGCGTGTGTGTGTATGTATGCGTGTACGTATGTGTGTAGGTATGTGTGCCCGTGCGCGGGTGGGTGTATTTAATTAGTCAGTGTTTAATCATAAAGACAAGAATAAAAATAATTTAAATATCTACCGCTGAATTCAACAACAAGAAAAGCAAATATTCCTCAAAATTCAACATTAATTTTTTATTTTATTTTAACTAACAATGATTAGTGAAAATAAGGAAGCATCAAATTAATAATCTCGATTTAAGCTCGAAAAAACACACTTATGGAATACACATACACACACACACTCACCCACACACACTACACACACACACACACACACACTACACACACACACACACACACACATATATATAATATATATATATATGTGGAATTTGTGGAAAAAAGTGTCTTATCGGTGAAAATGGTCACAGTGGTCAGTTGATTCAAGTTTCACACTGATAAATATATAGGCGTGTGTGTGTGTGTGTGTGTGTGTGTGTGTGTGTGTGTGTGTAGAATTAAAGAAAGGGTACGTCTCCTGTTTAAACAATTTTAAATTTCGAGCTTTCTGGCCGACTTTTTTACATTTGGATAGAATCCGTGGATTAGTCCACTACTATTAACTTGGGAAAAAAACTGGAAAACAAACACATCACCCCTAATGATGACATATCGAAGCGCCGAAAGTACTTGGGATAAAAACTTCGATAGACTAATCCAGAGATTCCATCCAAATGTAAAAAAAGTTAGCAGAAAGCTTGAAAAGATTGTTTATAAAATTGTTTAAACAGGAGACGTACCCTTTCTTTAATTCTACACACACACACACACACACACACACACACACACGCGCCTATATATATATATATATATATATATAATATATATATATATATATATATATATATTTGCGCTAAGGTTACTAACAGTTTCTCGCCTATGCGATCTTAAGAAGATCGCACAGGAGAGAAACTGTCAGTAACAAGGTGTTGATTCCATGTCTACGCTAACTTAACTCAAATATAAACGATCTGTCAATGATATTGAGCGCTGTCTGTTTGGAAATATAACACCCATGTTATATATATATATATATATATATATATATATATATATATATATATATATATATTGTACGGGTTTCGCGTATGCTTCACGTATTTGATGACAAGGTTAAGGCAGCGATATAATAAATATAAAGTGGTCAATACGTTAGTAGAGCAAATATATATATATATATATATATATATATATATATATATATATATATATATATAACTCAGTCAGTAGAGCGTTCGGCTAAAAACCACAAGGTTCCTAGTTCGATACCGATCCTCAAGAACTCAGCGTATGAGTAGTACAGTGATCTGTGCGATAAAGTAAGGAGCTGATGGTAGGTGTGGCGCTCCGCCTCAGATGCCAAACAATCTCCTTGGTCTAGCGCTATTGAAAAGGGGATACACTCCTTCGCTGACTGGGTGATACCAACTTTAGGCCGCCCCGACGAATTTACTTTACTTTTTACTTATTACATACATACATATATATATATATATATATATATATATATATATATATATATATATATATAATCAATAAGTTTCATGCTTACGCAATCCTCAGATGATTGCGTAAGTATGAAACTCAAAGTTATGAGTTTCAATCATCCATAATATCATTACTATTTATTGTAAATCTGGTCTGCTTTATTAGCATTGAGCACCTTTTTATGCCAATACTTTTCTCATTTATTCTATATTCATTCTATATTATATATATATATACATATATATATATATATATATATGTGTGTGTGTGTGTGTGTGTGTGTGTGTGTGTGTGTGGATGACTATATATACTGTCCAGCCCTGGTAGGTTGAACACTTTGAGGGGATTTTGCTGACGACCGCCGACTAACCTTAAATGCAACGCTCTCTTATAAGCCGGATGTAGCACTGTCTAGCGGTCTTTATATATACATACGTATGTATTTATCAGTTAATATCCTCTATCCAGTCTATAGGTGTGCTGATGGCTGAGTAGTCAAGAAGTCAATTAAATCAATTGGGTTTCTATTCCGGGTGGAGGTAGCCTTCTACTATATAGCCATACAGAAGAAACGTAATACGTCGAAACACGGTATATGTGGATGACTCTCTCTAAATAAATAAATAAATAAATATATATATTTATATATATGAAAGTAATTGGTAATTTGCTTGAACATTGTTAAGTATGTTATTATATATTAATGATTTGAAGGCAATTACAATGCATATAAAAATAAAACAAAAATATGTTTTTTTGTCTTATCGATTTTAAAGTAAACTTTATCTTCAGAGACGATTTTCAGAAATGGACGCGTTTTTTTGTGTCGTTATTTTTTTTTTTTTATCTTATAAACACGCGTCTCGTGGTGTTCATTTTTTTTAACGTCACGCGGAAGGTCGTGATAGTCGTAATAGCCGTTGTTCATTCAATTTCAATTTTATTATTTTCATCTATATATAACAATCTCTTTGGTCTAGCGCTATTGAAAAGGGGATAGACTCCCTCGCTGACTGGCTGATACCGACATTAGGCCGCCCCAATGACTTTACTTACTTTTTTACATATATACGCATTTATATGTGTGTGACAGAGGAGGGGAGTGTGTCTATGTGTGTGTGTGTGTGTGTGTGTGGTGTTTGTCTGTTGCATAAAGATATTTTGGCAAAATAACATCTTGAAAACAAAGCCTATTTATTGCAGTCTGAGAAATCACTCGAGTGTAAAAATTTCACGTATTTTTTCTTCTGTAAAATCTACTGCCATCTTTCACCAGTCGTTTCTCTTGTTTACAACTTCTGGCTTTTAACAATGAAAACAAAACTCATGTATTTTTTTATCTCCCGTAATTAAAAATAAGAAGAATAAAATTTTAAAATGGGTACAACGTCTAATGAACAGAATTTTGGACTATCGTGTTACCAATTTGAAAGTAACAATCTAAGCTTAGTAAATATGGTTTGTTTTTTCTCTGGGAAGAATTTTGAAAAAGATATTGCGAAAACAAGGTAATCGATTGCAAACAAAATTGTTGTTGCTAATTTAAACCAAAAAGAAAAAAAAGAAAAGAAAACATGTTTTTCTGTGTGGCATTTACACTTGCCGTCGAATATGAAGGAGAATTGCGAGATTTTTTTGTAAATTTATTAGTAAAAATGAGAATATAATAATTAAAATATTTCTAATATATATATATATTATTTCACTTTACCACCCCACCACACAACCTTACACAAATCAAATGTATTTTAATATACCACGCATTTCCAACAACGCAATCTCGAATACAAGCAGAAACCAAATGGATTTTATAATTACGAACTCACGTGAGGGGACTAAACGCCGATATCGGAATACTCTGTTATTACAAATATTTTACAGACGCTGCCGCTGTCAATAACAACAAAGACAAAGGATCCGTTGAACAGGAGCGAGATTCATTTGAAGAAGGGAATCTAACGATCCCGAAAATTTATGATAACAAATAATAAAAAAATAAGTGAACCCAGTACTCCATAACATCGAGTTCCTTCATTTATTTTTAAATGCTTCATAATAACGCCCAACTTCAACATAAAAAAGACACACACACACACACACACACACACACACATATATATATATATATATATATATATATATATATATATATATCCAGACCATTCTTGATAAATTATTTGATACATCACAAGTATTTGGAATTACTTTCAGTATAAAGAAAACATACAATCCACAAGATGTAGGCATATAAAACGCTGTGATAATTAAATTATCATACTGTTGTATATCCACAGGTCATGACAGTTTATTATTATTATTAAAATTATAAAATTATTATTAGTATCAATATCCAGACCATCACTATTAAATATTCCTGGCAGCAGAAGAAAACATTAAGGAAAGAAATCACAAAATCATTTAAAGTCAGCAGCACAGATAAAAACATAAAAATACAAACATTAATAGGACTAGCAAATATATGCACCCTTCGGGTGCAAGTATTTAGGTTTTGATGTTATAAAATATTGTATCAAATTATAAACTATTTAGAAAATGATAAACTGAGGGGGTATAATCGAAAAATAGAACAGCTTTAGATCTAACTCTTCTATCATTTTCTTTCACTCCCGTCTTTCATTTTTCCTAATTTATCTATTTAGTTAGATTATGAAGTATTTAATAAAATTACAGTTCTTTCGTCTTGTTTATGGATTTCTTCTAAGATTTATCCCCGAGATCTTTGCTCAGATTCGTTAAGAGAAAACCAAACAATTAGAAATCAATAATACTAAGCATATATTTATTAAAATCAAATTTTAGATATCAATATGCAAATTAGCCTTCTCGTTCACACTGTAAACCGCTGTTTTGTTGTATATATAAATACAATTACATGCTATTAATATGTAGATATGGTCAACAGTATTAATAAGGTATAACAATTTTATTAATAATTGAGGTTTAAATAAAAATGAATTCATGGTAAATGTGACGTCAATAACTAAGGGAATTATGACTTGAATAGTGATTTAGTTTCGGTTACAGACAGACAAACACACAATCTCCATTATAATAAGATAGGTGAATATTTTTGACAAGACAATAAAAACCACAGCTGATCAAGTGGGATTAAAAGGGTCCCAGATTTCTGACAAAATTTGAAGATTTGAATTTGTTTTTTTTTTTGTTTCAATTTCTCACCACGAATCTTGTGTTACAGATTTATTTATGTATTTTAAAAAAATTAGATAATTATAACTGTACCATTGATAATCTTTTGATAAATCGTAAGATATGTTTTTTTGTTAAATCAGCTTAATTCTCCTTCTAATGAAGTCTAATGAAATAAATATGAAAACGATAATTGTCTTTGTTTTCAATTTTCAATCATCAAAATAATAAATTTCTAAGCAATTAAATGCGATAAAACAATGACATTTCTCATATTATAAAAAAATACAAAATAAATGTTTAATTTCATATTATTCCACCATGTGCCATGCTACCTTGTAGTAGTATAAACAATGTTCAGAATATATTAAGTTTATGACTAACGCGCAAGTTAATTGCCTATTTCCCACTGGAACCAATTGTAAAAACATATCACGTTATTGAAAATCAGAAAACAATATCTGATAATTGCACTGAATTGTTTAATGTAGTTTTCTATTAAACTTCTGTTGAAACGCATGCCTATGCTTCATTATTATAGAAAAAGAAAAGAAAGAATTTCGTAACCACAAGTGACTCTGTTTTTAATTGGTTGAGAATTATACTTAATTGTGGACAGCAACCAACTGGGAATTTTCAGGTGCTTTTTCAACTGATTAACCGAAAGAGTAAACACGCTACAACCAGTCGCGTATCTTGCCAAAATCAGGAATAAATAAAATTAAAAAACTATGACAAAAACGATTTCTTCTACTTTGTATTCTATTAAAATTTACATACAACCATCGATAAGATTATATTACTATTGAAATATTTCTTAGTGTTGTATACTCTCTTTCCTTACTTTCTTACTTCTATTATTCTTCTTCCAGCGTCTCTTCTAACATCTCTTCTAGTGTCTGGACTTCGTCTTGGAGACTTCGTCTTGGGGACTTCGTGTCTGGTCTTCCATTGGGAATTCCTCTTTATAAGAAGCCTTGTGTCATTGGTAGTTTTTAGATAATAACACAAGACTTCGATTTAACTTAGATCATATTTTATTCTGAAATCCCCACCAGACTACCTGCGCAGATTGAGTCGGCACCGTGCATACTACCGTCGTGGCTTTGGCCGATCTGACTAAAACTCTCTCTAATCTAAACTGGAAGAGGGTCTTCTCCACCGATTCTCACGGTATCCACCGGAAGAATCAGGATGAGAGCAAGCCTTGTCATTCAATCCTTCAAGGCCGCCGGCTGAAACTTATAACAGCCATTTTTGTTTCTACACTACCGTAAATAAGTATTAGGAATCTAATAATTATGTAACATTAGAAAGAACGCTGACAAATTGTCAAATTAAATTTATTCACATAATTGTTTTTTTATTCCAATATCCACCAAGAATATGTAGCCTGTAGCTTTATAAGCATAACACAGTTTTTTACAGAAACTCTATCCGGGTAAGACAAGCACCACATGCTGGAAACTGCTGAGGAAGGGAAAACGAGCTCATAAGAGACGTTCTTCTATGGGAACTTACATGGACACATCAGTGTGAGTCGGCCAGCTAAAGTCTACATCGATTTGTGAATACTGACTACTATGCAGAGGAACTTTCAGGAACGATTGCTGAATAGGGACGGGTAGTGAGGACGAGTTATGGAGATGGGTGATGAATATGGTCATAAAGATAGCGTTTATTTCTTAACAATACATTCCCGCCAAACCATTTTCATTCGTTCTTAGGTGAAAGCTACATTTGTTGATTATAGAACTAGCCTAAGATTCTTTCTTTTTTTATTTTTACATTTATTATATTTATGTAACTATTATCTTTTCCTTTTCTTTCTTTTTTTCTATTTTTCTTTTTCTTTTTTTTTATCTTCTTTTTTTTCATTTCTGCCACTTAAACAACAGATTCAGAGTAAAGAATGATAAGATCTGGAATTAGTGGTGTTATCGCGAGAAAAGACAAATTTCAAAATGCTTCTACTAATTTTTTAACAACTTGATCAAATTAGTAACTCTTTTTATTCGAACAGTTAACGCTTTCACGGTATCATCCTCAAAATTCTTCTGAGAAACATCTCCACAATTCCACCATGAAACTTCCTCACAAAATACATTCCCTTACAAAAGAACATGATAGTCTAAATAATTGTATATACTATTCTCTAATATGAGAAAAGAAACGACTGCCTTAATTATTTGTCTGAATTCTTTTGATTAGCTTGATCAGTCGGTAGAGCGTTCGGCTAAAACCACAAGGTTCCTAGTTCGATACCGGTCCTCGCCAACTCAGCGTATGAGTAGCACAGGGATCTGTGCTGTAAAGTAAGGAGCTGACGGTAGGTGTGGTGCTCCACCTCAGACGCCAAAAAACAATCTCCTTGGTCTAGCGCTATTGAAAAGGGGATAGACTCCCTCACTGACTGGCTGATACCGACTTTAGGCCACCCCGATGACTTTACTTTACTTATATGTTTATAATGTGTATTATTCAGCAAGTTAATCTACTTAAATCGTAGGCTATTTTTATGGCTATGAGCCAGTCCATTTGGTAGAGTGTCGAGGGGGTGTTACCTGATCTACAACACTACTGAAAGCGATTTTAATTCTTTTCGTAATCGGGAGCCTTCACGGAACTTCGAACCGAACTTTTTTTAATTTTAATCGAGGGGGTAAACTGTTCCCATTGCTTTAACTAAGACCATGTATAAGTGTTAAGATATGTTAACCTACATGGCGCAACGGATTAAGGGATTGAGTAATATATCAATATATGAACAATTAAAACATTGATACTGCGATTACGTATGAATTTTTTACCTGTTTAAAATGACTGAAGACACATTTCTGTTGTTTATATAATTAGATCTCAAAACCCCTAAACTGAATTTGGTATAAATTAACCCTATGAGGGTTAACATACAGTAAAATAACCGATGAAGGAAACAACCATACATGACTGCTATTGAAAGAAATGGTGTATATCATATATATCATCATCATCATGTTGCGCCATAAGCACGGATGTACATGACAATCTCTCGCCAACCCTCCCTATCATTTATTGTCCATTCAGCATCCAGCATCTTCACATAGTTGGTCAATGTAGGTCCGTGGTGTGTAGCCCACACTAGCATGTCCGTGTGTTGGCTTCCACAGGAGAACGTCGCTTATGAGCTCGTCCTTCATTCTCCAGCAGTGTCCAGCATGCTTGTCCGTCTCATTTGAATTGTTTGTGAGATGGGGGTGCAGGTGGCCATACCGCTCATGAGGTGCTGTTTCCACGATTTGTTCAAGACTGCACGCAGCATTCATGTGCAGCTCAATAGCCAAAAGCTCAAAAGAGACCATCATATATATATATATATATATATATATATATATGTATATGTGTGTGTGTGTGTGTGTGTGTGTGTGTGTTATATACACCACTTCGTTCAATGGCAATTATATATATGCCAATTATATATATATATATATATTATGCCATTATATATATATATATATATTATGTATATATATATATTTGTGTGTGTGTGTGTGTGTGTGTGTGTGTGTGTGTATGTGTGTGTGTGTGTGTAGGTGCGTAGTTTTATTGTTAGAGTCGTAGGAAATGGACTCGTTGACCTGAGTTTAAATCTTGGACGATGCTGTTTGCATTTCACCTAGCACTAATACCCTTTGTGAAAGAAAGGTATGAATCCATATATTCTCCCTCCAGCTATCGGTAAATAGTAGGGCAGGCTGGGCTCTTTCATCTTGGAGAGGTAACCAGTCTAACAGAAGGAAACCTCTGAATACAAACCTGTTAAACTCCGCATGAAAAATTAACCTTTGTCGTATCCTACTCGTGTGGAAGGGTTGGTATATATATATACCAACTCCTCAGTACGAGCAGGATTCGACACAGGGTCAATATCTTAAGCGGAGTTTAACCGGTTTAGAATTCAGAGTTTTCCTACTCCTAGACTGGTTACCTATCCAAGAGCCCGGTATATTCTACTATTTACCCATAGCTGGAGGGAGGGTAGTTGGATAGATACATTTTCTAATTGTATTAGCGCTATAGGAAATGTAAACAACCTAGTCTAGGGTTTGAACTCGGGTCGACGAGTCTTGCTACTGCGCACCTAATGTCATGTATATCTAAACGACATGCAAACAAATATTGCCTTTTCGAGGAAACATCCAAAGTGAAGATTTATAACAAAAAATTAAAGAACTCGCGAAGCAAATATGGATTGTCAATTTATTTAAAGTTTTTCCATTGGATAAATGTTATTTTCTTTTTTAAAGTCAATGATTGGATGCAATTTTCTAGCGATAAGTTAATTTGTTTGCTTTTTGCTAACCTTCGCACTTCCGGTCAAAGTATCATTTCCTATCAATAAGTGATCTGTTCTTTTCTGCTTAAATTACGATAAAGCTCGCCACCTCAGGCCGTTCACAGAACAGTTTTAATAGACTGTAACAATTCTAAAAGATGTGTAGTCAGTCATTGATTTTATACACAACATTCAACAATATTGATCCAAAAAGCATATATTTTACAAACACACACACACTCACACACATATCTCTCTCTCTCTCTTTTCTCGCCCACTTTCTCTCTGTCTCTCTCTCCTATATATATAATATATATATATATATATATATATATATATTATATATTGATGTTGTTATGGCGTCCATTTATGGTTCTTTGTCAATATATCTGATGATTATATATATTTAATCATATATATATATATATATATATATATATATATATGTGTGTGTGTGTGTGTGTGTGTGTGTTGTGGGGTTTTAAGGGTTAAAAATAAGACAAACGACTGGTAACAAAAGGAGTGGAAATTTACGGCAAAGAAAGTGGAGATTGCGTCAGACCAATACAGTTACGAGCTGACTCGCATTTACTTCATTAAGCCACAATTGTTCCTGGTACTTATAGTAGCCGTCGGCGCATTCCATTTATGTCAATAGGTTATATCACCTATAACAAAATATATGCATGTGTGTGTGTGTGTGTGTGTGTGTGTGTGTGTGTGTGTGTGTGTTTGTGTGTGTGTGTGTTATATTCTAGCAAGAATATGCAACTTCCGTGCGTAAGTTTCGATGGAATAAAATATATTAGTTTCAATATGATGAAATATATTAGATTAGAAAGACTAACGAAATTGAATAAGAACACATATAAAAATATTAGACTTATTTTAATTATATTTTAATTGGTTTCTATATAAAATCATTTATAGGATTGATTTTAATACGTTGAAGAAAAAGACAACGATATTAAACATCAATAACATAAATAATTATTTATTAAACTCGGTTTTCTTAAAATCATTATGCTAAATAACTACAGCCTATATTACGTAAGCCTTTATTTCTTAGTGAAATATAACATACATGGCAGGATTTAAAATAAACTAATAACAAGGGCAACATTAATAAATAAGATTTATTCTATTCTATGTATCAATTAATGATAATATAAATACTCATTGATAAACTTTGTAATTCCTGATGGTATCGTGACGTAAGCCGTGATGTTGTTACGACAGACTGACACTGAATCTACTTTATAATAAGATATATATATATATATATATATATATATATATATATATATATATATATATATATGTCTGTGTGTGTGTGTGTGTGTATTAGGGAAAAACAAGCAATAATTGTCCCTAATATATATATATATATATATATATATATATATATATATATATATATATATATATAATACAGACATATATATAATATCGATCAGTACATATATTCATTAGATGATGATTCTAGGTTCAGGCATGGATTCGGACCCGAAGCACCATTACACACACACACACACACACACACACATATATATATATATATGTGTTGTGTGTGTGTGTGTGTGTGTGTGTGTGTGTGTCTGTGTCTGTGTGTGTGTATATACTTATAATATATATATAATAGACATCAGCGTGGATATGCTAATCCCACAGTGTGACAACAAACGAACAAAGTCTAGTTGTATTGTGAGATACGGAAGAGGCGCTCTGGGTTAGGGGTAATGGTGCTTCGGGTTCCAAAATTCAATCGTTCTCAGTTGAACACAAAATTGGATGCTCGCTCTCGTCTTTGGTCTCTCTTCACACACGCACTCACACACACACACACACACACACACACACACACACACATATATATATATATATATATA
>CM042137.1:151380820-151400820 GCA_023376005.1 Doryteuthis pealeii
AAAATAACAGTTTCTGATGTGAGCAAAAAACGGCATTCCATGAATAAATGTTTAACTGTCAAAGGTGTTTGACATGTTTCACATTGTGGTTGTTGTTCTTGTTTGAGTAAATAGGAATGCGTTAGTCTTGTATGACCAATGTGTAATCGGGACACATTGACACAATGATAATATTGGAAATACTTTAATGTAATTATAACAAATTAAGTGGAAGTCTTTGTATTGTCATCAAATCAGAGTGATGAATTAAATTAAGACTTAGTTTGAATATTTAACAAGAGTTTAGAGCTTTTGTTATGTTATGAAGATTTCCCAATGTATTGCGTGAAATTATCATTTTTGCGTATTATTTCGATTTTTTTACTATTGTCCTCATCTTTATTGCTATATACACAACGTTCAGACCGGTGTGTCCTCCAGACTTTTTTTCGGTGTTTCTTGTCGAAATTGGAAACCTTCTTCTCGAACTTAGTAGTTTTCATGACGTAATTTTAACAAGAAACACCTGAAGAAGGCCGATGAGCATATCAGCTGAAACTCTGAGTATATAACAATATAGATGAGGACAACAGTGAAGTCCAAATAATACAAATTATCAAACCTCATCTCAAAGATTCACACAAATTTGTGTTTGAACATAAAACTCAGGCATTGCTGGTAAGAAATATGCAGAGACTTCAGTCACAAAAAAACAACCTGAGTATGTTTATTCCATTAAATTACCATTGTTTGCATGTCTTTGGGGTGAGAGACAGAGAAATTCTTACATACACATTTTTATAAATATATTATCTACGTCAATTCAATGACAACATCAGATGGTCCTTCCATTACGATACTACATAAAGTAGTCGATTGAAAATGCCTATTCATCACTCCCAACAATATGTCTTGATTATAGCTTTCAGAGACCCGAGACACATTTGCCCCCGAGGATATTTTTTTCACAGGCACCAAGGTGCTGCTTTGAACTGTCTTTTCTGCGTTTGTCATTGCAAGGTGCCCGGCCAACTAAAGACCCTTCCCACATTTGGTCACGGCCATGGAAAATCTTTTGTTGTACATAAATGAACAGGTTTTCGCGGAATGAGAAGCAGACTGCACATGTCTACCATATAATTTTGAGGTTCCGTATTGTGCCATAAGAAAGCGGAAACTTAATGCTATGGATTAGGAAAGAAATGATTTTTCCTTAGATGAAAAAAAATCAACAAACAACCGAAAAATGTTCAACCAAATTGCAATGGTTTCGGTGTGAAAAATGTGAAACGATAAAAAAAACGAATGATTTTCTTAATGAAAGAATGAAAGTAGAAAAAAAATAGAAATAAAGAAGGGCAATATCTTATTCAGAGTGGAAATGGATAGACGTTGATAGAAAATAAACGAATAAAAAATCGTGCAGTATAGGGGCGTATTGGAAAGGAAACCGAAATGTGAAATGAAATATTAAGATAAGTAGATCGGGGAACGAAGAGAAAGTAACTAACAAAAGTCATAACAAAACAAAAACACAAAAATAAAAATGCTTAGAAAAAGTTTGGAAAAAAATACTCTTTCAAGTTTAGAAAGAAAGAAAACTTAACATTGAAAAGATCACGAGTGAAGGATAAAAATTATAAAGAATAAACAGAAAGAAACGTTTTCAAAATAAAACTTCCAATGCTTCCTTCAATTTATTTATTCATTTCGAAATAAAATGGACAAAGACGAAAAAAAATTAATATTTATGTGTAATATTTGACAGTTCTTCTTTTACACATTTTATTTGAAACTAATTTTTTCTGTTAGATTATTTTTGAGAAAAATATTACTTTTGTTTTATTAGGAGTGTCCAAAAGTTCTTAAGAGATCACCTTTTTCTGAGAATTAGTGACTAAATGAAAACTTGTGAGTGTTCTGTATTCGAAAACTTCCCGACGATTGGATTAACGTCATGGACACATCAAGTAAAATATGTAATAAGTAATAATCATAAATATATGTACTATTTATTAGTAATCAATTATTTTTAGTTGATTAATTCTAATAGTAATTAATTCCTTTAACTTATAAATATAGGAAGATTTCACATACAGTAATTCCCCTCTGTTTAGCTTTGGGAATTATGAATAACATTTATGTTTAAATATATATATATATATATATATATATATATATATATATATATATATATATATATATATATATATATATATATACGCACAGAATGTATATATATAAAGAATTATATATATATATATATATATATATATATATATATACAAAATTTAAAGTCTATTTTTTGCTCGAATTAACTAAGTTTACGGAGTCACCGTTAATTTTTTTTCTTTTGTATCTTTATTTTTAAATGTTAAAAAATATAATAAAATGATATTCTATTTTGACACTCAAGATTTTAATTTCAGCATTTAAAGTTATCTTGCTTGTATTAGAAATTTACTCTAAGCTATTTGAAGAATCAAATATATATGTTCCTTTCTGAATGCAGTTTTTTTTTAATATTCAACTAACTCGCACACATTAACACGAAGCTCTTTTATACATAATGTATGAGGCGTTACACAATAAAAAGTAAAAGAGAAAGGTTGTGGAAATTTCTAAGTTATAACTTTTGACTATTAATATTAAAAGAAATATTAAAGAGTTTAATAAGATAACTGGTAAAACTGTGAACTTTCTCATAAGTATATAGAACCTGACAACTCACTAATCAACTCGACTATAACAGAGCATAATGAGGAAGGTTCTGTCTACAAGCCAACACGTACGCATATAGTACTTGGAAGACGTCTTATAGATCTATGGGATACTTCCTAAGGATTATGTGTCCACAATAATTATAAAAGCTGTTTAAAAACTCGATATCATTTTGGAACGTAATCATCATCATCATCATGTCGCGCATGCAGCACGGGTATCCATGACAATCTTTCGCCAACCTTCCCTATCATTCATTACACCTGTAAGCTCCTCTGCGGAGCAGCCAGCATCTTCACAAAACTGGTCAATGTAGGTCCTTGCTGGGCGCCCCACACTTGCATGTCCATGTGTTGGCTTCCACAGGAGAACGTCGCTTATGCGTTCATCCTTGCTTCTCCAGCAGTGTCCTGCATGCCTTGTCCGTCTCACTCGGATAGTTTGTGAGATGGGGGACAGGTGACCGTACAGCTGTTTCCTTGTGGGGTGCTGTTTCTACGACTTATTCAAGACTGCACGCAGCATTGTTGTGCAGCTCCCATCTAGCTTATTCTCAAGACGCTTTGTTAGGGTCCAAGTGGTGCAGCCATACAGCAGCACCGACACAACCATAGCCTGGAAGAACTGTCGCTTCAGCTTGCCAGGGAGATCGGACCTCCATATGACTGATAATCTATTTGTGGCTGACCATGCCTTTGCTGTATTAACATCGCTCTCTGTGGAGGAGATATTACCACCTAGGTACGTGATTGTTCTACTGGCTTAAGAGGCTTGCCGTTGAGTGTGGAGATGTTTCCTTTATTTTTGAAAATCATAACTTGACAAATCCTTGTGCAAATGATCTCAGATTTTAGCAGAATGTGTAGAAACAACTTAAAATTATATGTCAAGGTTTTAAAAGTCTTTTCAATTCCAGTGAATTCTATACATGAAAGAAAAAAACAGACATATAATTATGTGTTGTGTCTACACGTCCTGTTAAAATCTGAGATCATTTGAATGAGAATTAGTCAAGCTATTAAAGTACGAAATGATATTAACTTTTACAAAACACCCTGCGTAGATACCTAGCGAATAATTTGAATAAGATAGCAACAAACAAAAAAGTCATTAGATTATGACAACAAATGAACTCAACCGATATCTTCCTAATCTTACAATGTCATGGAAATTAAATTTCTATTGTGGCATTCCTGTTGAGTGGTCGTCAAATAAAGCTGCAAGTAGATTGCTTCCTGCGCCTGCAGGCATTTTGCCGCCCATGGTGAGCGGCAGACATTGTCGAAGCCAAACAAAGACTTAGACATTATACAAATTAAGGCAGATGAATATCTATGACTTACAAAGTACAGATATCACAAACTAGATCGGCTAATGGTCGAACTAAATAACATTAACTAGTACATCGTATGCATTAGTGTGGATCTCTAAAAAGCAGAGGATCTTTTTTCAGTTGAATTTGTTACGTACTGGCTTCAAATTCACAGCCCTACTTCGTGTATCTGCATACGTAGCGGGTATCGTCACTACCCCTAGACGATATATGTAGTTGTCGTTTAATGAAGTCTACAACACATGGGTATAGTAGGAGTTGACTTTATTTCTCTTTTCGGCTGTACGTGGTGGGCGGCGAGCGTTGACAATGACTACTACTACTGCTGGGATGGTGAGGTAAAGGGTGGCTGTTGGCGTCTCACCACCCTTGGCCGCGACGGACCTTGTCGACAGTCGCTCATTGTGCTCTGTTCGCCGTCCGCTGTCTCCTGTCTGACTGACCTGAGATTCCTGACTCCTTTTATATATATCAAACGCCTACGCGTTTTCTTTTGTTACCTCTTATCAGCGGATAAATCTATTTCCGAACTTATAGTTACCCATCCTTCTTTGTTCGCTTTACCCGGAAAAAGCCCTTTGTTACACTTTTCGTCTTCTCCCTGCCTCGATCCAACCGGAAGACCCTATTTCCGTTTTCACCTTCTTTTAAATATCTTCAATATACAACAAATTAAAGTACACATTTATTTTAATATAAGAAGAGAAAAGACATTTATTTAAGCAGTGTATGGTTTTTAGTTAACAATGAAACTTCCTGCAATTGTATAAGTTTAACTTTGTCTCAGACAGAAAATCTCGGATTACAATAAGACGATGAAAAAAATACTTTAAATGTAATTAAAGTCATCATCATGTCACATGGATATCCATGATCATCTCTCACCAGCCGTCCCTATCGTTCATTGTCTTGGGATGTGATCTGCGCAGCATCCAATATTCACACAGAGCTGGTTAATGTAGGTATTTGCTGGACAGTCACGCTGGTGTGTCCATGAACTGGTTTTGATAGGATAACGTCACATGAGTTCGTTCAACAGTGTCCAGTATGTATAGTTTGTCTTACTCGTATGGTCTATATAATAGGGGACCAATGGCCGTACAGGGGTTGTTGGGGTTGTTTCCATATTTGACTATTAGAATTAAGGATAAAATCGAAAAATTAGGTGAAACAATGGAAATAATAACGAAAGGAAATATTCAAATTCAACATGAGAAAATATTTTAAAAAGATAAAATGCGCAACTATACACAAGGACCTCAAACTCAATTCTTAGATTTGAAGTAACCAAGTAAATTCGGAACTGAACTTGATCCGATTTATAATTTAAGTATGTATTTAAATTGTAAAAGTTTATTGGTCTCGTATTGATCACTTTATTTATCCTTTTTAATTGAAGAGTTACAATTTTCTTTTAAAGTAACTACTGCTATGATAAAACATTATTAATTAAGTTCTTTGGATTTATTCTATTAGACACAGACACAGACACATAAATTCACACCCACAGAGCCAAACGGTGTTTAACAGGTTTGAATTCGGAGAGTTCTCTCTTCGAGAAAAGAAAGACGAATGAAAGAATAGAAATACAGAAGCTGATCTGCAAATAAGAGAGAGGGGGAGACGGAGCAAGAGAGAGAGAGAGGGGGGAGGGAGAGATCAAGACGAACAAGAAAAAGCAACAAGAATTCTATGAAAAAAGTGAAACGTCTTAAAACAAACTCAGAATGGTAAACAAGAGATAATTGCATTGGGAGACATAAGATGTAAAAAAACAAAAGCAAAACAGCAAATTTAGCAAAAAAAAATAATAAATAAAATAAGGATAAACCAAAAATATAAAATAAAAATATATTTGCTTTGAAAATAAGAAACATATCAACACGAGATGATATGGCAGACATTAGCGATACCCTACATATAACAAGAGAAGAAATAATATTTATGTTTAAGAATATGAAAGCCCAAAAGCACCATACAACAAATCTTTTGAAATATTCCTATATGGATATTTACCAACCCCTCCGCATGAGCAGGATGTGACACAAGTTTAATTTCCTAAGCGAGTTCACCAGGTTTGAATTCAGAGTGTTCCTTCTTATAGACTGTTTACCTAGCCATGATTAAAGTGCCAAGTATGTCCTACTATTTACCCATAGCTGAACTGAGTGTATTTGGATGTATACCTTTCTAAAATTTATTAGCGCTATGTGAAATGCAAAACAGCCTCGTTCAGGATTTGAACTCGGGTTGACGAATCCATTTCCTACCGTTCTAACCAGTACACAATTCACCTCCCAAAATTCATATATATGGAGACCCAGTTATGATAAGTTTGTAAGATAGTTTCAAGCTATTTACAACTGAATAGGGAATAGCCACTGGCAATGTTGTGCAATTTCTAATTGACGCTAGCTTTTTACAACTCGGGGTCAAGTTTTGCTTAAAACACGTTACCTCTAAATCCCTTAAGTTAAGCAACAGTGAACATGACCATTATTTAGATAGGGGCCCATTTTGGACGGGAAAATACACAAAGCAATTTGAGAACTGGGTGTCAGGGGAACTTTCTCTTAGTAAATTATATATATATAAAAAAGTAAAGTCAACGGGGCGGCCTAATGTCGGTATCAGCCAATCAGCGAGGGAGTCTATCCCCTTTTCAATAGCGCTAGACCAAGGAGATTGTTTTTAGCATCTGAGGTGAGCGCCACACCTACCATCAGCTCCTTACTTTACCGCACAGATCCCTGTGCTACTCATACGCTGAGTGGGCGGGGACCGGTATCGAACTAGGAACCTTGTGGTTTCTAGCCGAACGCTCTACCGACTGAGCTAATATATATATATATATATATATATATATATTACAATTGGTCAATCACCAGGTTAATTGATGTTAATTCCAAGGTTGGGCCTTTTATAACAACACAATCTTAAATTTGGCCTGGTCCAAATTGAGAGTTCAGAGTTCAATAATTTTGTACAGAGCAATACTTGTGTAAAGAAAATGTCATCGGTTATATTCGCGGTAATAGGTCTATATCTACCCATAAGTATATGTTTAAACATATGAGTTATACACACACACACACACACACACACATATATATATATATATATGTGTGTGTGTGTGTGTGTATGTGTGTGTGTGTGTGGTTTTTGTTAATGTATTTGATTGCCTTTCTGATGTTTTTATCATTGACATCACATAATAATTTTTATGTGGGTTTGTTCGAAGAGAGGATTTTTCATTGGTCTTATAATCGAGAAAGAGAAAAAATATTTTTCTGTTCTAGTTTTTCTCAGCTTTTATGTAATAGCCTATCTGATGAGACTATTCCCATATAGAGTTCCGGTCGAAAAAAAATCTTAATAGCCAAATGACAGTTTTTTAAGTATATATATATATATATATATATATATATATATATAAGGATAATCTACTGAGTCAGACGAACCTACTATTAGTTTCGCATAAAGCTCTTCAGGGCTAAAATCTGACTCTGAGTCAGATTTTAGCCCTGAAGAGCTTTATGCGAAACTAATAGTAGGTTCGTCTGACTCAGTAGATTATCCTTATTACTTGGCTCTACTTAGGTATCGAGCACTTTTTACAAATTAGCTTCTCCTAGCGGTTATATGAATATATATATATATCTTATATACATATATATACATATAAATTGTTTTTCTTTTGGCCAAATACTATACCAATAGATTATTTTTTGTTGGTACGAATATCTTGGTCTTTTCTTTTTTTCAAAAATTTTTTTCTTCCTGGTTGATGTTTGGTAGTATATTTTTACAATCAAACTCTCTGCCGGGTTTTTTCTCTCCGCAAGGATCTACCAACACGATTGGTATATTATATATATTATATATATATATATATATATTGTTGAGTCATGGTTATCATCGAAAAAACGAACTCGGCTAACCAGGTACTAATCCTGTTTATAATTCAATTTTCACTAATGCTCTTGGGAAAGGCATTAACTTCCTCCACCCAACTATACATAGCATAATAGGAAGTTCGGTATAGAAGAAGAAAAATTCTGAATTCAAAACATTTTCCCATTCTTCTAGTATCAGCTGTTTCAAAAAGTATAGCTGGTTCTACGCGAGCTTTCACAATCATCAAAGTATTTAAATAAGAAATAAAGAAAGAAAATGTATAGTCCATAAGATTGAAAGGTTTTGAAAGAAAATATGAAAAAATAAGACAGAAAGAAAGAAAATATATGTTATACCTAAAATTGAAAGAAAGAAAGAAAGAAAGAAAGAGAGAAAGAAAATAATAATAATAATAATAATAATAATAATAATAATAATAATAATAATAATAATAATAATGTGAAGATTGTACTAATTGTAGTTGGTGCCCTTGGAACAATCCCAAAAGTTCTTGAAAATAATTTGGGTGAATTGGAAATCAAAGGAAGAATCGAGACCATCCAAACAATAGCACTGTTGAGATCGGCTAGAATACTAAGTAGAGTCCTGGAGACCTGAGGAGACTTGCTGTCACTCAGCCCCCAGTGAACCACTGGCTACGGCAGTTGTGAAAAACCAATAATAATAATAATAATAATAATAATAATAATAATAAGAAGAAGAAGAAGAAGAAGAAGGACATGATAACATAATTGAAATTATGCAAATAAGCAAATTTCTGAAAAAAAAAACCTGTGTAGGGATTTTCTTAGATTTGTTTTGATTAATGGTGGGATTCATTGTTCTTATAAAAGAAAAAAAAAAGTATTATTTCATTTCCAGATTTTCTCTGGTTTTATGTAATAAGCGATCCGATGAGACTGCTCTCATATTGAGTTCTGGTCGAAATAAATTTATGTTAGCCAATTGACGGCCTGTTAAGTTTCATCTTTCTTTGAAAGTATAACTATTTCTCTGTATATAATTGATTTATTAGTTATTATATATTGAGCTCTCTTAGGGTTTTGTAAAAATGCTTGTATAAATCTATAAGTTTGCATGAACATGAGCATGCATTGTGGATGTACAAGAGATATTGATGATCCCAAATAGAATTATGCACTACATACAAGTCAGTTGGATACTTTTACCTAAATATGTAGAAAACTTGTCCATGCAAATGAATATATATATATATATATATATATATATATATATATATATATATATATATATATATAGGCCGTTGTCGTATCAGTGCTGCTGTATGGCTGCACCACCTGGACCCTAACAAAGCGACTAGAGAATAAACTAGATGGGAGCTGCACAAGAATGCTACGGGTGATCATGAACAAGACGTGGAAACAGCACGCCACGAGAAAGCAGCTGTACGGCCACCTGCCACATATCACCCAAACCATCCGAGTAAGACGGACAAGACACGCGGGACACTGCTGGAGAAGCAAGGACGAACTCATAAGCGACGTCCTTCTGTGGAAGCCATCACATGGGCACGCCAGTGTGGGCCGACCAGCAAAGACGTACATTGATCAGCTCTGTGCGGATACAGGATGCTGCATAGAGGACTTCCCTAGAATGAACGATAGGGACGGATGGAGAGAGACTGTCGTGGATATCCGTGCTAACTGCTTGACATGATGATGATGATATATATATATTAATTTATCTAACGCTCTACCAGAGATATTGAGCACTCTTCGAATAATACAGTACGTTGGATCACTACACTGCCTCTTCAAGCGTAATAGTGCCAACTATACACGTTGATATATACATACATACAACACACACACACACACACACAACACATACATATATATATATATATATATATATATATATATATATATAATATATATATATATATATATATATATGACACAAAATTACGGACCAAATTTCGTAAAGTTAGATTGAATTCTCAATGATGTTTTCCAAATTATTCAGACAATTATTTTCCGATGATCTGTCATAACATTGGTAACCCAATGCAAATTTGACGACCCGTATTGAAATTTAGTATGTTATTAATCAAGAAACAAATATTGTGTATTATTCATTCCTAATTTTCAGTCACTGAATCAAATAAAGAAAATATTCCGTTGTAAATTCAATAAAAGCAGACACTAATGGGAAGAAATTAGGTCAGAAATAAGAGACTTTCCATATTCTACACGTCGTATGATCAACTTTATATATCTTCAAAGAGGAATGGTTTTACTACTAAAGAAAGCTGTAATAAGTTGATATGTTTACATGACAAATTATTGTTTATAATTTGTAAATAATAATAATTATAATAACTATCAAAATAAAAAACGCCCTCTGGGCGACGTAAATATTGCCAGAGGGGATGGGAGTTGAAAATTTAATATCAGAGAGTGTGTATCATAAGTAAAGTAAAATCATCAAATTTATTAAAGGAGTAAAAAATAAAATAAATTTATTAAAGGAGTAAAAAATTTAAAAATGAAATGAAAATTTAGTTCTGATAACTTTAAATATATATTAAAATAAAACACACTATATATAGATAGATAATACCAGTTATGTATTTATTAAAACGTGTTTAAAAAACCAATGAGGTCTATGTAACATTGCATGCTCAAATTATGAGTGTATTTATTCTATGTTATGACGATATTAGGTAGTGTGACGTAAGCAGTGACGTAGTTTATGTTACAAACAAAAACCGGAAGCGAATGTCCATTATTAATAGATATACGACACAATAACACAACAAATATAGAGTGTATGGTGACAGAGATGAGACCCCAAACCAGGTATTAAGCGAATGCAGCAAACTAGCACAAGGAGAATACAAAGCTAAACATGACTGGATTGAAAAGGGGATCCACAAAATGCAAATTTTGACCATACAACAAAAGGGTACATGCATAAACCAGAATCTGTTCATGAGAACCATGGGAACCAAACGCATAACTTCTCTGGGACTCTGAGATGATGATCCCAGCCAGAAGACTATACCTCGTAAACGAAAAAAAGAAAACTTGTCAACTGGTAGATTTTGCAGTTTCACCAGATCACATGGTGAATATAAAAGAAAACTAAAAGATAGACAAATACCTGGACTCTGCAAGAGAATTGAAAAAACTGTCGATTATTAGGGTGAAAGTGATACCAATAGTAGATGGGGCACTTGGGACGGTTACCAAAAGCTAAAAAAAAGATTAGAGGAACGGGAAATCAGAGGAAGAATTAAAACCATCCAGACAACAACATTTTTGAAACCACCTGGAATACTCAAGAGGGTTCTGGAGAACTGGGGAGACTTGCTGTCATTTCGACTGCAGTGAAAGACCATCAGCAAACGCTGGTGGGAAAAACAAATAATAATAATAATAATAATAATAATAATAATAATAATAATATACTCATTTTCTATTTAGCACAGAGATGGGACCTCAACCGGGTCAGAGTGAATCTGGGAGGAATGGTGTTGAAGAGGTACTCCACATTCTCTAGAGCTTCAGAATTGGAGTTAGCGTTATCACTTCCGCGCGCTCAACCTATCTCTATATATTTACCCTACTCTCTTTCTTGCAGTCTTTCTTCCTTTCTTTATGATAAAATAAAAAGCGGAATGGTCCATAATTTACCTGAAGTAACGACACTCATTTGGACGGTCTCATTTTAACCAGAGAGTGTTGTAGGATGATAACGGTCGCATTTTGTAGGAACACTAGAACTATTACGAACATAATTAACTCAATTCTCTTCAGAGACAACATATAAAAATTTTCAGAATATTTTAAAAATCTCACGTGTATAACAAAAAGAAGTCACTGTTTTATAATTTTTTTTTTTTAAATCAAGAACACGAAACTGAAATGAGACAGGGATAACTTGCCTAAAATAATAAACAAATACCAAGAAATCTACGCATTTGCGAAAGAACATTCTAAATTATTTTCTTTGCCCTCTCATAAATATATATATATATATATATATATATATATATATATATATATATTTTTTTTTTTTTTTTTTTTTTTTTTTAATCATTCCTATTTATTTTTAAGAAAATCTTTCCTTGATGAAATTCTACATGTTTCTTTCGCAATTTTTTTCACACAGGCAAATGATCAATAAACACTTGCACACGCAAAACTAATATTATTTTCTTTTTAAATGGAAACGAAATCACTATAGACTTTGTCTGCCTGTCCCTCTGTCTCCTTATCTCTCTCTCTCTCTCTCTCTCTCTCTCTCTCTCTCTCTCTCTCTCTCTCTCCATATATATATATTATATATATATATATATATATATATATATTGTTCTTATTCGTTTCTATTAATTTAGAAAGTAAAAACTCAGTCTAAAAAAATAAAAATTAGCAAAACTATATTATACATGCAAAACAACAATATTATTAATGAAAAAAGAAAGAAAACACGCAATTCTTATCATTTTCAATATAACCAAATACCAATCCGATAAATAGGGCAATCGGAATTTTTTTTAAATCTGTTTGTTGAGAAACAAAATACATATGCACAGATGGAAATGATAAAAAAGGTATAGGAAAATGGAAATAGACACAGTATTTATATCGATAAGATTTATTCATATACCTATTTATATTTTAGTCTACAGATTTTTATGCATATTCAAGATATAATGTATTCAGAGTCAGTCGACAGATTTTTAAGCACACACACACAGACATACACACACATACACACACACACACACACACACACACACACATACACACACACACACACACACATATATATATATATATATATATATATATATATATGGCGTTCACTTTATTAGTTTACGCAAGGTTCTAAGTGACCGTTAGTATATACCTATGTATGTATTTATCAGTTAAAATCCTGCTTCTTATGGGTCGTTGCTGACGGCCTAGAGGTTAAGGAACCGGACTGGTGAAAAATCAGTCAGGTTTCGCTCTCGGCTAAATATAGTTGCTAAGTCAAGCCTCAAATACACGCACACACACGCGCGTACACACACATACATACACGCACGCACGCACACACACACACACACACACACATATATATATATATATATATATATATGTATATATACATATATATATATATATATATATATATATATATATATATATATATATATATAAAGATGAGAATAAGCAATCGGTTAAAAAGCATTTGATTAATTAGAAGTGCTCAAATGTTGTGTAGCAGTCCAGTATAAAAACTAATTTGAATTAAGATCAAATCTTCTTACTAGTGACCCGTTAATTTTAGTTTCATATTTCTTTTGTAAATTAGAACATACAGTCATCACGTGATTTATTGGTCCATCTGACGATATATTTTATTTTATTGAAGATATATGAAATTATTAGTACTGAGATAATACTAAAAAGATCAGATCCTTATTGCTTTTCGGTTGGTTGTTCCTTTGTTTGTTTTTAAATGTCATATTATCCGTTGTGGGATACAAAATACTAAATCTGGCATTTTGCATTGATGACCCTCAAACAAACAGCTTGCAGGTAAAGATTTATAATTGGTTTGATTTTATTAACTGGTAGAAATTCTTATTAACCTCATATGTATTAATAAACTGGTAGAAATACATTTTAATAACTCAACGTGTATCAGTATTTTGGTATAGATAATATTATGTTAGATTTATCATCAACTTCATTTGTATCAATAAACTATTAGAAATCATTTTCATTAACTTGTAAAGAGATCTATTTGACCCATAAATGGGATCATAACAGGTACTACCACTCCGGGCAGATTATACCAGTTTGTAATGGCAAAGAGGTTCTCCACATTTACCATGTCTCCGTAATTATAACCTCAACAGTAAATGCAGATTGGGAGTGGTAGTACCAGTTAATCTTTAATCCATGAGTCAAATAGATCTGTTTAAAAATTACTTGTATTAGATAAGAACACTTTATACCATATAACCTGTAAATTATTTGCATTAAGAATAGTTAATTGAAGCTATGATTGTTTACTAGTTACTTGAAATTATATAAATATGTGGAAAAATGCCTATTATTAAATAGAAACAAATATTTGAAACCATATGAATATAATATTACAATGCAATACTTTAAACCATGTGTGTGTTGATTGTTTGAATAAGGAGAGCGAAATATAAACAGAAATAAAACCTAAATGTAAAAGAACACCAACGAGAGAAAATAATGTTAAAAGTTGTAAAGTGTTTGGATATAAAGAGACACTTCCATGATGGAGTGAGAAATAACAAGTAAAACTTTCTAAATACTTTTAGACCACCAAAAACAAACGAGAATTTTATTTGTCTTCAAGATTTCTCGTTTGTGATATTAAAGCAATGTTTCTGTCGTAATATGTGTTAAGCTTCACTTGATACGACCCCGAAACCAAATAAGAGAAATAAGAATTTTTTTTTAAAAATAGTGTTTTGTAAATGTTTTAACAGTATAAAGAAACTGCTGTATTCAAAAATCAGCATACGACTTTTACTGGGTTCGAAACCTGTTCCGTAGATCATTCGCTCGTGTAGTGAATTCAATTTTCTCGTGGTGTTCACACAACTGTGGCGCTCACACGCTGAATTAATCTTCTAAAATATCTACACCAACAGAAAATAAGATGGACACCCCGGTGTAGGCCGATCCGCAGAAACCTACATCAATCAGCTCTGTGCGGATTCTGATATCATATAAATTAGATAAGAACACTTTATACCATATAACTGTAAAATATTTGTATTAAGAATATTTAATTGAAGCTATGATTGTTTATTCCTTACTTGAAACTATATAAATATGTGCAAAAAATGTATATTACTAAACAGATACAATTACTTGAAAACATATGAATATTATATTAGAATGGTGTACTTTAAACAATGTGAGTATAGATTGTTTGTATTAGATGCCTGATATCATATAACTACTTAAATTATTTAAAGAATTAGATTCTTAAAAACAACCACACAAAAATATTTATATAAATGTTAAATGAACGCAAAAAATTAATCAATCAATTAATCTGACGAGAATTTTGTCGGTGAGTAAACACCAATTATATTAACTGCTAATATTTGATTTAAGTCGATGCCTGAGTTGATGTTGTCGGTCCCAATCTATTTCCCGCGAACATCACAAAGTGCCCAATGCAAGTGTCTTGTGCCTGTGTTCTGTGCCAGTGTTCTGTCCGGTCATGACAAGCTGAAGTAGAGACGTGCTGAATAATCCTTATTGTATTTACGATCTCCATTACCGCATTTAAGTTCTTCTTCCTAAGGGACTTGAAAATCCTCGGAATAATTGGTGTAAGACCATCTCTTCATAGTGAAACGCTTCTGGTGATCACACAACCCAATTGACAAATGCCATCAATTAACCCTTTTCAACGTAGGGATAAGAAATGCCAAGAGGTACACAAGTGAATGCAAAAGTGGAAAATGTTTTAGTGTTGATATTTAAACGTGTCTTAACGTTGTAATGATGCATGCACCATTAAAAGAAATGGCGTAATAGATAAAACTCTAAATGTGCCGTGGCGGGATCAATTTGGAAATATGTTTATGGTCCATTTAGAGATGTAGGGAGAGTACATTCGTCATATACTGATATTTTACAACATATCTCTGAGCTGGATCTGGTTCTTGGGTTCTGCTCTTTGGATCAGAGTGACTGAGCCTGCTGTATCCTGGATTTGATGTTGGGCTGGACGGCATTCTCGCTGTTCTTGAGTCTGGAACTACTTGAATCGTCTTTAGATTCTCGCCGCTGCTTAGTTTTTAATAACAAACACAAGACGTTCTTTTTTTGTTTTTTTCAGAGCTCATATTTTATTTTATTCCCAAGTAAAAATGTATTGAAGAACAGACACTCATCTTGCGTCTGTTCTCTTCAAACAATTAGACCAGACTGCCCACTTTTCACGCTCTCATTCTCCAACTCACTTTCTAACCTCGTGATGACCAATGAAAAACCGACAGGTAGCCTTTCATACGTCATCTCAACATTCTGAGTAATTTTCCACATTACATAACATGTAACTAACATTTTGTGGTTTTCCAGATGAAGCTTGATAATTAGTATTATTTGGATTATCCGGTCCTCATCTTTATTGTTATCCGTACAACGTTTCGGCCCTGTCCCCTCCGGCTTTCTTTAGGTATTTCTTGTTAGGAACCTTCTCGAACTCGGGAGCCTTCAGTTGCACCAATATATATTTTTCTGTGTTTTTTTTTGTTTTAATGATGACTCATGAATAAATGGTTGGGTTCAAAGTTCCAGGATGGCTCTTGATTACGAGAGGAAGGTTCTTGAGTTCGAAAAGAAGGCTCCTGGTTCGAGAAGGTTTCCGACAAGATATATTTGAAGAATCTGCCGAAACGTTGTACATATAACAATAAAGATGAGGACAATAGTCGAATAATCCAAATAATACAAATTCACTGGAAGGGTTTCTGATTTCTTCAAGTTGATTCTATAGTTTTTATAAAGATATCCATGGTTGACAGAAGTTTAGATTATCTTTTTGTTCAAGATTAGATTCTTTATTTCTGATTATAACTGGGAACCTGTTAGGGTCCTATCTATGGGTTAAATAAAAAATGTCTTTATAAAAAAAGGAGTGTGGGTTCAACGGGTAATAATGGTAAGACTTTCATAGCGAATTTTAGACTCTACAACAAAACTGATGCATAAGTAGAATGTTGCCCAGTGATGTTTTATGATAAGGAAAACACAGTTACAATTATGCGAAAATAACCAATTTTGTTGGTGGTATTAATTTCTTATTTACTTATTGAGTTTCTAAGATGCTAAAGAATATATAGCACAGGGTGGATTATTTCTTCTGAGCCTCTCTAAGAAGTGTCTTCGGTCAAAAGGGGATAGACTCCTTCGCTGCCCGGCTGATAGCAGGCCACTCCGTCAATTTTCTTTACTATGTCAATGGATATAACTAAGAGTTTGGTTAGAAATTTCCTGAAAGTTACCGACTACGACAAAAGTCCTCTAAAGAAGGCCTGAGAATTTGGATATGATCTAAAATTAGATACGTGTAAATTGTGCACAAAATAAACTGTTATCTCAGAAATTTAGATATATATTATTTGGTACTAATGCAGCGCGCAAGAGATAATATCATTAGATTACGTATAAAAAGCATTATATTTCATGGAAATACCTGAAACATTTGAGACTAGTGTTGGGTTAGGATAAGGTTTAGGGTTAGCTTTAGGGTTATTGTTAGCTTTAGTGTTAGGGTAAGGCTTAGGCTAGTTCGGAAATTTGCATAATATAATGCTATTTATACGTAAAATGCGATTCTAATGATTCTATCTCTTGTGCGCTATTCAGCGTTTGTAGCACTATTAGAATGGATAGAATAGAATTTAATTATAAATTCCCTGTACGTTATTGACTACGATAAAAGACACCTAAAGAAGGCCTGAGAGTTCAGCGACCGATAAAGCGTAAATTAGATACGTGTAAATTGTGTACATAATAGATTGTCTCAGATGTATATAACATATATTATTCTAAAAGGAAATAAGCATATGTTTTAAAAATTCCTTACCATTTTTTGATTATATATATTTTGTATTAGGGAAGCGCATGGTGTAATGGTTAAAGTCATGGGAAATGGACTCGTCGCCCCGAGTTCAAATCCTGGATGTGGAAATTGTATTTCACTTAGCACTAATACCCTTGGAAAGGTATGAATTCTACTCTCCCTCACCTATGGATAAATAGTAGGGCAGACTGGGCTATTTAAGCTTGGTTAGGCAACCGGTCTAGGAGAAGGAAAACTCTGAATTCAAGCCTGTTGAACTCCGCTTAAGAAATTGGCCTTGTGTCACATCCTGCTCGGGCGGAGGGTTTGATATATATATATATATATATATATATATATATATATATATATATATATATATATATATATATATATTTATGGGTACTACTATTTGAACATAGCGTAAGTAGTTAATCCAATAGGGCTCAATATATTGTGAATATAGAGCCTTAATAGTTGTAAATAAAGTTGTTTCCCGACCGCGGCTTCGGTGTTATTCCAACACCTTCATTATTCCTACTGATATAGGATTTTCATGAGGATGCCCATGATGAAGGTGTTGGAATAACACCGAAACCGCGGCCGAGAAACAACTTTATTTACAAATATATATATATATATATATATATTATTTTATCAGCAAAATCTTCAGAATCATTAATCAATTCATGTCGAAAAGTAAATTATAAAAAATCAAAGTATTCAAAAGAATTAATGTATTTGTAGATGACTAGTTTCTATTTCAGTGTTTTGAATTATATTTTGCCATTTTCTTGATATCACGGGTGATTCGTCTTTTTAGTGCCCTTAATTTGGTCGGTCTGTTTTAGCTTATTTTAATCTATGACAGATTTTGTAGAAAGTTTTTTTTTATCAATGTCAAATTGCTGCTAATAATTAGAATTACTGTTCACCTCACTACTTCTACTCCAACTAATCATGTCAAAAATCTGAATGTCTGGCTCCAGTCACATAAACTCTCCTATAATCATGTCTCATTTAATTTAAGGTTCGCGATTGGATACGATGTAGAAAGTGCCGATCAGCTCTTATGCTATCATATTTTTTTTATTCCTACTGATATAGGATTTTCATTAAATGGTTCTATCATTTGTCTAATTTGAGATATCACCAGTGTTCGAATACATTTCCGTATACACACACACACACACACACACACACACACACACACACACACACATATATATATATATATATATATATATATATATATATATATATATATATAAAGCTCAACTTTGTATGAAGTATTGGGACTTTTGGATAAATTTACTAAAATACTGCTACTTCAACGAAAATGTTGAAGCGTTACTCGGACACTACACACATATATTAATATATATATATATATATATATATATATATATATATATAATATACTCTATATTAATATCAGACCAATTGTGTTCATCAACTATACATCTATTATATATATATATATATATATATATATATATATATATATGTATATGTGTGTGTGTGTGTGTGTGTGTGGAGAGAGAGAGAGAGAGAGAGAGAGAGAGAGAGAGAGATTTCTTAGGAGGGTTTTGAGATGGGTGATGGAAGACATTCGTATATGTCTGCCACATTTTTAAGTCTTTACCTTATTTACTTGAGTGACTCGGCTGGTAGCTCATTTATGTTTCCTGTGTACCTGGAATATTCTACTAACTGGCCGGTCTGTTCTAAAGATGCTGGTCTGACGAATTTATTCTAATTTCGCTGGTTCTGTAGAAGCTGGTTCGCAAAGGCTGCCATTAGCAGAAGCAGCAAGGGACATATTTTATGAGATTACTTTTTAACAATTTAGAACCATACATTCTCAACCGCGGCTGGAGTGAAGCAGTGGTGATGCTTACATCATGGCGTCTCCCCGCTTGACTGACTAACCTCTGGTACTTCGTTTCCACGTTTCCAAGTGACAGGAAGTTGGGATCAACTCAAAGTCATCGACTGTCAATCATCTAACCCTGTGAATTTTGAATTTTAACGACTTTTAATTCAAAATCTAACCACACCAACAGTCCAAAAAACGGTTTATCAATATAGAACCTCTTATTTTATACTTGAAAAATATCATATATATATATTATATATATATATAACAACACAGCAGCAGATTCCCCTGATTCTCACTCTCCAAACTTCCCTTTTGTTTTTGCTTCTTGTAGGTTCTCTGAATCCGCACAGAGCTGATCAATATACTGGTGCGTCTATGTGCAGGTGTCCAAGGTAGAACGTCATTTATGAGTTCGTTCCTGCTCTCCAGCAGTGTTCGGCATGTTTTGTTCGCCCCAGCTGGTTGGTGTGTGTGATATGGAGCCGTTGACTGTATTGGTGTTTGCTGGATGCTGCTTCCAGCATTCATTGAAGGCAGCACGCATGTTTCTCGCGCAGCACCCATCTATTTTATTTCCAAGTG
>CM042137.1:151403320-151430820 GCA_023376005.1 Doryteuthis pealeii
TAGTCTAAATCTCCCGACTCATCATATGCGAATGATGAAATTTTTTATTACTTTAAAGGCATTTGAAAACAGATTTTTATTTATATATTTTTAAATTTTTTAGAATTTTGTAGTCCTGTGATATGAATTCCAAAAATCTAAATGTAAATCTTGATGTTGCAAAAAAGGAAAAAGTTTTTATGTTGCAGTTTCAACTTCTGCCACATATATATATATATATATATATATATATATATATATATATATATATATAATATATATATATATATATAATATATATATATATATATATATATATATATATAGAGATAGATAGATAGATAGATATAGATATATATATAGATATACATAGATACAATGTGTCACGTGATGGTGATTTTCGCATTGTCGCGGGAGTCCTTCAAGGAGATACTTTAGCACTATATATATTCATAATATGCCTAGACTTCATACTCATTGGATCTCTGAAAAAAAAAAAAAGACTTTGCATTAGAAAAAGGCAGGGAAACCTTTAAATTTCCTGCTTCGGACAAGACACGTTCTGGATCTACGGCCTCAAGGGTAAATAATGGATGAGATTTTAATGAAGATATGACAATCTAATATGAATGTAGTGAAAGAAGAGAATTACCTCGTGCAACACGGTGTGATCGAGAGAGAGAGTGGCGAGCATGAAGACTTGCCGTATTCTCGAATGAAGCGGCTAGGCTTTGTCTGGCCTGTAGAACTGACCTAGAGTCAAACCGCGTCCTTCAGATTGTGAAAGTGTTGTGGACGACCAGTGCAGAGTAACCCGGATGTAAACAGTCGCGTTGTGAGGATTGATGCGTACTTGCAGTGCTGGCGAGTGTCGCACATGCTGCAGGGACAATTAAGAGTGAGGAGCCCGGATGTGGTGAGGATTGATGTGTATTTAAGGACCTGCCCTCCCAGACCAGGGGAGAGAAACAACTGCAGTAGCATTTTGTTGTCGAGACGAGCGGGAAAAGAAATACACTTGGATATTGTTGTTGAGACAAGCGTGATACAGTTGGGAGAGTGTTTAGACTGAAGACTGTCAGAAGAACATTGCGTCAGACTTGACTGGACCCCCAGAGATTACTGATTACTGATTAGAATGAATAATGTAAGTTAATTATTACTGTTGCCATTTCTGAACAGACACAGATTATAAATTAGAATTATGTCGGCTTATTTTTGTATGTTATTTTTATCGATAATATTTTTCCTGGATTTCTCTCGATCCTTCTGAAGGCAGCAGCTGTGTTGCCTTGAAAGATATCCAATCAGAACCTTTTGCACAGAAAAGCCGTCACATTGGAATGGAAAAAAAATAACATTGGCGATGATAAGATCTCCGATTTCCTAAATAACATCAGCCTTATCGCCATTTTCAAAAGCCACTGGTTTAAACATGAAAGGATATTTGAAACCCGCGTATTTTATCCGCTTGACCTTCAAGGTTTTGTTGGCGGCAGAATTAAGGGTCAAGGCTGACATTATTAAATCTGCACATGTATCTGCATATGTCATTTACCATAAAAGGAATTATGGTTAATTAAGTTCAAAACACTTACAACTGTTTTACGGAAGAAGTTGTAAAAGCCAAGCTTATAAATAAACAAAGCAACCATCGAGAATTAATTTTTATTTTTATGTTTTATTATTTTAACTAGCAAATATATGCACCCTCCGGGTGCAAGTATTTAAGTTTTAATGTAATGAAATATCGTATTAAATTAGAAAGTCTAATAAGAAGGCAGATAAAAAGATATGTAACAGAGTGGGGGTATAATAGAAAAATAGAAATGAAACTTACTCTTCTATCACTCCCGTCTTTCATTGCTGAATTTTACTTATTTAACTATATAGTTAAATTAGGAAATAAAGAATAAAATGACAGTTATTGTTTCTTGTTAATGGATTTCATTTAAGATTCATTGGAGAGATTTTTGCTTATATTCATTAAAAGAAAACCAAACAATTAGAAATCAATAATACTAAGCACATATTTAATAAAATCACATTTTTGATATCAATATGCAAATTAGCCTTCCCATTCACACTGTAAACTGCTATTTTTGTATATATAAATACAATTGCATGTTAATTGTATGTAGATATGGACAGCACTAATAAAAAGGTGAAGCAATTTTATTAATAATTGAGGTTTAAATATAAATAAAATCATGGAGAATGTTATGTAAATAACGAAGGGAATTGTGACTTGAGTAGTAATATAGTTTCGGTTACAGACAGAAAAACACACAATCTCCATTATAATAATATATAATTTCTTGTGCAAAAATTAAATAAATCTTGTTAGTAAGTTATAACGAGTTCTTTACTCCACTTGGACCGTGTAAGTGCGTTTGGTGTAACGGATATTGTATTAGGAAATAAAATCGATTAATCGAGTTCAAATCCTGCAGGAGGCTGTTCAACAGATTTGAATTCAGAATTTTCATTCTCCTAGACCGGTTCCCTAACCAAGGTTAAAGAGTCCCGTCTGCCCTACTATTTATCCATAGCTGGAGGTAGAGTAGGATTCCTACCGTATTAGCACTAAGTGAAATGCAATTACCACGACCAGGATTTGAATTCGGGGCGACGAGTTCATTTCCCATGACTTTAACCATTACACTACTCACTTACCATTTTATATATATGCATACATCTATTTCAGGTTTAATCTATCTATATAACTTTCTAACTAATCAACTAATTAATATACAATCTAAGTTTTTCTCATCTCTCTCTCTCTCTCTCTCTCTCTCTCTCTCTCTCTCTCTCTCTCTCTCTTCATTTCGTGATGCTGCCTTTAAGAAAGGAATGAATCCATCTACTAGCTACTGGAAAATAGTATGCCAGATTGGGTTTTTTTTAGCTTTGGTATGCAACAACTCAGAATAATTTTTTAAATTGAAATGAACTTTAGTCCGCTTAAAAATAGACCTTATATCACATCATGCTTGTGGCAGAGAGATTAATCGAATACATACAGTGTGTGCTTTACCCGCACTGATAAGAAATTTTTAAATACTTTATGAAGGAAAGGTAATATTATGGGTCATAAGCCTGAGGCAATCTAGCTATGAGTTGTGGCTGAGCAACAATACCTACAAGCAGGCCCTGTGGATATATCACATTAAAGTCGGACAGGGAGGGGGTCAATCCTCTTTTCACCAGCGCTTGACCAAGGCGACTGAGCTAAACGTTTGATATGTTTACTTATGAGCTATTGCTAAATAGTTCATTATGTAAAAGTATAATAATCTTCGTTTAACTTTTTTCTTTCTTTCCTTCTTTACATTATGTACGATTGAAACAGATTAGCGTTATCGTTTCCGAGCGCTTATTCCCCCTCTCTCTCTATTTTCCTACTCTCTTTTTTTCTTTCTTTTGTATTATACATTTCTCTGTTGCATATTCCTTCTTCTTCTTTCTTTATAATAAAAATGGAATGTTCCATTATTTAGTGACGATACGCATAAGAAATAAGAATTTGGCGGATAATCAACACCAGATAATCAGGATTTGCATTTATCCTTTCATCGGACGATTTGAATGGTTTAATCTTTAACCAGAGGATGTTGAAAGATGATAACTGTCGTACATTTAAGGAACACGCGTATTAATATATAGATAGTATAAACATTTGACCTCCGTTCAGCTATTAGTTCTACGTGAAAACTATGGACTACATCCCCAAGGGATGTAAGAACAAGTCTGCGGGCAACGGATAAAACAATAGCAATTAACTTGAAACGATCTTAGATTTAAACATACCCGTCAGTTTTATGATAAGGTTTTAACTAATGCTGGTCATAAAACATTAACGATACTTTTGAATACTCAATACGTAGAAATGCTTGAAGCTAAAGAAAGAAATAAAAAAAAGCCAAAGCCTTTTCTTTTATGAACTAGACAGCCATTTTGGTTTGGCAAGACTGTATAAATTTCCCCAAAGCCGAACTCTTAAAAGAAAATTATGTAGCCGTATGAGAATACTTTTTCTTATATCGCTTTGGAAACCAAATCAATTTAAGTTCCAGATACGTGATGTTCTGAATAGATTTTGTAATTAAATCAATATTTTGTAACCTTTAATTAGTGCAGACGTGATGCAATGAAATAGATGAATTGATAAATCGTGATCCAACATAAATATTTGTAGATTCACAGCACGAAATAAAAAGAAAAGAAATGGGCTGAACTTTTCAAGGATTCTTGATATCCCAAGTTGTTATAAACATTTTGTTCGCTGGTTTTTATGAACGACACCACACACAAAAAAAAGTCGCTGGAGTCCGTGTTAAGAAAATAATTCATCAAAATCATTTCATGCGGTTTTTAAATGTTTTTTTATGTTTTTATTGCCCCAAGAACAAAAACAGATTCCAGTTTTATGATAACATGTTTTTTCATTCTTTCCTATCGCTTTTGTAAGAGAAATATTTATTTAATTTGCGATTGTTTTCTTTTCTATTTCTTGTTCTTTTTGTGTACACCGTTGGCAAAATAGTTAGAATTTTATTGTCCTGCCTTGGGAAAAAAATTGAATCAATTTTCTTTATCACAGGATATGCAGATCATGCTATGTATCGCTAAAAAACAAGGATTTTGCAATTCTTTTTTAAGGGGAACTAAACGAAAAGGATGTTTATTTCTCTGTTATAAATACATTTACAATAACGTTCAAAATATCATAACAAACAACACTTTAAGAAACCTAACTTAGCGTCTATACTGAAATCGATTATTTACTTTTTAAATATGTAATACATTTAGCCAAAAAGAGATTAGGACCATATGACATTTAGGCACCCCTTTTTGATTTCGATTCAGATGGACATGTTTTTCATTTACACCGTCCATATCCGGTTATTTGTTAACAGACGAATTTTAGATTTTTTTAATTATAAAACTAACCCCTAACCCTAACCCCTAACCCTAACCCCTAACAAACAACCGGCATATTGAGGGTGTAAGTGAAAAACATGTCCTTTCTTAATCGAGATCAAAAAGGGGTGCCTAGAGGTCATATGGTCCAGAGATTACAATGTGTTATAAATATTTGCTGCTATAGTTTTTAACAAAATATGTATTTACCGACAACTTCCACCAATTTGGTGTACTACTACCTAAGCTACCTTATTTTTTAACAGAATTTTCATCTCAGTAAACGTTTTAAAAAACTTACTTAAAGACTACATTTTAGTTCTGATAATAGAATTTTCATCATAATTGATTTCAAATAAACATTCAATAGGAAGTACCTAATCGTTACAATTCAATAGTTGTCTCCCTTGAAGTATTATAAGTGCTGTGGTGAGCATGAATTTTACATTGTATTTGAAATGTTTTAATTCTTTAATTCAGAACATTTAACGACGCATTTATCCAAAACAAATCAGCTCTACGTTTTTTAAATTTAACTGTGTTATTGTAAAATGCAAACAAAAATCGTTAAATAACTGTTGTTTGTCATATGGAGTTCAGGTGACAAAGTGCGTGAAGTAATGAACACTTGTGCTACAATCAGAACTCGATACTTTTCACTGAAGAAAATTGATCATAAAAGCAGATTTTCACTCAATAAAAAAATTAAAAGTAAATCAAAGAAAAGAAAAGAAAAAAAAAGAAAATAAGAATTTTAATCTTACAAAATTTTATGAATAGACAAAAATGTTATTATTATGCGTAGACGACATTTATAAAGGGAGTGTATGTAATATGCAAAAAATGTTGTTGTTTTTTAATGAAAGAATAGATGTAGATATTATAATTTTGTAATATCAAAAACCAAATATGTTTATTAAAAAAGAATGTCAGTTTTTTACTTACTAATACCAAAATAATATAAATAATAACAAAATGACACACGAAGTAAATCATGCAATTCGTTTGATCGGATGTTTTCAGAGCAATGAGATTTACAATGTTTCTCTGTTGTTGTAATATGTCTCGGGAAAAACGTGTGAAATATGAATTAAGAATAACTTAATGTTTGGCTAGATAATAACTCATGATAAAAAATCTGTTTCAGTTTGTCACATTTGATGTTTAGAAAACGGAGCTATAAACAAAAGATGGGTGGGGGTGCCCATCAAAAATTACATTCAAAGAAAAAAAGAAAGACAAAACTTTTACTTTAACAAGTTTTAGAACAGATCCTTTTTATTGATATTAAATCACTATTCAGCAGAAATACAAATACACACATAGGCATATATATATAATATATATATATATATATATATATATATTATATATATATATATATATATATATATATATATATTGTGTGTATGTTTGTATGTGTATAATATATCTCCTTCATCTATCTTCTTCATCAGGTTGTTGCTTGAAGAGATTGGTCTCAAGAGATGCGACATCATGAAAAAACAAGACCTCTCAAAGAATGATTGTATGTATATATATATATATATATATATATATATATATATATATATATATATATATATATGTGTGTGTGTGTGTGTGTGTGTGTGTGTGTGTGTGTGTGTGCTGAATGGTATAGTATTCGGTGACCAGACAGGTTCCTTTCCCCATCAGGCCTGACTGAGAGAATGGTTACTAGACACGCGACAACACGAAACATAAAACCTGCCAAATAATGATTGACAGCAATCAACAGCCATCAATCACATTCGTGTCATGAACTGCGAGAAAGATATTATTTGTATAGAAGTTTAGCGTAAGACACTCATTGAAACTGAGTCCAGAACAATTTATGAATGCTCCAGTTGTTATGCACTCTCCCTCGCTATTGGATACATTCACAAATCAAAAGACTAAATGTGAACCTGTGTCATCCAATATTCACATAAACCCACCTGGGCAACTATCAGGATATATCGCATCGTTTTTTTAATCCATAATAAACTACAATTTGCTTCTTAATGAATTAGTATTTGTCCTAACTTATTAGGTTGTCGAAGAGTCATACAGAGCATTTCACATTAGCGGAATATCTCTGTGCATATATATTTAATGACCTGATATAGTCTACCAGATGAAATTAACTGCAATTTGACTCAAGGAATTCGATAAACCTGTCAGGATTGCACTAATAAGGGTCAGAGTTACTTTAAAACTTATTTGATGAAAAACAGTTATCTATATATTAATACTCGTGTTTTTAAATTGTACGACAGTTATGATCTTGCAATACCCTCTTGATGAAAAAAGTGAAACTGCCCAAATCCCCCAAGATGAAATGCAAAATGTAAATACTGATCATCTGGTATTGCTTATCTGTCTTGTTACTTTTATTTCGTCACCTCTTCTAAATATGAACCATTCCGTTTTTATTATAAAGAAAGAAAGGAAAGAAAAAGACCTGCTACAAAAATATAATAAGAAAGTAATAAAGAAAGGGAAAAGTGAAAGGTAGTGAGATGGGGGTGAGCGTATGGAAGGTATAACTATAATCTGTTTCAATAGAATTTAATGAAAAGATGAAAAGGAAAGAAAGATACAACGAGAGAGATTTAAATCAAGATCTTGGAATCGCAATTTTCTATATCGGTTCACACCCACTCAGTGTATGAGTAACGCATATTGGGTTATCTAATCTGCGCATTAAAGTGGGAAGCTGGCGTTAGGTGTGGCGTTCCACCTCAGCAAAATAAAATTCCTTGGTCCAGCACTAGCGAAAAGGGGATACACTCCCTCGCTCTCCGACTGATACCGACTATTGACCAAACTGCCAACTTTATTTACTATACTTATTAAATATCGAATTATTTCGCAATATCTCTTAAGTAAACATATCAAACGTTATGATAATTAAATTATCATGCCATGGTATATATCCACAGGTCCTGCTAGTCAAAAATATAGCATTCAAACTAACAAGGTTATGGCTGTTAATCTGCAGAATCAGTCAAATACTGGCAACATGCCATTAATTCAATGGATATTTGATTCAGTATTCAAAATAATTGTCTGCCTTATGACGGTTTTCTCTTTGGCTCACTTGTCAGTTATAGCAAGAATTTATTTTTGTCATGGACCCCATACCAATAATTCAATCAGCCATATTGGATATCTGGTTTTCTATGAATGTCAAAAAGAAACTTTTACTTTCATACGGATTCAATTCTTGGCTGGATTACTAACAGCTGATAAAGCCAGGGGTAATTCGATCTCTGTAATCAATTGAACTCGGAGAATAGTTTCCATAAAACATCGTCTGTTAATAAATTCCTTGAAGAATTTTCCAATCTAGAATCTTTGGTACGGGTTAAAGGCGCAGCAAAGGTAACTCAAAAACGAACTTTTTTCTGGACCACAGTTTTCCGGTGCTGATATCATTTGGGAAGGAGAAAAAGTTTTGGTTATCTAGTTATTGGTCATAAATCTTAGAACCGATTTTACGCGTTGTCCAGCCGAGAATTTTAATAATTTTCTCGCTCTATTTCACACACACCACACACACACACACACACACAGAGTTATACATAGATATATATATTTGGTAAATAAAAAGGTTAAAAAAATCGACCATTTTGTGGTTATAGCTCTATTTCTATCCCCAGGTATCTGTGTATACGTATGAGTTTCATCAGACCACTAACTTTATTGAAAATGATAAACAAAATTTCATGGGGCTTTACATATACATTTCTTCAGAGGAATCCTGAAAAAGTTTCGGTAACATTTCTTCTCGTTGATTTAGGGTGTGGCGTCTATGATCAGAGATTAATTAAGCAGATGGTGTTGGTGGGGTACATCTTGGTAGTTATATATATATATATATATATATATATATATATATATATATATATATATATATATATATTTCGATTTATAAAAATTATCATCAGAGCTTGTTTTTAATCCGGACCCATCGAGAGAGAAGCAGAAAATAAGTCCGGATTAAAAACAAGCTCTGATGATGATTTTTTATAAATCGAAATATTGTTCAATATTAGCTATGATATGATATAAAAAATATTTTCATTTTAACAGCATTGTGTGTTTTTCAGATCCTTTTATCTATACTTATACCGTCGGATTCATTTCCTTACTCTTAACTTATATGTATATCATCATGTTCAATAAAGACAAGTACACATATATAAAGGGCAGTTGTGTGAATCCGTATGTCCGGAGAAAACTTCGAAAATAAAACAATAAATATATATACACATTAGATATCACCATGGCTCGATTTTTGAGCAAAAGTAATGAAAATTTGATTTATATCATTTTGAGATTTTGAACAAAAGTAATTTGATTTATATCATCGAATACATTTAAAAATACAATTTAAAAATTAAATAACATTATAAAAAAAACGTTAAAATTCTACTCGGCCATTTTCGGCGTCTCTTGTTAAAAGTAAACAAAATGAATATCTCCTCTACCCGGGCTTCGGCGTGTAGCGCTACTAGTACATATATAAATCGTCATATTGAGTAGTCAAATGATTTAAGAACAGCTGTTGGATATTCAAAATAGTGCCAATATATCAAGTGGGAATGAAGGCCTAATCCATTCTGTGACATCAAACAGATAGACCCAAGAGAATAAGTTTCCTGATAATGGCGTATATATGGTATCTTACCAATGCCAGTCAATTTCAAATTATTTGAAGCGATAAGAAGTGATTGAGCAATGTGCATTGGTAATATTGCTAAATCAAACACAGTATCACTGGCTGCCAAAGATTCTCTCTAAAATATCCCCATTGGGAAACAGATGCCGGGTTTACCTTACCGATGCTCTACAAAAGACTTTTGCCAAGTTTGCAATAAAATTTCGCCGACTCTCCTAAAAGCAGATCTCGTTAAAGAAGAATCTTTCTTGGAGATAATTTTGCAAAGAAAAATGCCGATTATTAAACAGACTAAAACGTGGCAGTAAATTCTGAATGATATCACACCTTTCTTGTGAATATCAGATGATATCACACTTTTATTGCTAATATCTCATTAACCATCCAATTTCCTGATGTTGGGATCTGTTAATTGGAAAACTCTGGGGCAGGTGAATTAACGCTTTCGTTTGTGGAAAACTTTCTACTAGGTACACGAGCCTAAGCTGGAAAAGTACGAAGATCTCTGAGAACAATATATTATTATAATGGGGATTCGGTGTCTGTCTGTAATCGAAATTACGTCACTGCTTACCTCACAATGCCCTCAGGAATATACGTAAGTTTACCAATGAGTATTGAATTTATAGTCAAAATCATTAATACATATAATAAATCTTATTTATTAACGATGTCTCTATAAAAATCTGATTAGATTTACCTTATCGCACAGCACATGTTATTAGTTTGCGTTTAAATCATGCATATTTTTTATGTGTCATTAAAGAATGAAGGTTTACATAATATATGGTGAGGTTAATTTGACATACTCGGTGTTAAAAAACCGTGTTAATAATAATTACTTGGTGTTATTGATCTCTCTAATATTATGTTTTATTATCTAACGTTATCTCAGAATCATATCCTATGAATCGAATTTATATAGAAACTCTATATTAAAAAGGTAATTAAAATGAGTGTAATTATTTTATATAAGTTTTATTTTAATTTCGTTCGTTTTCCTAATTTATATATATTTCATTACAGATAAAGTTTAAACTCACTTGGTCTGAGGATCGCATAGCGAGAAACTGTCCGTAACTCAGTGTGGACTTCTCGTCCACGCTACATTAACACAAATATATACGCACATATATATATATAGTTATATATATATAAGCTACTATATATATACTATATTATATATTAGTAAATGAAGAAACTCTAAACTTGCTGCCTTCATTTACAATAATTTATTCAACCGTATTAATACGGCAAATCCTCAGGTAATCACAAGAACACATGACTCTTACTGAGATTTCCCAAAGTAACATCTCTTTTATATCTATTCAATTTAGGGGAGGCGAGGGTTGGTGTTCGTATTTTGGACATGGCGTGGGTGTATTTTCTTTGGATGAGCAGGAGGTCTATGTTGGATGAGGTGTGGCTTAGCTTGGGGCATAATACTTGGAGAAATTAGTTGTGAAGAGTGTATATACAAAATGAGCAGAAATTCAAGGCCAAAGTATTTAAAAAAAATATTTTTTAATATAATATATATATATCATCGTGCGTGTGTGTGTGTGTTTTGTGATGTGAGTGTGTGTGTGTGCTGTCTTCAATCTCAGTGGTGGCGATGCGGATAGTTTCCATCAAAGGTTTATTTGGGATCACACACTACACACGACACATTAATAATAATAGCTATAATATTCTGACTAGGGTTATATTCATATCTAGAAATAAACTACGTGACACCGTTGAAGTCAACCCATGTGATGATCCTCGGCGGTTAGAGTTTTTGATAAATCGATATATGATACAATAATGATTTCATTAATTTTAAAGTTGCGTCCCAATAACTTGATCCAATTATAAGTGTACTTGCTAATCTCTGGTAGAGTTATAACATTCTTATTTGACCAAAGGAAAAAACAAGGAAAGACGTCAATTTACTTAATTCTAATTAATGTAATAGGATTTTTATCATGGATTATCATATGACAATCTCTCGCCTATTCTTACCCTATCATATTCATTTCAGCCTATCTTCAGAGTCCTTCTGCACAGTCAAGAATCAGCTACTCACAAAGTATGTCTCTGCGCGCAAGTTTTGGTCAATGTACGTCTCTCATGGTCAACGGTCCAATCCGTCGTACCCTTAATGTTAATTATAATATCTAGCTGACTATGTCCTACACTTATACATCCTTTGAAGGCTATGAATACTTTATACCATTTGTTATATCGCTGCCTTATCATTGTTGAAACATTGGAATTACAACACTACCACCTCACTGTGTACCTACATTTTCATCCTTCGGGTTCGAAGTTCACTTTTTGCCTTCACAATACCACACACACAGCAGACACACAACATAATATATACATCTAATCCTATACTTATATAACTTAAATAGTATATATTTAATATTATATAAGGTAAATAATATAATATATTATATATTAATATTTGTATATAGATACATAAGTATTTAACTTACCGGTGGGGATACAAGTTACGATCTGTTGGAAGCGCAAATATCCAAGAGGCTAAGGTTGAGAAAAAAACAATACACAACTAAGTGCTCCTAATACAATGATAAGAGCATACATTATTTTGACAATTGGAAAGGACGAGACTACGGTTAACCTTACTCGAATCATTCCATTCGGAATTGTATCTTCAGGATTACTTTAAAATTTAATCTGAGTTTTACCCTATTTAGATCCTTAGCCTGTTATAAAGAATGGACCCCGTTTGGGAAGGGACATTAAACTTTTAAAGTAGTAAAGGGGGGAAGAGTAAACTAAAAGTCCCTGTACTTATAAATAATATTTAATCTTAGAATTATAAAAAGAAGTATATCCAGCTCATATCTTCTCTGAATACAATTATCATTCCAAATCACTTCTCATTATGCAAACGAAGCAGTAAAACACATTTTATAGATTATTACTTATCTTTAAGGGAGTCAGATTTTTATGGGAATCCTATGAAAACATACTAGCCACGTTTGATGCCTCCAGTTTAAAGAAAAAGGTTCGGGTCACAGCGTCAGTAAGGAACTTATGCTTGGAAGTCTCTGAGTACACGAGAAAAGATCAGGCAACGATGTAGTTTAACTTGAAAACAAAAAAAATGGCAACATATTACCTCGTATTTGACGGTCATATATTGCACGGGCATATAAGCACGCCGGACACCCATTTCAGCAGGTCAAATTTCAGGAATAATTTTTTTAGTGTATTTAATCATATATTGGTTGAAAACAGTCTAGCTATGCATTACACAAGCTATTATTTGGTTTGTCTATGGCATTTCAGTCTCGGAAGACTATAATTGTGTGTGCCCCTGAAGTATACAGGCCTCCTGTGACTGTCAAGTAAATGCGGATTCTTATACATTGGCTTTTCATAAAAAATCTTTGGGAAAAAGTGCAACGTCCTATATGCGCTCAAATACCCAGGTACTTTTTTATGGAATGATTCTTGATTTAATACCTGAGCTATGTAAATACAAAAACTCCAAATTTAACAATGTGCAAGGAATAGGGCGGTAAAATTTTTAACACATGTATTCAACTCAGGGAAATCACAGTTAATTTTTTAAATTATGATGTTGATAAATATCTTAAAGCTATTTCTCCATGATAATTCATCATTAATGTATTTCTAAAGTAATGCCAGTCAACTTTTAAAGTAAATGTAAACTATTTTGACCTTTGGAATAAAAAATCATACTTTCGTATAATTAAACATGCATCTCAATCTTTTCATATTATTCAGTTAATTAATACTCATGTTGATTTCTTCATTCATTTATATCTATGAAGTGAGTGAGTTTTAAAGAGTTCGAATATTTTGAATTCTGCATAAATACACAAATTAGAAATGGATGTGGTCCATAATTGGATAAATATTTTTTATAAATGTTCTATTTCATTCCATAAGATTTTGCTAACATACTTAATAAGGTGATTATATTCTGATTTGAAAATTTGGGATCCTATAATAAATAATAACATTTAACAAAAATAATAAATCTCTATACTAGAAAATAATAATAAACTATATGATACAAAATTTATTCAGATTAATATGAATCTATTTCAAGGACACATGTTTCTCAGAGAACATTTGCAATTAAGGCTCAGAGACATTTTTTCTAAAGTCCTGGTTTGATAGAAATCGTATCCGACTCATTCACTTATAAGGATAAATTCCCTATAAGTCATATAGATTCTTGCGAAAATCTCTCTGTTTCAATACGCTTTTAGAATCGTCTCACATAAATTTGCTAAGGTTTATTCAAATCAGAGAATTGTAAATCACCTGGCTGATTACGGAGACAATAAGTTGTTCCTTGTAAAACCATCAGCTCTTGCTTTTGAGTGGTGTGTAATGTTATTGTCTTCACCACGAGATTCAGTTCATGTCATATTCTATTATGAAGAGAATAAAGATCTACTTGTCATATCAGGATTCCTTCAATGTAGAATGAAATTACTGCAACAGTTTTCGTGGGAAAATTACCTCGCTCGCAATGCTGGAGATGTTTATTTTGTGTGGAAATAGAAATGTAAGGTTTTGCTTTAAATTCCACGCGTTCCACTTGCACAATGCCCTTATTGGTTAAGGATAATAATCTCTCTCTCTCTCTCTCTCTTCATATCTCTCTCTCTTCTTCGTGATATCTCTCTCTCTCTTTCGGGTCAATCCTCCTCTCTCTCTGCTTACACTATGTGAATAAATAATTTAATAATTAGTGTCGGTTCTTACGTTTGCTGCGCGATGGTGGGAAACTCTCTAGAAAGAAAGTGATATCAGTTTAAATTATAATCGATGAAAAACAAAGCCAAGAGAAATCTTCTACTATTCCTATGGCGTAGATCACTTTACTGCAAGGCATTGTTACGTGAAAAGGATCTACAGACGGTAATTGTAAAAATAAATTCCTATTACCAAAAAATCTTAGAATTTATTTCTGAATCATTTTGTACAAATCATGAATTATTGAGATGAACATACAACGTTATATCTGGCTTTTATTTAAAATTCTATAATGCGAAACGTATTTGCCTCCATCTCTTCAAGGCCTTGTCAGGAATCGCATCAATTGACTCCGGGAACTCTTGTGGAATTTGTAGGAAATAAATCCTGTTGTATTCGTCCTTCACCTATCTTCTAAAGTTGTGAGTGGTTTTCATAGAGGCGGATTATGCATTTGCATGGTGTTTAAAATATGGTTCTGTCCGGCCCTTCATGAGATCCACGTCTATCATCCATCTTCCGAGTTGTTGAAATATGTAATTCAGCCAATTACTAACAACTATACCAAAAAATGTGAAGGATACCCATCTTGCTAAAAATCAATACTCCCTCACAGCTTATTGACAACCAATAATTGTCAAAAATAAATAAATAGTTTAAAATAGGGAAATATACTTTCTTCATCATGGCATCAGAGAGATACCTTCATAAATCTACTAAGTAGCGTAGAGGACTACTATCTTTCGGTGAATTTCACAGGCAATTAACATTTTGAGACAAAATCTTTTCCTATTATACATCTCTTTTAACACTAAGGATCATATCCCCTTTTCGCTTAGCGCTCACGGACCAGGGATATTCTTTTTCATGCTCTGCATTTACCACTACCAATGATTTCACCGAAAACAAATGAAAGAAGAGATATATATAAATAATCTATTTTTTTCACCGCGTTCCAATTTCATAAGACTGCGCCCTCTCTCACTTCACCACTCACTCTCTCGCTGCATTAAATTTAACCACATAAATTTTGATTTTATTAGGCATAAAGGAATAATTAGTGACGCCAGGAAAAATTTGAAACATAATCTTGTAACCAGTTAATATCTATCGTTATTTCGTAATCCATATTGCAAATAAATACACAATTTAAATAATGTAGAGATATAGAAAGTAACTAATTAGCATGTTCATTCTTATAGAATAACAATGAGTTTTCTGTTCCCAACCCAATCTTAATTTTTTGTTCAAATCCTAATATTCAGATGACCTAACAGATAATTTCAACCACATAAAGTTCAACGAGAACAGAAAGTATTAAATTCAAGCAAAAAAATAAAGAAATATGACACCTTAATTTTTATATATTGTGCTTGCCTGAGAAACCCGCCATATCTAAACAACACCTTTTAAAGTGTTGAAAATAAATACAAAGACTGAAACGATTATGTATAAAAACCCAACAAGGAATACAGATGCTGGAAATTTTGTCTGCTTTCCCCAGTTAATAGAACAGAAAATATTTTCCATTATATTGCTCGGCTTAGAGTTTCAGGTCCCACTGACTTATAGCCCCCAAATGAGTGACTTTTTCAGTTTGTGATTTTTTCAAGGTTTAATCTAATTGTAGGAAAAAATAAAATACACCAAATTGTGGGACAGTTGTCCGGCTAACAAAGTAACATATCTTCGTTAAGACACGATCAGGCATCTATAGCTCATACCCTGTATAGTAGGCCCATAGCCGGCAAAGATACCGACTATGATGATCATAACCACATCTTGGTAATCTTTCTGGGACCATGCACTTGACCTCTAGGCGACCTCCCCTTTATTGGATTCTTTCGATTAAGAAAGGACATGGTTTTTTACACCCTTGTGACACCCTCTCCAATATCCTGCGGCCGTTGTTGCTTTAGGGGTTCAGGGTTTCTATTAAGGGGTTAGGTTACCAAGGGTTGCTTTCTTTATTGAATGCTTAAAAACAATTGGAACAGATTACCGGTCTTTAGTAACAACAATACCAACCGCGGATCATTGAGACGGTATATAATTCGTAAACAACACACCACTGATACATAGCTCCCACTTAACCCTATCCCTACAGCGCAACTTCCTGACCTCGATGCGATCAACCATAAGGCCCTCTCCCTCTAATGTACAACGGTGCGCGCACTATCATTGTCCTATCACTCTTTATTGTGGTAATAACTTCTAACATTACCTTATTTAATGAACGACACTTCCTATCTTAACTCGAACATGATCGGAGGACACCCTGATTAGAAGAAGTGGAGAGAGCATGACACAGCCGGTACCACCTCCCTAATATGGATTTCAGTATAGTATACGCTCTAATGCTTAGGTTCTCGGAGCATGTGTCTGTTTGTATGACAAATACTGCGGAACGTATTGTCCAACACTCTAATTGTTTTTTACCATCATTTCATATAAAACAGACACCAACGCGGACATACAAACCATTCTCCCTTTGCGAGTTTAGTTCCCCTTACCAAATACAGGAACTCAGAAATTGCACACTCTAACTCCACGCAATAAATTCCTTGCTTTTTGATTAGCGCGCAATCACCCTCATTAATGGCCAATGACTCTCTGCACTATATCCTTGTTGAAGGTAAAGGAAAACTTGATTCTAATCTCTTTTGTACCCAATCGGCCACGACAGACACCACTGAATTACAAATGGTTCAACCTGATTTTCCCAACGTTGTACACCAATGCGAACACTCAATATCCGCGGAAAGGAAACATACTAAACAAACTAATCTATATATCTTAAATCCCTCGCCAAATCGCGCTAACCATTGTCAAACTGCACGTAGAAAGCGTAGACCCTAGCACACAGATCGCAAATTACAAATCGAAAAATACACGTTTCTCTTGACCGAAAAGCCAGCGGAATAGTCCAGAAAATGAACAATGAATACACAAATACCCAAAAAACGACATTATATTATGTTATCATAACAAACTTGGAAAACTGCTTTTTGTTCCGGGTGCGGTAAGCCCTACGACGCATATATTAACTAAACATAAACAAAACATTTAATGACAACCGCATTAGCGTATAGCCGGAATATTGGAGTTATGATCGACTTACTCTATTTCTTGACACGAACGGACTCTCCAAGCATTTTTTTTGTGTGTGGGTGTCTTCATTAAAGAATACCACCGGCGACATAATCTCCCCACGCACTACAACAAACACATGTTTATAAAAATCACAAGAAACTTGGGAATATCACTCAAGAGAAGTCCATTTGAAAAAAAAAGAGTTCAGTCCCATCTTCTTTTCTTTTTATTTCGGTGGCTGTGAATCTACAAATACATAATTATCGGTCTGGATGCACCAGATGCTTTTCTGTATAGCTCAACAATTCTCATCATTCATCATCGAACCGTTCTCGCCACTCAACAAAATAAAAAGGTACAAAACAAAATCATATGATATAACGAAGCCCCACCACACAATCTATTCAGACGCTACGTAACCATATATGACGTTGTATTAAACTGGGTTCAATTCAACACTTGTGTTAATGTATATTGACAGGAAATCTTAGCTCAATGCCAGACAGGGATTATTTCTTATCTGCTACTAGTACCATGTAACTAGTACTACCTCGGGTTGTCGGTGACCCACTAAACTCGCACCCCCATGAGGCCCGCACCTGGCTTGTCTTGTGAGGTGGATACCCAGAATCAATAAACACAGACTGGCAAAGAGCAGATGGGCTCCAAGGGAACCATCCATTCACGCTAATAGTGGATCTACAGCAGCTGATCAGTACAGTCGTCTAGAAAATTCCCATTACAACTGGAGCAATTCGCCGCCGTCTGACAAAACAGTGGAACCAGGTCTGTAGCGTCTCTTTCCGCTTAAATCTCTCACGCACAAGTTTCATTTAATGGAGTGAGGCCATAGTCATTCTGCAACGGACTTCTTAAACAAGCAATTAAGAATTCTCAGGAATACAATAGAAGTAGAGTTACACTTAAAAAAAAGCATCTGATTGTGTTGCAAATGCAGCTTTTTAGGCCATCTCTTGTGACTGGACTTACAATCAGAAGAAATGACCGAAATCATCTAGAAAATAATCATTGTGAAAAAAATGTATTGGACGACAATTTGTAGCAAATATAATTTATTCCCAGCAACAATGGCGCCGTATTAACTCAAGCTCAGATTAGAGAGAGGGGCGATGAATTGTATCAGCAGGGTCCCTTACTGTAAGTTTTTGCTGATTTGTCCGACTCTGTCTTCGCTGAAAAATCTCGATCTCTTTTATGTGGACCTAGTTTCCATGTCCTCTCAGAATTTCGCACGGCTATTTTAATCATAAATAGGTTCCGTTTGACAAAGTGTCAGTCAAGTTTATCTTTACTCCTTTCGTATCGCTAATATTCATCACCTTCTTAAAGAAACATATTTCAAATATTTTTTCACTCTTCCTTCATCTCATTTATTAACTTTATAGGGCAAACAACAAAACACATAAAAATAAACAATACCCACCTCTAACAATAAAATATACACCTGAAAAATAATACAGTCTGTTTGATATTGATGAAAAATAAAAGCCAGCAAAAAATGTTTGTTCTAAAAAATCAGTAGCTAAAAAAAATAACAGTGTGTTCATTTGATAAATACTGTTTTTTCTTAGTCCTTTTATTCGTTTTCTAACACGCTATGTGTCAGTAATCTTCAGAACATTTCGTCATATAGATTTTTATTTAACTCTGTATCGATATCCACAACTTTCTTTTGGTGGGGAGGGGTATTTTAGGAGAGAGGTCACTGACACATATATTTAGATATGGTAACCAAGTGTCTATTCAGTTCCATTGAAATTCCTTTCTATTTCCATCACGTTGAATGGATCATTCACGATTAATAAACGTTAAACCTTCGCCTTTTATTCTCGAAAAGCAACACTTCCATCAGACAGATTCTATTTGTCCTGGTATGATGTTAAACTGCATCCAATGAGGAGGTTACAATTATGGAACTCTGGAAAGTGTGGAGAAATCCATTCACCACCACTACTCCCAGATTCAGATGACTGTGAGTGGTAGTACCTGTTAGGGTCCCATCTAAGGATTGAAATGAAAAATTAGTTTTAAAAAATTGTGTTTAAAAAATTTTAGTTTAAAAAGAGAATTTTGCGTGACCGTAGAGAATGAGTACAACATGAAGGTATTTGGCATGATATAACCCAACAATGGCTGACATGCCGTAAAAATCCAGCCAAAACACAGATTCTAATTGATTTTTACACTTGTAAATTAATATTTAATCATATAAAATATCTTTCCGGTTTTCGTTTATTTTATTTATTGTTTAAATGGCATATCAACTTTTGTGTGTTATTTAATTCCAAATCTCGTGTTGGTAGAAATAATTTTCATTAATTTCATGTGGTAAATATTTTGTTCGGTTTTGCTTTATAAGCCGATAGAAATAATGTTAATTAACTTGCCAAACAAGTCTATTTGACACATAGATAATACAGTGAGATGTACTAAAATTCCGGGTAAGAGGAGACCTAGGTATAATAGCAATTATGGGTACTCCACACTCCCCAGAGCTCCAACATTGGAACCTTACCACTAGATGCAGTTTAGTATCATAGCAGGAAACTTTCTGGTTGTCAATATAGATACGGTATCAACTACTACTACTACTACTAGTAGTAGTAGTAGTAGTAGTAGTAGTAGTAAGTTTAATACAAATATCAACGATGTAGTTGTACCCAGTGAATTTATGGCTCCTAGCCGAACATTATTAGTAGGAAATAGAGATTTATTTACGGCTACAGGGCAAACATCTCGGGAAATCTGATACAGTGCAAAGGAGAATAGATATCGGTAATCAACGTATCGTTATGAAAAAACTCATATTGAACATCTTTGCATAAACGAGGGGAAGTAGATAGGGCCATTGATGAAAGACTAAAATGTATTTGTTGAATAAATCAGGATTCAGATAATTGATTTATAAAGGAATAACCATGTGTCACTTTAAGATTTCAGTAGTCTGTTGTTTATGCAGCTACTTTTTGTATTTGTCTTGTATGTGCTCTGATTATTTTATTTCCTTCTTTTTTTTTTGTGCCTTCACTATTCTCTGTTAGTAGGTATTGTTTTCCTTCCTTTCTTTCTTTTTTTTCTTTCTATAATTTTAAATGATAACAATATCTACTTCGTTAGCAAACGCCTGCCACTGAAAGGTAATCCTAGTTTTCAATTTCCTTGAACGCCTTTCACACGCTCCGTCGAACATTGGTTTTTTCAGACTGACCCATCCTCGAAAGATCCAGTCCGATTTTTTTTTCAGATTTTAAATTCCTCATTAAAATTCTGGCGCACGAGAATCTCGGGTTTTACACTGTGCAGAGCACATGCGACCTTATTTCGTTTTCTTCGGGGTGACAGACTGCATCCACTAAAATTTCATCTTTATTTGTTTAGAATTGTTTTATTTTCTGATTTGCCTTTTCATATTCGTTGTTTATATGGTTTGTTCTTTTCATTCAATATTTTCCTCTTCATTCACTTTTCATTCCTCTGTTGCTATTATCAACAACAGGATGAAATTGTAATTTAAATTCCTACATACCCTCTCCTAGACACATTTCCATTTTTAATACTTGAGAACAAGTACAAAAAAATTCAATTCTACTTGGGAATACCTCTACATTAGGAATTTCCTTCTACCACATAAATTTTTGAAGATTCAAATAAAATCAAAATTAAGTTAGATTAAAAAATAAAAAATGACAAACTCGCAGTAGCCTTTAGCCAGGAAAAACCATCTAGGCACACGCAGAGAAAAGTACCCCAAGAAGAACCCTCGACCATTGCAACTCGGACCTTGACTAAGAACAGATACTACGACTGACACACGAAAAATTTCCTCTTCAAGAAATAGCTATGAACCTAGAATAATGTCTAACCTTAAAAGTTTATTTGTCTTTTCTTTTCTCGTCTTTAATTCCCTTTTCAGCCTGACAAGACTAAAAAAGGAAGAACCACATATATATTTACTTAAGCACTGATTCTTTCTCAGTCTACTAGCGATCATCAAACCGAAGGGACCTAGGAATCTCTACCTGAGAGGATTACCAAAGGAACCAAATTGGAGGACTCTCTACCTAGAATCAACTGGCCAATTATGGTCCTTAAAAAACTTAATACATAAAACAAAAACCTACTTACTCACCCATAAGTTATACAGCTAAGGAAGACCAAAGTAGAGAAATGTATTAATTATATAAAGAAATACAATAATGTCACCATAAGAATTAGATTAATGAAGAAATAATACTCAGACATTGTGTGCATAATTTTACGCAGAGATTGTTATAATTTCGCGCGTCAACTGGACGGAATAGGAAATGGGAAAATATAAAGATTATTATTCAACTGGATGAATGATTTTATCCTTTCAGATCGAATTCTATACATTTAAATTGAATGTTTTTACTTGGTGCAACGATAAGTGTGTAACAAAGCGTTAATAGGTCTCCAACTGAAATGAGCTGAAATTTGATCTGGCGCCAATAAAAGAAAAAAGACAAAAGAAAAATGAAAGATGAAAACATGAATGAATAATAATATTGACAGTGCTATTTCACGCACACCCAAACGGATGCACACATACACATACGCCACATATACAAACAGACACACACACAAACACACACACACAGACTCGCAAAGACACATAAGACACAAGCAGAAGCATGCACACACACACACACACATGCACAGATGCGCAGACACGCAAAACACACGTACACACAAACACACAACATGCACACACAAGCACACACACACACACGAGCGCGTGCGCACACATGCACAGACGTGAGGATATATACACAGACACACAGACACACACGAACACACACAAGATAAATAAAAATGATAAGGTAAACTTTGTTGGTGTTTATTTCTGTTTATTAAATTATTCTGAACTTCGTTCGATTTTGGGTCATCAGGTCATGAACACGAGGAAGTTTTTTGTGCAGAAAAGGTTGTTTATAAAAATTCCAAACGAATTCATAAAAAAGCGACGAAGAGGGAACTAGTATCATAGCGTATACAAACTGTTTTGTATGCTCATCTATTTCATCCAAGACAAGGGATTAATTTAGAATTTATGTTCCTTATGAGAAATTAGGGTAGCCTGGACATGGGGTCATTAACTGGTTAGTGAAGATTTCTTGCCTATGCAATATTCAAACCAAGCTGGTTGGCCTGAAAATCACATAGGCGTGAAATGCCAGTAAATAGGTTTTGACTCCATGTCCACGCTACCTTAACTTAAATATAAATGCTTTATCAATGATATATATATAAGATATAATATATATGTGAAAGTAATGAAAAAACAATGTGTTTATTTTTGACATGGCCTTTTTAGCCGACAATTTTTTCGAGTCACACACAGAGCAGTCTCTCATGTTTATAACCTTGCTGATGAGATCTAATAGGTCGAAATGTACATAGAGGGATTGATATTTTCTCGATTTGTTTAACCTTACATTTGAACATATATGCCCGCCTAAATTCATTAATTATTAACTAATTAATTCTCAAAATTCGGTATAACTTCAATTAGCACATATCCTCCATAATATATATGTATATATATAATATATATATATATATATATATATATATATTATATATATATGTGTGTGTGTGTGTGTGTGTGTGTGTGTGTGTGTGTGGCGTGTGTGTTTTGTGATAGATGTGTGTAATAGATACATAGATAGATTGATAGATAGATAGATAGATAGATAGATAGATAGGTATGCAACAACGTCGTTGTTTTTGCTGCACAATCCCAACCGTCGTTATCTCCTTCATTATTGGAAATCAACATTTTCAGACGGAAAATAATTGGACACCAATATGTATTTATATCATAACAACATTCAGTGGCTTCTAATTTGATATGATACCCAAAACGGAATTTAATATGAAGCAATTCTGGAAGAAATAAATATCATAGTTGGTATCAACCACGTTGACGTTTCTAACTTTCCAATCTGCTCACAACATATTATCACCAAAATTCAATGCTTCGTTATTTTATGAATGATGAATATTTATTGCCTTAAACAGAATGGTATCATATGCACATCCCTTCGAATATATATATATATATATAAAAAGTGTTGTTCTGGTTCCAACGGGAGAAAATTCAATATTTTATAAAAAAGGAAGGTCCGCAAAATGTATTTTGTTCTCAGAAAAATTTTGTGTGTGTGTGTGTGTGTGTGTTTTACAACTGAATGGGTTAAAATCCTCCGACTATAGTTTCACGCATTGTTTTAAATAGATTTTAATTAATCCAGAAGTAAAAAATATTTGTTTGCTTCGTGTATTGGCAATTAACTGTTATATATATGTGTACATATCTATCTATCTATATATATATATGTGTGTGTCTGCGTGTGTCTGTGTGTGTGTGTGTGTGTGTGTAAAAGGCGAACCAGTCTTCATTTAGAGACGTGGATTAACCAACACATCACGGCCAATATTTGAGAGGGGAAAACCAACTGCCCTTTAACCCCCTCTCGGGGGATCGCCTTGGATTCGGCCATCGGTCAACGCATCTTGAACAACCCAGCCGGATCTGCAAACTATACAAAATAGTGTTCTTAGAAGTTTTACATCAATCAGATGGATCAACTTTAAAGTGTTTTAGAATCGATTGCAGTTCAAGTCTCTGTCGACAGCGAGAATTCTACAAAATTCTTGTTTTACTTGGGGATATTTAATTCTTTTATCCTCCTCACTCTTAACCCCTCTCTTTAACAAGGGTGGTAGTAGTAATCATAATCTGTTTGGATGGATTAGAATATAGAGAGGGAGGGAAAGAGATAGGGAGAGAGAGTTGATTCAAAATCAAATTAGGGAAGGTAAGTGAAGAGAAAAGGGAGAGAAAGAGAAGGTGAAATAATGGAAGAGATGAAAGAAAAAGAAGTGAAAAGGGAAGGAAAGAAAGAAAGAAAGAAGGTGTAGCAAGAGCACTTCAACTCCGTCGGGACCACTTACATACAGAGAGTCAGAAATTGTTAAATACAAGCAGAAATCTACAACAATTCATCTTAGGTGTTATTTCAGTGAAATAAAGAATGGAGATACAGGCAAATGTAGATGAAAGAGCATAGGTATAAGACGACAGATCACCTTTATTGTTAACAGCCATTCAATTCTCATGGGTCCTGCTAGTACATATAATTATCACTGTACGAATAAAGGTCTCACATAAAGCCACAAATTTGTTCGGGATCAAAAAGACTAAACAACCAAGTCTACCCTACTATTAACCGTCGCGGTGAACAAATCGATTAAAGACATTAGCGCGAAGTAAAACGCAAATAGCCTCATCCAATATTTGAACTTGGGTCAACGATTTTATTTTCTATGACGCTAACCGCTACGCTAAACACACCAACATTTAAAAGTGGGTATTAGGGTGAATAAATTTGAAGGTTCTGATAATGGACGAAATTTAACATTGATCTTTCTTGATGTTCCCAATAATCGCCGCCCTTTTAACTTTCAATAACGGTAGTGTAACAACCACTGGCCCATGGACAGTTACTAATGAAGCCCTCCGACTTATTGGCAGTTACTAATCTCAACCAGCACTGACCTATGGGCAGTTATTAATGATAACCTCTGATTCATGGGCAGTTAGCGATAACGAATGACCCATGATCTGGTCTTAATGATAAGCGTCGCTCGCCAAGTTGATCTTACAAAGAGACAAAGTTTTAACAAAGGTTTTCTGTTTAGCAACCGGAAAACTGCCATCAAAATGTAAATTTCGATCGACTGGGAAATATTTCACTGATAAAAATTACAATGCGGGAAGTTCTCATGTGTTTCATTTTTAAGATCATATAACAGCATACTTATCGATACATAAACCGTCTGTCTGTTTGTCCATCTCTCTTTCTCTTTCCCTCTTTCTCTCGTTCTACCTTTGTCTCTTTCTTTTAAACATATAATATGTATACATGGCTTGGTTTCTGTGTTTAAATGCATATCAGACTTCATGGGTTATTTAATGCCTAATCCATACTTGTTGGAGGGATGATGGGTTTCATAAGTTTTAGTCCAAAGGTGAACTTTATAGTGCCATTGGAGTTCACATTCACATATTACGATCTCATAGTCAAGCATGTTAACTACATCATAGATATATGGGCCGGTTTAGTTCAGTCGGTAGAGCATCCGTCTAGGAATCGCAAGGTTCCGGGGATTTATATCGGTCCCCACCAACTTAGCATATGAGTAGCACAGCATTGGTAACCAGAGTTGGGTGGTAAAGTGTGTGGGGGGGGGGTGACGGTAGGCAAAAACAATCTCTCTGGTCTAGACCTAGTGAAAAGTGATATACTCCCTTGCTGTCCGGCTGATACCGACGGTAGGCTACTGCGTCAACTACTTTATATATATATATATATATATATATATATATATATATATATATTATAATAAAAAAAAGTTGCAGAAACACACACAACCTATCAAATATCGGACATATTCTGCGAAAATAATAACTCAATGCCTGAAAAAGGCAACAGATCAGAAACACGTGTCGCGTATGTAAGATAAAAAGAATTAAAAAACTTTTTCTGAGAACATAATACATTTTGCGGACCTTCTTCGTTTTTATAAAATATTAAATTTTCTCCCGTTGGAAGCAGAACAACATATATATATATATATATATATATATATATATATATATATATATATATATATATATATATATATATATATATATATATTTGTGTGTGGGTGTGTGTGTACCTGATTAAGATATTTTTGAAATATAACTCCCACAAAAATACATTTTACTACTTAGACAAACTTGAAGATGTCGAGTAATTACTTGAGGATCTCAGAATCCTTGTTAGAATATTGGCATCATTTATCTGTTGTCATTGCGGCAAGGAATTCAAAGAGAATGGAAAGTTAATTTCATATTTTCTCAGATCTCTAAAATAGAAATCATTCATTGTTAAAATAAAGTACAAAACTCACATATTCTCTTTCTGTTAATGAATTCCCATTCACTGTTTCAATTAGCAACACTTTAGAATTATTCCCCATCAGTATTTCGTAACTTAAGAATGGCTCAATGATACACATTCTAGAGAAATTCGAATTCACAACAAATGTGGGGAGAAATCAAGATATGAATGCAATGTTATTCCATTCTTAGTTGTAAATGATTTTTTTTGTGAGTTGCACCCCTTTGTGCCTCCAATTAGTTCGATTTATCATTTTGAAATATTTTCTTTGATTTCACGATACTAAACCCACATAAGTGAACCTGTGTAATTAGTCCAGTTCAAGTACCTGGTCTTCCTAATCAGTTACCTGCCTAAGTATGAATCAGATTAACTTTTCGTTCATTCATTTATGGATTTATCGTATTATTAGACTAGAATCAAAATTTCGAACATGTTTTAACATATCAGCCAATTATATAAATATCAAATAATTGTTATTTTGAACATTGAAAAAAAAAACGCAAAGTTCAAAACTAATGAAAAATTTTGCACAGATTTAAACAGATGGAATAATATTTTGATGGTTGATCTTATTCCTTTTCAGCTACGATGTTTGTATCACACGATTTGAACTTCCAGAACCATTTTAAAACTTGTCTTTTGCTAATTGTTCCTTCACCAAAAAAGAATCCAACCTTTCTTCTTTCTTTTCCCTATCATTATTTTTGATACGCATTCTGAAAGGAGAGGTTTATTTTTATGAAACAAATTAAACAAACCCCCAATTGTTATTGTGTGTCGATTCTGTTTTAAAGATGCAATAATTATACATGAAGCCAATACATATATTTTCTAAAATTCACACTATATACATAAATGTTATATAAAAAAAGAGTACACTAAAACGAGATATTTATCATAGCAATACACTTAAATGATCTTAACAAGAGAATGAAGCAATTTCTAGGACTATTTGATAACTGATTGATAATTGTTCAAGTCAACTTTTTATATGAACGTCACGTTTTAATCATTAGAATTGTCGATATAAGTTGATAAACACGAAATGTGAATGAGAATTCTTCACTGAT
>CM042137.1:151435820-151438320 GCA_023376005.1 Doryteuthis pealeii
ATTTTTGCTGTGGTGGAGCCCCACACCTACGTTCAGCTCACTAGTTTAGCGCACAGATCTGATTCCAAAAGATGTGCTACTCATGCACTGAGTTGACGGGGACCGGCATTGAACCAGTGAACATGTGATTCCTGGGGGGGGGGGTGCTCTACCGACTGAACGAAACCGACCACTTCGTAAATGAATATTATAAAATAAGTGTTCTTTGGAAATCGTTAATTAATAAAAATATTTTGAAAATTTCAAAATTTCAAAAAATACGGTGATGATATTTCATATGAAAATTAAAAATTCGACTGAATAAAATAGAAACAATGAAATTGAATATCTGTCTAAAGTACTTTGATTGATTGGTTGGTTGGTTGGATTTTACGGTATATCAACCCTTGTTGGGTTATTTTATGCTGAAGACGTTTTGTTTTATTCATTTTTGATGCCTACTCAATTTTTTCATTCTTGATGCCTACTCAATTTTTAAAAATACATTTTCAAAACTCATTTTTAACATTTATCCCATATATGGAGCTCTAACACTCACTACCACTCCGGGTCAGAGTGGACCTTGGAGTACTGGTGATAAATGGGGTACTGTACAACGAACAGAGCTCCAGAATTGGAACTTCACCATCAGATAGTTTAACGTCACAGCAGGATATTAACACCCTCAGACATGGCCTTCTAGCACAGAGTTGGGGCAATTATATGTTCTAGGGCTTCAAGATTGATCGTCCGTTTAGCCTAAGTAAGGACCAAAATGAAGAGTTGCTGTTATATACCCCTTTATATCGGGTATATAATCAACGAGAGAGAGAGAGAGAGAGAGAGAGAGAGAGAGAGAGAGAGAGAGATGATGAGGAGGATGGGTACTTACTTTTCTGCTTCTTACTTGTTCGGTCGCCATCTTCCTTTTCCTGGCCTGACCCTTCCTTTGGTGGTTTTTTTTCTTGGGTTGGGTTCCTGCTGATTTCTTGTTTAATAATTAATAAAGTCTTTGTCGTTCCTTTTTATTCTTTATAATAAAACTCCAGCCTAAAAGTATTTTCGAACCACGCGGATGAGAGGCCGGCATCTTGAGAGCGATGATCTTTAAACGTCTGCTCTCACTGGCTTACAACCGGCAACTGCTAATTAAAGTTCCTTTCGCGCGACTTCTATTGGCGGGTATCGAAGGGATCAAGCAACCAGGGTATTCTGATATGAGGAGTTGTTATTATTTAAACTATTTTCACGAAATAACTCAGGAAACGACTTAAATGATTGGAGATATGCCAAGAAATGGACATTGAAAGGAAACTAGTCTAATCCCCACGATTGAATAAAAGGTTCGGTTCGAAATTCCACAAAGCTTATTGTCTACTACAAAAGAGAGCCGGAGGAAACAACGGTCCAAACGTTGACAATATAAAACCCAGAACTGTAAACAGTATTTATAAGGAAATGAGAAGTAATTATTTTTAAATAATACATTCATTTATTCAGATATGAGAAATCATTAAAATATCACGTTTATAAATTTAAATTCAAATAATTAATATATATATAAATATACCTAATATAAATATATGGATTTTTGGAGACAAAATCAATGGAAATTAAAAACAGAATAACTCCGCTTAAACAATGAACTTTGTGTCATATCCTGGCTGAGATGGAGAGGTTCGGTAAACGCAGACATTTATAAATTTACTAATCTCACCTTAAGCTGGATATCTACAAATATTTGGAAATAATCTGAACTCCATGTGTTACGTAGTGCTTTTTTCATGGCACTAAATCGTATATGTTGTATAGTGGTATCAAATTGATATTCCATATTTGCCATTCCACAAATGTTTCTGAGAAGATTAGTTTATGCGATTACCGAGCCACTGGGGAGGCTGGGGTCGTGTGGTCGTACCCATATAGAATTTTAGATAAAACTCCATGTTAAATGTATTCTTTCCATATTCATTTCTTTTGTAAAAATGATGATTCAACAATAAATCAAAAAGATTTAAAAAATAGGGAGTTACTTTACAATCACGGTGTAGATTCAATGATACGACGGCATTGTGTTATAACTGAATTTCCTTTGAATTACTTTTAGGGACAGGTCATCAGAAATTTGGTTAAAGACTTTAAGCGTAACCATTTGAAAGTTTTTTTTTCTTTAGATACCTATTGATAAAAAGAGAAGAGAAGAGTGGATATTGTATGTGATTTGAGTGAATAACAATCAAATACTGATCAGTGGCGAAAATGTTGTGCACAAGTTGAGAGGGGGAAACTATACAAAACGAAAAAAACAAAGGACGTCTGCAAAGAGAAGAGAACTCTTGGGATTTCAAATTTCCGGTTGCAAAAGTGGGAAGAATTTCTGGCAAATAACCAGCAACTGTTGAATTTTCTGAAGGGAAAAGTTTGTCGGAATGATCTTTAGTTCCATTCGGTCATTTATCAAAGAGTAAATAGAAGAAATCTCCAAGGGTTTCGAGTTTTGTCCGAAAATAAATCAATATGA
>CM042137.1:151443320-151453320 GCA_023376005.1 Doryteuthis pealeii
GGAGTGGTTGATGAAATCACACACACACACACACACACACACACACATATAAATATATATATATATATATATATATATATATATATATATATATATATAATGTTCCTTTGTCACCTAATAAATAGATATGTAAAACCTTTATATATTTATATATTATATAATATATATATATATATATATATATATATATATATATATATATATATGTGTGTGTGTGTGTGTGTGTGTGTGCTTAACCACCGATCGATTTTGTTACTTGAATTGTTTAATCAGTGAATTTTAAAATTTTCCACTTTTGATATTCTAGGCAATTGGCACGTTTGAATTTTTATACTTCCACGATAAAATTATTCAGAACGGACGAGTAAAAATTGATATCCTTTACTATATCCTCTTCTGGATCAATATTTTCCATGGAATTCCATAATCATTCCATATCACCAAAACAGAAAAAAGATGAAGTATTCGTTTTGAATATTCTATTGGATATTCATATATTATGACTAAAGTTGAAATCACGAAACGCACGGCGATATTTAAATGAACAGAGATAAACGAGGATAAGTTTGTGAAAAAAAGGAATTAAGAAAATATTTGAAGTTGTTAAAAGAGAAAAGAGTTGCACGTTCATTACGAATCTGTTTTATGCCGATTTGCAATTTTCTATCAGCAAAAGTAAATAAAGTGAAACTGGAGATAAATGATATGAGGGCTCTCAAAATCTCACAATCTTATGCAGCCCTGAATCTCAAAGATGAGCAAGATTAGGGGAATATTTATGGCTGAAATACAGCAATCAGCTTGAATGCAAAAAGACATGGAGAACATATTTGGAAAAATCTGACTAAATCTAAGGAAAAAGTGAATAACAAAACACAAAGAATTACATTCAATTTTTTCTTTTGTTGGTTTTAGAAGATTAATTATTTCTGATGAAGCATCTAAAACCAACAGAGGCGAAATATTAATTGAATGTAATTGTCTGTGTTTTGCTATTCAGATTTATTTCTAATTTTTCCTTTTTTATAATTTCACACACACACGAACACACACACACGAACACACACACACACATATATATATATATATATATATATATATATATTTTCTGACAAGCTGAAGCGACAGTTCTTCCAGGCTGTGGTTATATCCGTGCTGCTATATGGCTGCACCACTTGGACCCTAACGAAGCGTCTTGAAAATAAGCTAGATGGAAGCTGCACAAGAATGCTACGTGCAGTCTTGAACAAATCGTGGAAACAGCACCCCACGAAGAGACAGCTGTACGGTCACCTGCCCCCCCCCATCTCACAAACTATTCGAGTGAGACGGACAAGGCATGCAGGACACTGCTGGAGAAGCAAGGACGAGCTCATAAGCGACGTTCTCCTGTGGAAGCCAACACATGGAGGGTTGGCGAGAGATTGTCATGGATATCCATGCTGCAAGCGCGACATGATGATGAATGATGATGATATATATATATATGTATATATCTGTGTCTGTGTGTCTGTGTGTCTGTGTATGAGCCTGTGTCTGTGTGCGAGTCTGCGCAAACTGGACCCGTGGAAATTCCGTCGAATTTGTGTATGATAACTACAGGAAATGAAACTAAATTCTGGGATAATTTGTTATCGGTTTATTTTTCTATTCTAAAATGAGATGAATTAAGAACTACGCATATACCTACTAAAAATAAACATGATTTTATAGTAAAATGAAATTTAATATTCCATTTTCTAAAGTAAGTAGTTGCTTTCCATAAGTGAATATATCTCATCTTTTTTTCTAGTTAATTAGGTTTAATGTGGATGGATCGATTTATAATAAGGCTAAAGTTGGCGGTTCCCAAGACGGTCTGTATTTTGTGCATAAATCCGACCAACCAAAATTTGGTGATTTGAAAAAAGAATTTTATAAAAATAGATTTGAAAATTCGTAATAAAGTATGCCTATTCTTTTTCATCTTAATTTCCTAACAACCTTCTAATATGCAAATTAGCTAACATCAGTGGGAAAATTTCAAATTTCCTCAAAATATATAATATACCATTCAGGATTTTCCAGTAGAACACGTATAGAGACAAACAATAGACACAGTTAATTCTTATATATATATATATATATATATATTCCCACCAATGCGATCAGTAGATAAATACATCTTGGTTTTCAAATAAATTATATATATATATATATATATATATATATGTGTGTGTGTGTGTGTGTGTATGTGTGTGTGTGTGTGTGTGTAGAGAGAGAGAGAGAGAGAGAGAGAGAGAGATGCATACATCCTAAGCTTTCCTTAATTCAAATAGAAAAATTGAAAGTGGAAGATTTTGTAAAAAGAATTATATATATATATATATATATATATATATACAAAAGATGGTAATGCATACATAAATGTTCCTAGACGTAAATTTCACGAATCTCGTTTCTCGGGTTGGATGCAATATGAATGGAATTCTATTAATTTTTCATTGATTTTCTGTGAGAAAGGGAATTTATAGAAAAAGTGAATTTTAACATTTAATATTAAGTAGCATGTTTTTCTATCTATCGAGGATCAATCAACGTTTTTAGTTCTTACTTTGCATTTTTATTATTTTTAAACAATATATATATATAAGGCGTGTCAAAAATATCGAGATTGAACCTGTATTTTCTAAGATAGACATGAACAATAAATGTAACGTTATTTTTTTCTGAATACAAGGTGTGTCAAATAGCACAGATTTTAAAGTTGTATTTATCGAGATAGAATGAAGAATGAATGGAACGTTAATTTTTCAGAATACAAGGTATGTCAAAACGTACCGAAAATCTCGATACGTTTTGACACACCTTCTATATGTATAAATATATGTGTGTGTGTGTGTGTGCGCGCGTATGTGTGTGTTTTGACCTTGGGTCATCGTCAGTAAAAACGGTTTTATGGGGAAAAAAATCAAGAACTTAATTCAATCAATTCATTCACTAGATGCTCAATTAAAAAAAAAACAGGAAAAACATTATTTAATTACTGTCCTGCACGCGCTGCCAAAAATAGTGTCTTGGAAATTCAGAATGGCCATTTTATTTTAGATTAACCAACTTTAGACTCAGAATCAGGATTACAGCAATGTGGATCACAGCAAATTAATACTTGTAGGTTAACACTTCCCCTGTCTTTTTTCTATCCTTTCTTTCTTTATGATAAAAACGAATGGTGCATTATTAAACCCGAGGTGGCGACACACATAAGAAATAAAAATTCGGCGTATAAGGAACATCAGAAAATCAAGATTTAAATTTTTGCATTTTATCTTCGACGATTTGGACGGTGTCGCATTTAGAGCCTGTTGCAAGATGTAACAGTCGTACTTTTAAGAAATTGATATCTTATTATAATGGAGATTGTGTGTTTGTCTGTCTGAAGCCGAAACTAAATCACTACTCAAGTCACAATTCCCTTAGTTATTGACGTCACATTCACCATGAATTTATTTTTATTTAAACCTCAGTTATTGATAAAATTGTTATACCTTATTAATACTTTTGACTTTATCTACATTCTAATAACATGCAATTGTATTTATATATGCAACAAAATAGCGGGTTAGTGTGAACAGGAAAGCTAATTTGCATATTGATATTAAAAGTTTAATTTTATTAAATATGCGCTTGGTATTATTGATTTCTAATTGTTTGTTTTTTTCTTAATGAATATGAGCAAAAACTCGGGGATAAATCTTAAAAGAAATCCTTTAATATAAAGAAATAACAGTAATTTTATTCTTTACTTCTTAATTTAACTAAATAGTTAAATTAGGAAAATTCAGCAATAAAAGGAGGGAGTGATGGAAAATGATGGAAGACTTAGTTTTAAAGTTGTTCTATTCTTCGATTATACCCCCTCTGTTTCAAATCATTTTATTTGGATTTTTATTTAGTTTCAAAAGTATTTCAAATTTAACACATTTCATTACATTAAAATTCAAATACTTGCACCCGGAGGGTGCATATATTTGCTAGTATATATATATATCATTTCGAATTATTTTAACATACAAGTTCAAGAATAATTAGAGTGTAAAAGTGTTGTAGCTGAGTTTATTAATAACAACATTGAATCTAGAAAAGGTTAACAAATAGTTTTACTACCTTCTGGTACAAAGGATAAAATAATAATAGAATCAAACGTTCAGTTCTTCAACTGTCAGCAAGACTAACTGCTACGACTACTGTCGATGTAGTCCGAATCTTTTATATCTTTCTTTGGACGAGTTCATCTCTCTTGTAGGGGAAATATTCCCTCTTACAACAAAAAGTTAATGGTTGAAAATGTCTAATCGGATAATTGATTCAAAATTCATTGAACGAAAATTAGTAAATGAAAAAAGAGAAGATAAATGTAAAAATGTTTCCAAACATATATGCCCTTTAGATTTAATATGAAAGGTAATTATCTTTGTAAAAGAACTTGTTAGTCAACCTGGATTATAAAGTTTAGGAATCACAAACGAATATATAAACAAATAAATCATCGAGTGCTCATCAACGGCTAACGAAAAGCTCATTAACCAGGTGCCTTAACCAGTTATATATCTTATCTTATCATAATGGAGATTGTGGGTTTGTATGTCTGTAACCGAAACTATATTACCATTCAAGTCACAATTTCCTGATTTTATTTTTATTTAAACCTCAATTATTAATAAAATTGTTTTACATCATTAAGACTGTTGACCATATCTACATACCAATAACATGCAATTGTATTTATATATACAACAAAATAGTGGATTATAGTGTGAATGGGAAGGCTAATTTGCATATTGATATTAAAAATGTGATTTTAATAAATATATGCTTGGTATTATTGATTTCTAATTGTTTGATTTTATATTAATGAATATGAGCAAAAATCTCGGGGATAAATCTTAAAAGAAATCCATTAACAAGAAGACATAACTGTAATATTATTCTTTATTTCCTATTTTAAGTAAATAGTTAAATTAGGAAAATTTACCAATTAAAGACGGGAGTAAGGGAAAATCATGGAAGAGTTAGTTTCAAAGTTGTTCTATTTTTCAATCATACCCCCTCTGTTCCAAATATTTTTATCTGAATTCTTATTCAGTTTCATTAGCCTTTCTAATTTAACATGATATTTTATTATATTAAAACTTAAATACTTGCACCCGGAGGGTGCATATATTTGCTAGTATATTTAAAAGAGCAATTCATGATAAAATAATAAAAATATTGCTAACCTTCAACAAATGGGGTATATTAACGTATTTGGAAACGTTTACAAAATTAAACATTTTTTCTTCCAAATTTTTTTCTCCTGCCGATGACCTCCTGTAAAAACTATTTGAGAACAATCAAAAATTGTTATATATCCCTCTAAGAAATCTCGGGTATATATTGGGGAGAGAGAGACACACGAGGGGATGATGAGGGGCTCTTATTTGTTAATTTGGCCGCTCTATTCTTTTGAGCTGACTCTCAGATTGTTTTTGTCGGGGTTGGTTTTTAGTTTACTATCAGCTGAGTAGGGACATTTTGATCAGTAGTTTTTGGTGAAACATAAATTTTAAATTTTATCACCCTCTATCCTTTTGAGATTTAGACCAAATCAACTTGTTCTTGTTTTCTAAACAGAAACTAATCACAAGAGTAACATTTGAAGATGTAAATGACATTAAAATAAATGTAATAGCACACCTTCACACTATATGCGGGAAATAGTTTTAGAGGTTCTTCAGTAATGGATACTACTCGTTGGAATAAATGTGTTGAATACTGGGTGCACTTATTTGGAGAAATTAACATTTCAATTCTTTATTTTGTTTTAGTAAACACGGATGCTGTTACATTTTGAACACGCCAGATATATATATATATATTATATATATTATATAGCGCTACTACTCTTGGGAAAGGTATGAATCCATATATTCTCCCTCCAGCTATGGGTTAAATAGTAGGACAGACTATTGGAGGCGCGTGGGCTAGTGGTTAGAGTCGTGGAAAATGGGCTCGTTGATTCGAGTTCAATCCCTAGACGAATCTGTTGGCATTTCACATAGCGCTAATACCCTTGGAAAAGGTATGAATCCATATATTCTCCCTCCAGCTATGGGTTAAATAGTAGGGCAGACTGGACTCTTCAGCCTTGGGTAGGTAACCAGTCTAGGCGAGGGATAACTCTGAATTCAAAATTCCTGAAGTCGGTCGTTAATTGGGTTTGTGGCAACCCTTGATGCACCAATTCTTTCCTATCGACTGTGCCAAAAAGTGTGGATGGTCCAACACAAGCCTTCACCACTATAAAAAACAAATCACTGTGTGGGTATTCATTGTGAGTGTGAACCCTCATGCGTTGAAAATCGACGGGAGAGTCCATCATATATATATATATATATATATATATATATATATATAGTAGTAAAGTCTTCAGGGTGGCCTAAAGTCAGTATCAGCCAGAAAGCGAGGGAATATATCCCCTTTTTACTAGTGTAAGACCAAGGAGGTCGTTTTTTAGCGTCTCATGTGAAGTGCCACACCAACGATCACCTCCTAATATATATATATATATATATATATATACATATATATATATATATATATATATATGTATATATATTATATGTGTGTGTGTGTGTGTGTGTGTGTGTGTGTGTTTGTGTGCGAGGAGGAGGTGTGTGTGTGTACGAATTTTGGTAAATACCTTGGGAATTTGAACAGCGCATGAGAAACTAATCTACTACTGGATTTATATTCCAATAATGCACAGAATCTTGGAAATCCCAGGGGCCAATTCATACGACCAAACAAATTCGAAAGTTTTCTATTTTTAGATAACTAGAAATATCACAATATTGAGGAAAGCCTAAGAATTCCAGAATTTTCAGCTGCTGTTAACGACACATATCAAGTATGATAAAATCATTTATGGCGAAAGATATTATCTTCACTCAAAAACAATTATTCCCACGTATAAATCGATGCTGTGGATACGTAAATCCTAGATTTTACATAACTCGTACCTAGTTCGAGTCCAGATATGGATAGAAAATTATGTATAAAGGAAACCAACAAATTAGATTTTATCGTATATAAAGCATTTCTCAATATTCGCATTGTTTTCAAATACAAGTAAATACTTTTTTTTCAACCCTTTAAATGGAAATATTCAGGAAAAGTCGCTTTACATTTCCATACAAGTATTTATTTACTGACATCACATCATGTCAGTTGAATACAAGGTCCGATTGACTTGGGTAGTCGTGCACAAACCGAAGCTCATGCTGTGGCAATTTGTAAAATTGCATGTATCCCCTCGGCATTCCTCTATTGAGGCGCCTCAGGCACTGGAAAATAAACCTAGCCCTGCCCTTTTTCGATGGGGGAACAGGTGTTGCCTGGGAGGATGGCTCCCTGGGATTCACGCCAGTATCACATATCTTACCGGTCCAATGGCGGATGCCACTGGACACTGGACAATACCAGGTAAGTAAATATTGTTGTCGAAGAATAATGGACTGTATATACTTTTGGGTATAAATAGATCTATTACGGTTAGAATTACCGATTTTAAGCTCTCAACTCGGACAAGAACAGCTTTAACATTCCGTTTTTTTAATACATTTAAGGTGCAATTGTTACCATTGGTTTCCAAGCAGGAAGTTTGCCCCTCTCTTGACGAAAAGTGGCTAACATTCTGCTAGGAAACCAATGCTAACAATCGCACATTAAATGTATTGTCCTCTATCATGAATATATATATATATATATATATATATATATATATATATATATAATATATATACTTTAAAAAGTTTGCATTTTTTATTCGTACTTACCAGAAAAACCACTGTTTCGTGACCCACATTTCGTTCCCGCGCTACGGTTAATTGTTTTGTTGTATCCATTCTTATTGGAACATATTAAATTGAAAATGTTAGAGGGATTCACTTCAAACTTAGTTATAGTGCCGGGGGAACACTCCTTGGCATGGTGAATAAAAATCCGTTCAATTAATAAGCATGGAATAAGCGAACAAGACTGGCACGAAAGCAAACGACTAAAAAAATACCATTTTAATGTTACTTATTGTGGGAGCCTTCAAGTAAAGGAGAAAATCTCAAGTACTGAAGCCGAAATAAAATAAAATAAATACTTTGCGATTGGCAAGTAGTTGGCATCAATCGAGTGAGGAATTTCGATTTCCGATTCAGGCGAATTGCGAGGCCAAATACATGCAACTAAGTTTAGTGGTTAGGCATTTTTATCAAAAGAAGAAATGGAATATTAGTTTAGATGTACGAATTGCAGTTTAAAAATCAGAAAATAGATTGAAGTCTTTGTCATTGCATACATATGCACCAACACACATACACACACGTACAAACACACACACACGCATATATATATGCATATGTGCATACATGCTTGTATGCGATATATATATATATATACGTATACATATATATATACGTATACATATATATATATATATATATATATATATATAAATGGGAGAAATATGAGGAGGTTAATCCGACAATATGTGGAGAAAGGTAGACAAACACGGAATGTTATGGAAACTGGATGTTTGTCGTCGACGATGCAACGTTTCGATCTATTAGATCTTCTTCAGGACTTGAATATAGTTCTTGCTTCAATGATGGGCATTTTCAAAATGGTGAAAACTGACGACCTACTGTTTTCACCATTTTGAGAATGTCCATCATTGAAGCAAGAACTATATTGAAGTCCTGAAGAAGGTCTAATAGACCGAAACATTGCATCGTCGACAATAAACATCCAGTTTCCATAACATCCCGTGTTTGTCTACCTGTCTCCACACCTACCCACCCACACACACACACACACACACACACATATATATATATATATATATATATATATATATATATATATATGTATATAAACATATATATGTATATATAAGAAGGTAGCGTGGAAATTTAGTCATCACCTGGTTACAGAGAGTTTCTCCCCTATGCGATCTTCAGACTTCAGACATCTTAGGTCTTAAAATCGCATACGCGAGAAACTATGAATAACGAGGTGTTGACTCCATGTTTACGCTACTTTAATTCAAATATAAACGCTCTATCAATGTTATTGAGTACTATATGCTTATAAATATAGTACCCATATATGTAGAGAGAGAGAGAGAGACAGAGACAAAGACAGGGACAGACAGACAGACAGACTGACAGACAGAGAAAGAGATAGAGACAGAGACAGACATACAGACAGAGAAAGATACACACAGAGAGAAAGAAGAAGAGATAGAGAGTGGCACAGAGAAATTAAGTTATCCCCAAAGCAAAACAATTTGATTTTCCTGCAGTCTTCGGTTTTGGATTTCGTTTCAAATCTTCATATATATATATATATATATATATATATATATATATATATATATATATATATATACCGCAAGTACGCGTATACCTATGAAAATATATTAGCATATAGAAAAATACTATACGACATGTAAATGAATGCAGGCATCAATTTTTCAACAATGTTTATGGTAAATCCAACGAGAAAACTTTTTTCTTCCTTTTACCACGTTTCGTTCTTCATATGATGAAAAGCGAAATCTTGCACAAGAAATGAAAGATTGATTTTTTAAATTGTATTAACTACTTCAGATTTTCACGTCCTATTTCTTACTATTTTGTCGAATAATTCATGCAATATATTTTTTTACCAATATGCTTCTGGGAAGAATTTATTTGCATGTGTATACCAATGAATGGAAGTGTGTATTTTATGCATGATAATTGTAGATATCTACAAAGAAGCCTCTTAAGTCAGTGTAAAAATTCACATATCTAAGTAGTAATATCTCATCCACAGAAAGTGATGTTAACACTCAAATAGGAAAGGCATGGTTGGCCACCAACAAATTATCAGTCATATGGAAATCCGATCTCCCCGACAAGCTAAAGAGACGATTCTTTCAGGC
>CM042137.1:151455820-151458320 GCA_023376005.1 Doryteuthis pealeii
AGAATATTCCGAAAATATTACGATGAATATTTTATTAGCCAATCAGCATTACAAATGCATTATATTTTACAAGCATTTGTATATTTATAGATATGTTTTGTAATGTTGTTTATGTTCATTGGTGATTGCTCCTATGTTCATGTTCAAATTGAACATTTACATTTAAGTTGCACATATTCTTCTTCTCAAGGCTTATTGAATAAACGCTGAGTTGAAAAGAAAGAAAGAATGAAAAGAAAGAAAAGAAAGAAAAAAGAAGAGAAAGAAGAGAAAGAGAAAGAAATAAAGAAAGAAAGGGAGAAAATAAAGAAATAAAGAAATAAAGAAAGAAAGAAAGGAGAGAAAAAGAGAAAAGAAAGACAGAAAGCGAAGAAAGAAGGAAAAGAAAGAAAGAAAGAAAAAAGAGTGAAAATAAATTAAAAAAAGAAAGAAAGAGTAGAAAGGAAAGAAAGAAAGAAGAGAAAGAAAGAAAGGGGGAAAAAAGAAAGCAAAGAAAAGAAAAGAGAAAAAGAAAAAAGAAAGAAAGAAAAAAGAAAGAAAAGAAAGAAAGAGTAGAAAAGAAAGAAAGAAAGAAAAAAGAAGAAAGAAAAAAGATAGAAAAAGAGTAGAAAAGAAAAGAAAGAAGGAAAGAAAGAAAAGAAAAAGAGAAACAAAGAAAGAAAGAGAAAAGAAAGAAAGCAAAGAAAAGAAAAGAGAAAAAAGAAAAAAAGAAAGAAAAAAAAAGAAAAGAAAGAAAGAGTAGAAAAGAAAGAAGAGAAAGAAAGAAAGAAATAAAGAAAGAAGAGAAAGAAAGAAAGAAAGAAATAAAAAAGATAGAAAGAAAGATAGAAAAAAAAGAAAGGAAAAAAGAAAAAAGAAAGAGTAGAAAAGAAAGAAGAGAACGAAATAAAGAAAGAAAGGGAGAAAACAAAGAAAGAAAGGGAGAAAAGAAAGAAAGCAAAGAAAAGAAAAGAAAGAAGAGAAAAAGAGAAAAGAAAGACAGAAAGCAAAGAAAGAAAGACAGAAATAAGGAAAAGAAAGAAAGAAAGAGTAGAAAAGAAGGAAAGAAAGAAAGTAAGAAGAGAAAAAAAAAAGAGAAAAGAAAGAAGAAAGAAAGAAAGAAAGCAAAAAAGAATAGAAAAGAAAGAAAGAAAAAATTAAAAAAATAAAAAGTTGAAAAGAATGAAAGAAAGAAAGAAAAGAAAGAAGAAAAGACACATGGGTAATAAAAATAGATACGAAATTGTTGCCCTTTAGGTTGGCCTTAATATACGGTGACTGTAATCCGTGCAGTGTTGATGTTATTTTGATTTCTTTTAAGCTTCCCGCCTTAAGACTAAGATAACAATGACTTTTTTTCCATTTTATCCTGGATATAAAATGATCAAATAATGAAATAAAAAACCTCTCTGAGAAAATAGGGACAGTATTTTATTGAACTTTGGTCACTTTTATGCGCTTGGTCGATGTACAAACAAACATACATCCATACAGACTATCTCTTATAAGAAATAAGTAATGTGGTCGGTATCAACCAGAAAGCAAGGGAGTCTATCCCCTTTTCACTGCGGCTAGAGCAAGGAGATTGTTTTTGCGTCTAACGTGAAGTGCCACACCTACAATCAGCTCCTCACTTTACCACACAGGTCCCTGTGCTACTCATACGCTGAGTTGGTAAGGGCGGGTATCGAACCAAGTACCTTGTGATTTCTAGTCAAGTTTTCTACCGACTGAGCTAGTAACAAGAGAAATGAAAACAATTCCTGTTTTGTGCAGATTGAACTCAGTCATGCAATATTAGGAAAATAATTTGATTTTGATCTTTTCGATATTGGTATAAAGTTATCCTAAAATTGATAAACATCACACGTGACAACTTAATAAAATTCCTCCAATGGATGTGAAATGACGTAATGGTTATCGTTGCAGTAAATGGACTCAGTGATCCACGTTCAAATTCTGGACAAGGTTGTTTGCCTTCCACTTTGCTCTCATTCTTTTGTGAAAGGCATGAATTCATATTTCATCTCTGTTCAGCTGTATAGAATTAAGAAGCCCCAACCAAAAAAGAGGTCTCCTGAGTATGATAAAATGATTGCATCTCGTGGTGAGGCTCGTGTTCAAAAGTACTGGTGAGTATGGAGTATCCCTGATGAATGAAATCTGATACGAGCAGTCTCCCTTGACTGAGGGTTTTGGGTAATCTCCTGCGTCAGGAGACCCTTTTTGATGACGTAACACAGGAACCCTCTTTGGCCGAAGCTAGGTGCTTGTCATCTCTCTCCAGCAGACTCCTATGGTGCATGCCAGACGTTACAGACTCTACTTACAGTAAGTGGTTTCCACCTATTTTGTCTATTAACACTACTATTCTGATTTCTTCTCAATTTGAATTAAATTTAGATTTTGTATATTATTTCGGAATGTTCATGTATGTCAGAGGTGAAAAAAGTGACGCTCAAGATACCAAAGAAACCAGATCTTCCCAACATAGCTTGGGGGCATATGGATTTATGGATTT
>CM042137.1:151460820-151470820 GCA_023376005.1 Doryteuthis pealeii
ATATATAGTGTGTGTGTGGGGGGGATTGTCAGTGTTTCAGCTTTTACTGGAATGGTGTGTCAAACGCAGTATTATTGGGAGAGTGCTCAATATAAAACAGAGCTGTTATATAATGTAATAAAATAAATATACTAAGGTTTTACATATCTATTTACTTGGTGACAAAGGAACATTCACGACCATTCTGGTTTCATGCTATATCAATCGTAATGGTCGTGAATGTTCCTTTGTTACCAAGTAAATAGATATGTAAAACCTTTATATATTTATTATATTATATATATATATATATATATATATATATATATATATGAAGATAGGAGGGTTGGAGTAAAATTTGACATTATGAGGTGAGGTAAAAGGAAAAGTGAACAAAAATAATGATTCAAACAAGTCCAAATAGAAGGACGAAATATTTCCCTCCTACTTGACATCTTATTATAATGGAGATTGTGTGTTTTTCTGTCTGTAACCGAAACTATATTTCTAATCGAGTCACAATTAACATAGTTATTTTCATCACATCCTTCATGATTTTATTTATATTTAAACCTCAATTATTAATAAAATGGCTTCACCTTTTTATTAGTGTTGTCCATATCTACATACTAATAACATGCTATTGTATTTATATATACAAAAAATAGCGGTTTGCAGTGTGAATGGGAAGGCTAATTTACATATTGATATTAAAAATGTGATTTTATTAAATATGTGCTTAGTATTATTGATTTCTAACTGTTTGGTTTTATTTTAATGAATATAAGCAAAAATCTCTTCAATGAATCTTAAATGAAATCCATTAACAAGAAAAAATAAGTGTAATTTTATTCTTTATTTCCTAATTTAACTAAATAGTTAAATAAGTAAAATTCAGCAATGAAAGACAGCAGTGATGGAAGAGTAAGTTTCATTTCTATTTTTCTATTATACCCCCATTCATTCTTATTAGACTTTCTAATTTAATACGATATTTCATTACATTAAAACTTAAATACTTGCACCCGGAGGGTGCATATATTTGCTAGTAAATATAATGTTTTAATACATTAATACTAAAATACAGGGATCGTATACGTTTGCTAATTACTCAAAGTATCATTGCTAAGAGCAGAATTTTTCTTAAAATAATATGTTTCTTTGTTTACTTTTGGATTGGATTAGAATATACATTTTTACAAACTCCTCTCCACAAGTTGTATGTGACACAAGAGCATTTCTTAAACGGAATTTAACAGGTTTCATTTCAAAGTTTTCCTTCTTCTGGACGAGTGGTCTAACAAAGGTAAACCAAACCAATCTGCCCTATCATTTACCCCTAACTGGCATTTCCAAATAACGCTACATGAGCTGCAAACAACCGTCGATGAGAGTATAGTGTTTGTTACTTCACGGCGTTTAATTTGCGATTGAATTTTCACGAGTACGGATACTACACTCTGATCGTTGGTAAGAATGTCGTGTTCTGACACTTTGACCTTTGTGACGGAAAACATAAATCAAAGACAAACGATCAAAAAATGAATGAACTGAACAAATATAAAAAGTCACAAAGATTATTGTATAAACACCTGGTTAATAAAAGTTGAGTCAGTTATTTTTTTAAACATTTTGGTTAAATGCACTTTTGTCAACAGCATTATTTTGACGTTTCTGTTTTAGGGTTATTGAAAGTTAATTACTGCGCACTTAAAAGGGTTAGAATTTGTGTTAGAAGTATAGAGAGTTGGACGAATAGTGTGTGTGTGTGGGGAGGGGTCAAATATACTTGAAGGGAATTAAATGCTGACAGACACTTCAGCCCAAATACTGGCCCAGATAATAAAACATTGACCATATGGTATCTCTGCGTATTGTTACAGCGAAAGTGTGAAATATCATTTTTCTTTCAACACACGCAAATGTTCAAGCCAAAAATCGAATTGCTAGTCTGTGTTAAAGTCTTATCCAGATATTGGGAAACATTTAACCCTTAGACCCACTAGGATGTTCCCGTGAGCGTAGCCTCCCTCTGTCTCTCTCTCTCTCTCTCTCTCTCTCTATATATATTATATATATATATATATATATATATATATATATATATATATTGATCACCATGATATTAATGGATGGAAGACTAAGGAGGAATGAAAGGAATATAAAAAAAATGTTTATTGATAAAACAAGGCGTAAAACTTGAAAAGCACCGGAGGAAAGGGTCCTTGTTTTATCAATAAACATTTTTTTCTATTCCTTTCATTCCTATTTAGTCTTCCATTCATTTATATCGTGATCACTAGTATAACTCTTAATATATTATATAAATTTGCCTGTACCAAAAATGTATATATATATTTTTTTGCTTGAAGGCAATTACAATGCGTATATCGCATAAAATTCGATAAGTATAGAAAATAACCATGACAAGTGAATCTCGGCAAAGAATTGTTCGGTGTGTAGAACATCGTACAGACTGTTTCAACTTTATTATGTCTCATCAGCGATGTATACTAACGATTTCCCTCCGACAGAAATCGAAACCGGGACTTCAGCAGGCATAGTCAGAGACCATACTGCTTCGTCCACGATACGCACCGGACAATCCTTGTGAAATAAACCTGTCAATGATACTGATGCGCATCTACCATATGAGGTACAGGGACGTTGAGTGAACAATAACAAACCAGGCCTATGCTCTTCGGTGAAGGGAATAAGGTTTTTGGATGGGCTTTTGGCTTGAAAAATAATTGAAAATGCAAAATGATGTAATCTATTATTTCACAGCTTTAAAGGCTCTTAAATACCCGCTTCCAATATTCTATCGACTATTAAGAATATATAAAAAATAATAAGATTATATATGAATTTAAAAATTGCAATCTTTCATTGGCAATAGCCGTATCGAAGTGAAGAGTCTCTACCAGAAATTCCGCCCGCCTGAGTATATATACTTTTTGTTGGCGGTAAAAAATACTGGCCCCTCGAGTTCAAAGTCTGAGAATAACTATATTTCAGCGTCTACATTTTGCAGCATTAGCCACAATGTCCAAGTGATACGTTCCTCGCCCGGGAAAAAGCAGATTTTAGAAGATCTAAAAATGACACGAAGCTGAACTGATCGAAGGACGAAATATCGTAAAAGCGCAAACAGAATTTATATAAGAATTCAGACATTCAAGAAAGTATATTCTTTCAAGAAAGCTGAAGACAATGTTAATAAAAACAGTAAAAGTTAAGTTTAATTATTGCCTTGATTCGCTTGGTTGCTTGGATTTTACGGAATGACAAAACTTGTTGGGTTATTTTATACCGAAGACGTTTTTTTTTTTTATTCATTAAATATCTTTTTTAACTCTGTTTTTTTAAAACAGATTTTTACAGTCATTATTCTATTTTATTCATAGATATGATTCTAATAAGTACTACGACCCAGAGTGGACCTGGGAGTAATGTTAATAAAGGGGTACTCCACATTCCCCGGAGTTTCAGAATTGGAAATACACCATCAGATATTGTTTAAGGCCATACCAGGACAGTAAGAATATCAGTGACCGCATTCTATCAGATATATGATATAAAGGGTTGGGGCTTCTCATAAGAACAATAATGTTGGGACAATAATATAGGTGCTAGTGCGTGGTGTAATGGTTAAAGTCATGGGAAATGGACTAGTCGCCCCAAGTTCAAACCCTGGACATGGTAATTGCATTTCACTTTTTTCACGTATTGCTAATACCCTTGGGAAAGGTATTAATCCTACTCTTCCTCCAGTTATGGATAAATAGTAGGGCAGACTGTGCTCTTTAACCTGGTTTAGGCAACCGGTCTAGGAGAAGAAAAACTCTGACAGGGCCAGTCGATTGATCGGAGAGGGATTCTTCAACTACTATTTTAGCCTAAATAAGGGCCAAAGTGGAGTGTTGCATGTCATGGACTGCTCAGCCACCAGGATTTCACCCATGACCAACAGCTGGCCCCATTGGGGAGTCTTACCCTTTGCAGAGGTACAGTCGATGTACTGTAACGCCGCCGCATAGCCTTGAGAATATACAACCATTATATGATTGCATAAAGTAAGGGGGCAATATGTGTACTTTCTTTCAAATTTGCCTTGCTGAGTGATTTACCAGTTTTGTCTTTGGCTTGGATTAATAATGGATTACAATGGTAGGCGTGGCACTCTACCTCTGACGCAAAAACAATCTCTTTGGTCTAGCGCTAGTGAAAAGGGGATAGACTCCCTCACTGATTGGTTGATACCGACTTTAGGCCACCCCGACGACTTTACTTTACTTACATTTACAAGGTTTTATGCTAAAATAAGTGGGGGGTCTGCTTTGTATGATAAATATTTGAATATTTGGTTTACAAAAAAAATGTGAATTGATGTTTTTTACTAATTTGGGTGTGCTGAATTCAAATTTATAAACAGTTTTGCCCTATCACCTCTAGTTTTCTGTCTTTTAAATAGTCTCACTTTAGTATATACCGAGTATATACGTGCTTATTTCAACAGTTGCAGCAGCTTATTACAGATAGAACTGGATAGATAAAGAACATTGACGAAATAAATATACTTGGATGTACACAATTCATAGTACCGCAGACAGTTAGAAATGTGTTTTCTTAGATGATATGCTGACTGTCAGTGCACAACTGGCTGTTGATTGAGACGTGTTGGCTACGCTTAACTGCCAAAATCCGTCTTGATATATAGCTATATATATATAATGTAATGCTATCATTTACATTTATTGCATAATAACTAAAAAAGAAGACATAAGTCAAACAAAATTAGAAATTAACCCTGAATGAATATACGCCTTTATGTACAGTAGGTGAACAAAATGTACAGTATGCATATCTAAAAAAAACTAGAGGTGATGAGTAAAAACGGATTTCAAATCTGAATTCAGCTGCACCCCCAAATTAGGTTAAAACAGCTATTTTTTGTGCTAGCCTCAATTTCTTTGTAAACCAGTGTTATTGGTAGTGATCAATGGTAGATATTCGTGAGTAGATAAAAGATCGAAATTCAAATTAAAAAAGAAAAAATTCCGCAAAACACTCAAAGATCTCTCTTCTCCAATTTCCTTTTGTTAGTTCATTTTCTACTCTATACATTACATAGTCAGTATCAAGATTAAACCGGTCACGAATTGTGGCTAACGTGCTGGACTCTGATATCGTAGTAATTCAGTTCAAACGTTCACTTTTGGATTAATACGCCTGGGAAAGGTATGATCTACCTCAGTACCCAATTATGGGCTAAATTGTACCACTATTGTTATTTTACAAGGATTTTGATATTAAGCAAAGAATGTTAGTACACCATTAAACAAAGAAAACACACTAAACCTAAACCAGTCACTATGTAATCAACAAAATATGCTGTAGTCATTGCAACTTACATATTGTTCGCTGAGGATCCACACGACCAGCATTTTCTCTTTGTTGGCATATAGAAGTCTATCCAAGATAAAAAAGGAATAAAGACTTTATATTTCGGAAAGCAATCGTTCATTTTCCATTATCATATCAATAATAACGGATTAAATAGATTAAACTTTCAGCACACTTATTTATCCAAGTGTCAATTCTACACGATTGATAGGAATATTTATGGTTTAATAGTTTTCAACAAAAGAGGCGTATCATTACCTAATTGGCTTTTTTCATCATCATCATCAGCAGCAGCAGCAGCATCAGCATCATCAGCATCATCATCATACCAGTAGCACGGATATCCTTGAGAATCTCTCGCCAACCATCCTTCACATTCATCGGTCTCGGGAGGACCTCTGCATAGGATCCAGTATCCGCGCAGAGTTGGTCTATGTCGGGATTGCGTGCCCATGTTCTGGTTTCCATAGGAAAGTATCCCATGAGTTCAACCCCGCTTCTCCAGCAGTACCCAGAATGTCTTGTTCGTCTCACTCGGATAGTCTATGCGATCGGTGGCAATAGGTCGTACAGCTGCTTTCTTGTCGGGTGTTGTTTCCACGATTTATTAAGTATGATAAAAATTCAAACATGTATAATACTAAGAGAGAAAACACACACACACACACACAACACAAACGCACGCACGCACACACGCACACACGCGCGCGCACACACACACGCGCGCGCACACACACACACACACACAAATATATATATATATATATATATATATATATATATATATATATATATATATATATATATTCATATGTATATATGAATGCTGGAAGTATATACGTATAACATGTAATCGTCACGGTCATTTCCAATTTGTTTTAAGATTATTATTATTATTATTATTATTATTATTATTATTACACACAAGCACATACACACACACACACACATACAATATAATTATTATATATATATATATATATATATATATAATATATATATATACAATAAGAGAGAGAGAGAAAGGGGTGAGAATTGAAAGCACGGATTCGTGTAATCAGTTATTTGTGATACGGCAGCATAACGTAATAAATCGAGTCGTTGCCTTCCTTCAATATTGCGTGGTTCGGCCATTCACACCTGCAATGCAATAATTGAAACGAAATTACCTGATTACTTTCGAGTTGCAATAAAAAAAAACTGAGGAAATATCTTTGCTAATCGACGCCAATTCTTCCATCGCATGGCAAGGGTGATGAACTTTACGTTAGGGACAGAAACATTGAGTAACTCTTACGTTCCTTAATGCAATGCATAGATCAATACTTCTTCCATTAGTCTTTAAAAAAGGAAGTAATAAAACATGGGTACTATATCGATCTGTGACAAGATTAGCATCTGGACAAATTGGTTATAAAATCGAACGTTTCTTTGGAACATGCCAGACACTAGCATTTAAATAGTTACATATAACTTTACAACGGTTTAATGGACGTAAAAAAGTTTGTTGTACAGAAGAAGAAATATAAAAAAAAACATGTTCATAATGAGTTTATCTTTGCTTGTTAGACGATCGTATCATAGATTTCAAGTTGAGTAATCATCTAAAGTTGGACATAATAGTGTTTTCTAGTAGAATATGTGCTGGTATGTCTAAAATTACATACATTATCCCGCCCTGTCGGCTGGGGCGTTAGAATGCACCGACTGCACCTCTGCAGAGGGGTAAGACTCCCCAATGGGTCCACCTGTTGGCCGTGGGTGGCGACCCGTGATACTTAAGGACGGAGCCCAGGTAGATGAGCAGTTCATGACGTGCAATACTCCACTTTGGCCCTATCTTGGGATAGACGGGCGGTCGGAGAGGCCCCCTCCGATCAATCGGCTGGTCACGTCAAGCCCTAGCACCTATATGATTTTCCCAACCCTATTGCCCTTATGGCAAGCCCCAACCCCTTTTTATCATATGGGTGCTAGAAGGCGGTGGCTGCGAGTCTACATGTCCTGGGAATGACGTTAAACTCTATCTGATGGTGAGCTTCCAGTTTTGGAGGTTTGGGGAATGTGGAGCACGCCTTCATCACCATTGCTCCCTGGTCCACTCTGACCCGGAGTGGTAGTACCTGTTAGGGTCCCATCTATGGTTTAAATAGAAAAATGTATTTATAAAAGAATTGTACTATCCATTAAAAATTGATTTATTTCAAAACTTTATCGGCATTAAATGACCCACTGAGGTTGATATGCCGTAAAACAAAACAAACAAACAAACAAACATACATTATATAGACTAGCAAAATAAAAAACACCCTCTGGGCGATGTAAAAGTAAATTTTTGAAAGATATTGCCCGAGGGGATGGGAGCTGAAAATTCAATGTCATAGAGTGTGTACCATAAGTATGTAAAATCGTCAAATTTATTAAATGAATAAAAAAAAAAAAAGAAAGAAAGAAAGACAATTTGAAATGGAAACAGTTCCGATAAGTTTAAATATTATATTAGAATAAAACAAACTATATATAAATATATAACGCCGGGCATCTATTTATTGAAACAATGAGGATTGTCTAACGTTGCATGCTCACATGAAAATGTTTTCAAAAATATAACAGACACAGGATGTTACGATCAAAGGAAATGTTATATGTCTATACTTAAGTATTTCGGTTTATGATAAACCATCATCAGGACAATGCAAAAGAAATTTTGTAAGTGAAAAATTTTAAGTGTATGGTGAATGTGTGAATATAATGTTATTTACCGTTATTTTTTATATGTGCGTTTATATACGAAAGCTGATGACGTGATCATTGCATGTGAAAAAACAGAAAATGAAGATCATAAGAGGACGCATGTAGAACGTGAATAGGCCGAGAGGAAATGTTAACATCGTGTCTGTTATATTTTTGAAAATCTTTTCTTCACATATTGTCGGATTAATTTCACCATCGTATTTCATATATATATAATATATATATAATATATATAATATATAATTATATTATATAATGATAAAATGATTCTAATTTTTTCAAATAAAAATAAAATTCATTTTATTTTTAACATAAAATACACATTTTAAATTTTTTTTTTGGAAAATTTCCGCCTTGATTGAGAGCGTTCTGTGCCTCGTGATTAACGATCTATCTATTTCGTCTTTCCTTTTACATATAGTTGCTTTGATAAAAACCGCTTGATATGGTCGAAACAGATTTCTGTCAGCAAACTATTAACATTCTGTTTTTTCTACAAAACTTTCCACACATATTGTCGGATTCATATCCATATTACCTTTCATATATATATATATATATATATTATATATATATATATGAAAGGTAATATGGATATGAATCCGATAATATGTGCTGGTATGTCTAAAATTACATACATTATACCGCTCTGTCGCTGAGGCGTTAGAATGCAACGACTGCACCTCTGCAGAGGGGTAAGACTCCCCCAATTTGGCCCACCTGTTGGCTGTGGGTGGTGACCCGTGATGCTTAAGGATGGAGCCCGGGTGGTTGAGCACTTCATGACTTGCAATACTCCACTCCTTTCTTGGGCTAGACGGCGGTCGGAGAGGCCCCCTCCGACCAATCGGCTGGATATATATATATATATATATATATATATATATATATATATTTTAGCATTGTGGTGATTTCTAGAATATGCCTATATTGTGCGCATGATCGTGAGCTGGCGTACTTAACATACGCGAAAACAGGATTCATTTTAAAAGTGAAAAGAAAATCAGTAAAACGATAAGATCATGCCAGTGAGACGAGGTATTAGGTTTTAGAATTAGTAAAGATGATATCTAATTTCTCAGTTAAACTAAAATGGTTATTATTCCAAGTTGTAGCCGTGCTAGTAGTATTGTACGATTGGAACACTTAGATTTTAACAAAGTACCCGAAGAAAAAGCTATATGTGTACTACACAAGGATGCTGCGCGCTGTATTAAATAAATCCTGGAAGAAGCGCCTCAAGACTGTAGGTAGACGGCCATGCTAGGAACTCCTGGGTGTTGCGTACTGGCATCAAATTCTATATGTTATATAGCGGCTTCTTCAAACTCACGGCCCTACTTCGTGTATCTGCATACGTAGTGGGTATCGTCCCTAACACTAGACGATATATGTAGTGGTCGCTTAAGGAAATCACAACACATGCTGTACAGTAGGAGTTTTGACTATTTCTTCTTCTCGGTTGTACATTAGTGGGTGGCGAGCGTTGACAATGGGAACTGCCCAAGGGTTGACGATGACTACTACTACCGTTGGGATGACCGGCGATGTTGGGGTAAAGGGGGCTGGTGACAGCTCACAGCCCATCGGCTGTGACCGTGAGTGCGCTCAGTCACTTGTTCTCCGTTCGCTGTCTCCTGTCTGACTGACCATGACGATTCGACCTTCTGTCTTTTGTTTTGACGACACGCCTACGCATCTTTATCTTTTGATCTGATAACGGACCTTTGTTATATATTTCTTTATCCTCTCCCTGCTTCCTTGACCGGAAACCCTCTCTTCCGTTTTTTAACTTCTTTTCGCTATTACCGGAAAAAAGTCCTTTGTCTTTTCGTCTTTTCCTATTTTCGTTTGTACAATA
>CM042137.1:151473320-151495820 GCA_023376005.1 Doryteuthis pealeii
CTGGACACATGGACCGTAGGTCGGGAAAGTATAAGTCGTCTATGTAAGAAAGATATTGTTAAAGATTCCAGCTATAAGAAAAGGTCATATTCATAAAGTAACTCTTGATAGATGAATTCGTTTTCATGGAGTAATCGGGTCGCGCTTTCTTAAATTTCAATTTATATATCTGGATTATGTAAACCTTGTAGCAGGAGATACATTTCACCCGATGAAAGCTGCCACTTTTGTGGTCAAGATATCAGGGGCATGGGTGAATTACCTCGCGAGTCCACAGAGATTGAACTCACAACCTCTAGTTTGTGAGTGTTGACTCTTAGTAGGCCTCCTGTCGCCTGGATTGGTTCGGCCGCTCAGGAGGACATAAAGGCCAAAGTAGTCACTCTCTGGGGTAAATAACTATTGTTAGCTCGGAGAACCGGGTGTCCGTGGATTTCTCACCGACGAGGCTTGAATGGGAACAGAAGATCAGAGGGATTTTTCTAAATTAATCGGATCAAACCTTAAATTATTTTTCCTTTCCCAAGGTCAGTTAATTTATATTTGATAAAAAACATTCCCCGTTGTTTTTGCAGATCCTATTAATAACTACTTATTTGGCTATTGATACACTTTAACAATGAAAGTGTTATTACCGTTTCTAGTCGGCTCGAGTTTTCAGTTTTCTCTAATCTATTTGTACTTTTCAATTCATCTAAATTGTACACTTTACTTTATAAAAGTAAGTAAAGTCGTCGGGGCGGCCTAATGTCGGTATCAGCCACGCAGCGAGGGAGTCTATCCCCTTTTCTCTAGCGCTAGACCAAGGAGATTATTTTAGCGTCTGGGATGGAGCGCCACACCTACCGTCAGTTCTTTACTTTACCGCACAGATCCCTGTGCTACTCATACGCTGAGTTGGCGAGGGCGGGTATCGAACTAGGAACCTTGTGGTTTCTAGCCGAACGCTCTATCGACTGAGCTAACCCGGTCCTTTACTTTATAATGTCATTAAATTTTACAGAGGACCCAAACAACATTAAAATGTTTACTGATAAATAACAGGTGAACTATTAAATTATTGTAGTAGTTTAGAATCTAAAATGTAAAAACATAAAGTAAATGGTAAAGAGAGAGATTAATAAAGGTTGTCTTCTAATAACGAGAGTTCTATACGAACCACTGAAATAGTTGAGAAAAAAGTATCGATTTTTCATCGCAACCTAATTTGGAATTTACTGGCTATATTCACTGACATTCTCCAACGTACCTTATAACATAAGTTTCTCAACGAAAATCCAAACTATTGAAGTTTCCCTATTTTAGATATTTACGATTAATACACGACACTACTTCAACCACATCCTAAGAATTCTTCTCATATTGATGATTAGTTGTCTTACGGCAAGCCTGACTTTGGTTAATTATTTGATTTGGTCCAATTCGCACAAATTCCATTGGATTTCATTGAACAAAAAACAACATAAACATAAAACTGTATCGATTACTTCAAATTATATCAAGCCTCAGGGAAAGATCGATTAATGAAATCATCGAATCAAAACATTATTTATAAAAAAATCAGATTTGCAATTTTTATATTGTTATTTTTATAAGTTAAAAAAATAAATGAATTATTATTCAATATTGGGGTTAATTTACTTTATTTTAAAATTAGAAATTTGATAAAATATTTTATTAAGAGTTATCAACAAAGATCAATAGGCATGTTGTGAATAGAAGATGAAATTAGATTTTACATTGTAATGACTTTCTAGGAGAATCTATGTGAAAATAAGTGAATTAACATGTGTGCAACCAAAAGTTTTATAATTTGCTTGAAGCATTGTGTTTATATTGGTTTGGTGATTGTTTTTGAAGGCTATCACAATGCAAGTGTAAAGAAAAATAAGGTAACTTGGGTGTTGTCTGTTAACCTTTAATTTTTTTAATTTCAAAATTGAAAAAATTAAAGGTTAGCAGACAACACCATAGTTACCTTATTTTTCTTTACACTTGTATTGTGATAGCCTTCAAAAAGAACTACCAAGCCATATATATATATATATATATATATATATATATATATATATATATATATTATATATATATATATATATATATATATATATATATATATATATATATATATATATATATATAGTAAAAATAATGTAACTCCGTGGCCTATTGTCGGTATAAGCCGGACAGCGAGAAACCCCTCCTCTTTTCGCTATCGCTTGACCAGGGAGATTATTTATGCGACTGGATTGGAGCGTCACGCTTACCATCAGCTCACTACTTTAGCGCATAGATCCAAGTCGTGCAATCCATTTGCTGTGTTGGCGAGGGCCGGTATTGAACCCATAACCTTGTACTTCCGAGCCGGATGCTCAACCAACAGAGCTAGAACTTGTCTGAGTGTGTCTTCTTTTTTTTCTTTTTATTATTATAAGTTAGTAAATCTGAAATTATTAATAATTAAGCTCAGATTGAAAGTTTATTCTTTCCTTGAAAAGCCTTTATAAATCTGTTTTGATGGATCGATCCCTCCGCTCATCGTATGAATTTTGATTTGAAGGTTAAAATTTGAATATGAAATAATTTAAAGATTTTTTTTTTTCCTTATCTGTTCATAAAAAAAAACAAATCTCCAGAACATAAACATAACGACACAAAAATCTTGAAATATTCAAAAATGAAATAGATTTTTTTGTCAATGAACACAATCAGATATTTCGAAATGGATCACAGCAAAGTTTTCAGTCGACTCTTAATGAAAAAAAAAATGTAAATCGAATATATACTTTGCTGACTTTATATTATTTTTTAGATGTAAACTGTTTCTGTGATTGACAGCGAAGTATTTTTTCTGGACATATCAATGAATTTTTAAGAAAAATAAGATAAAATCCTTCATCAAAACAGAAACAAAATGTGGTTTATAAAACTGTTGAGGTGGGTGGGGGTAACGATATTTTCCCTTTGTGGTTTGTATGAATTCGTTTTCGATTATTTTGTAAATCAATCAGTTCATCTCCTGGTTTTTGTCCGTCTTTATTGATTTCTTTTCTTTACATAAAAAAGAAGAAAAAAACACCAGATGGGATTGTTTTGAATTCTTTACTTAATACTTTATAATATACTTTCTTAAACACGAGCGACTGGTTTAGCTCAGTCGGTAGGGCATTTGTCTAGGTAATCGCAAGGTTCCTTGGTCGATACCAGTCCTCGTCAACTCAGCACATGAGTGGTACAGATTGGGTAATCTGATCTGTTCAGTAAAGTGGGGACCTTTGGTGCGCCACCTCAGCAAAAACAATCCCCTTGTTTAGAGCTTGCGAAATGGGTATAGACTCAATTACTGCCAGGCTGATACCGACAATAGGCCACTCCACCAACATTACTGTTACTTCCCAAACGCTTATTTCATCTATGGGTCAAATCATTATCATCAGTGCATACAAACAGCACAGATTCCATTGACTCTTCCTCTCTGTCCTCATCAGCCATCACTCTTGTAGGTCCTGTAGACAGTATCCAGTGTCTGCACAGTGTTGATATGTAAACCTTTTGCTGGTTGTCCAATACGGCACATATAGGAGTCCATAGAATGTTGTTTATGAATTTGTCCTTACTTCTCCAGTAATTTTTGTAAAATCAAAATGTAAACAAGCTAAAATGAGCTTTAATGGAATCTTATTATATATTCAGAAGAAAACCATTTATTCAAGTTTGAATAAAAGATTAGAGTAACAACTATAACACAAATGTCTAAATCAGCAGAAGTAATTTTAGCCGTTTGATCTCCTTTTAAATTGATTCATTTCAATCAACATTACAAATGTAAAATAAATATCTAAAAAAATTCAACTTTTACCTTCATTTCTATTGTCATTTAAATGGATCGAGATGGCGTTATTTCAATTATAGGATAAAAATATTTTCCTTATAATTTGTTGATACAGAAAGCATCACCGAAATACAATATCACGGAGATGTCGTATTTCCGATATTTCATTTGTATTTTGTTTCTATTCAATCAAGACGGAATTCTGTCACATCCAATCATTTGAGAGGAGACGATTTGTCCATGTCATAATCTCAACAAACCATATAATTCAAATAGAATAAAATAAAAACTGAGAAAATCTAATTCTGTAAGAAGAAAGCGAATTGTAAGGAAATCAATCACTGCTGGCCATTTACATTTAAAAATATAAGATGAAATATTGTATCTCTTGTCAAATGTTATTTACAAAACGATCAATAATTTATAATTGTCTTAAGTCACTTTAATAATTCAATATTGAATGTTGGATATTTTAATATTTATATATTATATCTAGATAATATTATATATAGATAGTTTTAAGCTAATGGATTACAAATATGGCGAGGGTGCCGAGAAGTTTTTTAGAAGTAGTAAACAAGAAATCTATTAAAGGATTTGCTACAAATATATATCACGTCAGCTATGAAATAGATTTTGTTTGTTTGTTTGTTTGTTTGTTTGTTTTGTTTTACGGCATATCAACCTCAGTGGGTCATTTAATGCCGATAAAGTTTTGAAATAAATCAATTCCTAATGGATAATACAATTTTTTTATAAATACAGTTTTCTATTTAACCCATAGATGGGACCCTAACAGGTACTACCACTCCGGATCAGAGTGAACCAGGGAGCAATGGTGATGAATGGGGTGCTCCACATTCCCCAAACCTCCAAAACTGGAACCTCACCATCAGATAGAGTTTAACGTCATTCCCAGGACATGTAGACCCGCAGCCACCGCCTTCTAGCACCCATATGATAAAAAGGGGTTGGGGCTTGCCATAAGGGCAATAGGGTTGGAAAATCATATAGGTGCTAGGGCTTAACGTGACCAGCCGATTGATCGGAGGGGGCCTCTCCGACCGCCCGTCTATCCCAAGATAGGGCCAAAGTGGAGTATTGCAAGTCATGAATTGCTCATCCACCTGGGCTCTATCGTTAAGCACCACGGGTCGCCAGCGACGGCCAATAGGTGGCCCCATTGGGGGAGTCTTACCCCTCTGCAGAGGTGCCGTCGGTGCATTCTAACGCCCCACCGACAGGGCGGCTATGAAATAGAATCTTGTGCCGATAGTTTTAATTTTTGAAAAGAAAACTTCTTGACCAGAACAGCAATATTACTATGTGAAGGTAATTATTTGTTTTTGTCTTTGTTTTTTTTTTTTGTTTTTTTTACAAGTTCGGTATTGTTTGCAGCCCAGGGACACAGAGTTGTCATAAGACAATTATCGCTAGAGTTGCAACAGTATTTCCCCTTAAAACACCTTTCCATTGCACTAAGATATTCAGATGTATTTCTTTATATTTCAAGCATAAAGAAGTTGCCTATATTCACCCGGGTCAAACTGTTCTTGTGATCGAGATTAATCGGAAGCATTATTATACATCCGTTCTGTTGATCATCGCAAAATACTTCCTGCGTGTGCACGGAATATATTTCCATTACATTTAAAGCAGAAAGAAAAAAACACAAAGACTTGCAGATAAAATTATGAGCACTTCATTCTTTAAAAATACTCAGAAAATACTTTGTCAAATTTATTTTTATTGGTTGAGATCAAGTCTGCAGCTGTTGGTAAACTTGCTTATAACAATATCATAATGACATTTTTCCATATCATAATCCATGAATATTTTCCATCTAAGAATTTTAGATAAAATATTTTGGCTAAATACAAAAGAACAAGTTGCATGACTTTTTTCTTATTTCGTAAAACTAATAAGTTGCAAAACCTTGAAGATTTTACAAAATGTTCAACTTGTTTAAAAATATGAAAAGCTTCTCGAAATAGTTGAATATGTTGGTTGAAAATAGTCGAATTTGTTGTGCCTACCTCGAAACAATGTTTAGGTTTTAAGAGTTTGTACTCAACTTTATAGATTTTTAATAGTGTTGAACAGTGTGCGAAAATGGCTAGTTTTCGGGGTTTTTATTTTTTCAATTTTTAAACCAGTTCAAAGTTTCAAATCTCTATTATTTCATAGAGGAATAAAGAAGAATTTAACTGTTTGCTAAGAAAAATTGTAGTTTAATTACAAGAATGATGATGTAGGAAATCGATCTCCCCAGGAACTATGTGTAAAAAGTTAAACACAATGAAGGAAAGAAAGCCAGAAGTAGGAAAATTCAGTCTAATTCGCATAAATACATGTACACAATTAAAATAAACTATGAACAAATACATCGGAGAATAAAATGAAATATAGAAGTATATATCGTTTCTAGTCAGTACAGATGAACCAGTTAAGAGCTGAATAAGTTAGATAGGTTGATAGATGAATGTGAATAGAATGAGACGTATACAAATTGTATAGAATTATATATATATATATATATATGCCGAGTTCGCTTGTCATAATTATTTTCATTGATTATCGAATTTTAAACGATATACGCATTGTAACTGCCTTCAAGCAAAAAATATAGATGATAATATACTTTACTCAACAATGCTTCTAAAGCAAATTACCTCAATTCAGTTCCTCATGCCAGAGCATAGGCCCAAAATTTGCGATCTTAACGTCCACTCTCTTCTTTGTATAGTAGTAGTGTTACCCTTGACGAGCTAATTTCGTATATATCGTTCACTGCGTATCGGTGGCCCAGTGGTAAAGTCTCTGACTCTGCGTGCTGAGTTCCCGGTTTTGATTTCTGTCGGAGGGAAATCTTAAGTATACATCGCTGATGAGACTTAATAAAGTTGAAACGGCTGATGTACGATGTTCTACATAGTGGGCAATATTTCGCTTGTCACGATTATTTTCATTAATTATCGAATTCTATACGATATACGCATTGTAACTGCCTTCAAGCAAAAAATATAAATAATAATAATGATAATAATAATGAAACCTATATGCACGCCTAATTCATTTAATTATAATTAATTAACAAATTAGGTATGACTTTAATTAAGCACATAATCTCCCAATATATATATATATATATATATATATATATATATATATATCGACATCGCAGTCTCAGAAGAACAAAAGCAACAGCCAGTTTTAACAAAAGATGTTGGGTTCAACTTTAACATTTATCAAACAAATTGGCGTAAAGTTTACAAATACGATTTGTAATTTCAAAGAATTTACTTCAACATAATGATTACAGGATTTTTAAAAATATGGTTCCATATTTCATGCAGCACGTGTCATTTCAAAGTGAAAGTTTAATGAGAAACATTACAATAAGAAGACTTGCAAAAGAATTGATTGAATCACTTCTTTCGCCCGTAAATGCCTACAGCCAAAATTAACCCAAGACCTATCGGAGTGTTCACCATCAAATTCCTCGAATGTCTTAGTGTGTGTCTCCTAAAGGAAGAATTAACTCTGTTAATGGACATTTTAGTTGCATTGCATCGTAGAGACGCTGAACCCACTTAATGTGTGAAACAAAAGAGATTTTCAAACATAGGATGTCCTTTGGCAAAATTGGTTGTCGCACAATACAGAATTATCGTTCTAGTATTTTTTTCTTTTCTATTCACTTGTCCTTCCTCATGACTGCCGGCAAATATTGACCAATCATCTTCTAGAAAAAAAAAATTAATTTAGTATCTTATAAATATGCTCTAACAGCATGCAAATAAAATAAAAATGGTTTCTTCATGTTCTCTTTATGTAAAGAATCTACACATAATTGCAACATTTGCATTATTTATCTAATTCTTTTGTCAACAAGCATTGACCTAGGATTAATTTACATTCTAACAACTAGCAAAATAAAAAACCACCCTCCGGGCGATATAAAAGTAAATTTTGGAAAGATATTGCCCGAGGGGATGGGAGCAATAGAGTGTGTAGCATAATTATGTAAAATTGTCAAATTTATTAAAGGAGTAAAAGAAAGAAAAAAAGAAAGAAAGAAAGACAATTTGAAATGGAAACAGTTCCGATAACTTTAGATATTGTATTAGAATAAAACAATCTATATATCAATATATAACGCCGGGCATCTATTTATTGAAACAATGAGGATTGTCTAACGTTGCATGCTCACATTTTGAGTATATTTATTCTATGTTATGACGTTGGATTATGTGTCGGGTAATGTGACATAAGAAATGACGTAATTTTTGTTGCAGACAAAAACTGGAAGCGAATCTCCATTATTAATAGACGTTTCTTCTAAAATATTTGAATCTATTTTCTTTTATTCCATTTCCTTCACAATTTAAATCCTAAATCCTAAATTTCAATTATTAAAATAATTAAGACCCCTGATAAGTTTGTTCCAGATGCTCGTAAAAATATACGAGTTTATCCTATAGCTTTAACATTACCTTGATTTGCTTAGAAACTCAAACTCAAGAGGTTTTTTGTTTTCATTTGTTTTCTGTTTTCTTGTTTTGTTTATTTTTTTTTCCAATTTGACTGCCTTGATTTTTTAAAACAATCGCTCCGTGATTTACGAATTTTCTTTGAGATGTTAGTGTAAAATTCACATGAAAAATCTATATATGAACACTCGTGTTTCTTAAAAGTACGACCGTTATCATCTTGCAACGCCCCAAATCTTCCAAGGTGAAATTTAAAAATGTAAATCCTGATTATCTTTTGTTGATTATCCACCAATTCTTATTTTTTTATGAGTGTCGTCACCTCAGCTAAATAATGGACCATTTTGATTTTATTATAAAGAAAGGGAAGAAAAGGTACATGCTACAAAGAAAATATAATAAAAAAGAAAGAGTAGGGGAGAGAGACAGAGAGAGACAGAGAGAGCCTAAGAGCGCGAAAGTGATAATGCTAATATGTTTCAATCGAGCATCATAAAAGATGAAGAGAAGGAAGGAAAGAAACAAAAAATAGGTGAGAGAGACTTAAATCAAGATTTGTTTTTACTTTTTACATATTGAACTATTTTACAATAGCCCTTAGATAAATATATCAAACATTGTAATAGTTAAATTATCATACTATGGTATATCCACATGCCCTGGTAGTCTATTCATATTAACCTTAACACAACTACGGTCCTATAAATTAACCATAACTCTAATACTGTATCCTGACCATAACCCTAAATCCTAATCCTAATTTAACTCTTACTTTAGCAGATATTACGGTGACTGTCAATATGTGCAAATAAAACGAATAAATATGAAATGACAGAAGATAAAAATCCTAAAAATGAAAGTCAGCAGAAAAAAGTGAACGTCATTTTTTATACGAATCAACTGCAATATCAATCAATCAAATCTCATGAGTCTTTTAGAATCGATAATGGATGAGGAAAATAGAAAACAATTTCTCGAATAAGAACAATGAATGATTTGTCTTTATTTTTTAAGATGAGGCTTGATATGTATTATTTTGATTTTTTTTTCTCGGACTGTTGTCCTCGTCTATATTGGGAAAATTAAAAACACAACGTTTCTGCCGTTGTACTTTTCTTGGCCTTCTTCAGGTGTTGCTTGTCTATCGGCGCATAACAATGATTCAACTTAGGAAACAATTTTGAATAGTTTTCATTGTTAAGTAAACAAGGTGTTGAAAAATCTATGAAGATCTCATCTAAATAATGATGTCATTGTTTTTGCATGCCCATCAATCCGAGAAGTGTCATTATCATCTTTTTAAAGGGTTAAACGATCGAAACCTTGTGTTTTTTTATATCACACAATAAAGATGAAGATAGCAGTCTGAAAAATCAATATTATAAAGACAAAGAACAATAAACATTGAAACTAATTTAAATATTAACCATTCCGTATATATTATAATGTACCTGTTTTTTTGGGTTTTTTCTTCATATTAAAAAGGCCATATTGCCGTAAATCCCAAGTTATCATCTATACATATATAAAGGGCAATTCGTGAGTATGTATGTATGTATGTATGTTATCAGGATGATATCAGGAGGAAACTAGAAAAAAAAAACAATCAACGACAAAGTATATATATATATATTATATATATAATATATATATATATATATATATATATATATATTACACATTCACTATCACCAGATCTTGCTTTTAGTGCAAAACTATTGAAGAATTGATTTATATTTGTGAAGATAATTAAACAATAAAATTTGAATAGCATAGAATTCTTTTTTTATTTACATTTAATATTTTAAAAAGAGGACATTAATTTTTCTTTCAGAGTGTGCACATTTTGTTTCTTTTTAATTTAATTTTTTTTTTGACACCACAAAAGGCCGGATCAATGCAAACTCTTTTTTACATAGGGATTTTAATGGGACATCCTTCGAAAATCCAACTCGCACTTTCAGTAATAATGGATCTGTGAGACTAACATTTTGTCCACCCCTTTTCTATCCAGGTGACACTGGGTAGCTACTTCTAGCATTCTCATAAAATCCAGAAAGCCTTATTGTCGTAATTTCCAAAGAGCTGTATTGTAATAAAACTGAATATCATCGACATCGTTGAGGACCGAACACACTTAATATAGTGCTGTCCACTTTTATGAAGTTCATTCCTATGTCCACAAGACATTTTATTAGCAGCTGCGAATGATCTATCGTTTCTATGATTTAATCAACATTTCATTTGCAGAAATAAAAGCATTTAAATATACAGGTGTAAATAGTTCAGCATCTACTTTATACTGATTTCAACACCAAACAGTATAATTCGGATAAATTCTCAATTTCAATCAAGAATTTTTATTACTAAAAATATTACATAAATTGTACATTGGAAAAAGAACATTGTTTTTGATAGAAAATGTAGATTTAGTTATAGCAACATTAAAAGCAATTTTCTTATTCTTGATTAAAAAGAAACCTTGTATTAAAATGGGCTTTGGCTCGAATTTTATCCTATTATTTTCTAATCTCCAGCGGTTCATCAAATAATCTGGGGTAAATTGAAATGAAGACATCATTTTGTTAGAAAACATCGATATATCAATACTCGTGTTCCTGAAAAGTACAGTCGTTATTTTGCAACACCTTCTGGTTAAAAATGAGACCGTCCAATTCATCCAAGATAAAGTGCAAAGATGTAAATCCTCATTACCTGCTGTTTCTTATCCGGCGAATGCTTATTTCTTATGAGTGTTGGCATCGCTTACATAGGAATTACTGTAAACCCTTGGTTTATATATATATATATATATATATATATATATATATATATATATATATATATATTATAGAGAGAGATCATCTCTGATAGGGTCAGCATGACCAGCGAATTATGATTTTGAAAGAACTGAAACTTCCCTGTGACCCATAATACTACATCACTGACGACACCTACCAGCGCCCCAAATGTATATTTAAAGTATATATAATATATATATATATATATATATATATATATATATATATATAAGTGTGTAAAATTAAACAAAAGCCACATCTGTTTAACAATTTTATTTTGATCTTTTTCGAGTTTTCTGGCCAACTTTTTAATATTTGCGTGGAATTCGTGGATAAGTCCACCAAAGTTCAGGTCCCGAGTACTTTCGGCACTTCAAAGTGCCATCATCAGGGGTAATGTGTTCCAGATTTTTTAAAATTATATTAATGTGGAGGCTGGAAGGAGAAGAATTCATGAGAAAGGTGTTATAGGCATTTTAAAATGTGTGTACTGCATTGGAAATTAATTTTGTTTAAGGATGGTTTGTATTGTTTTATGTATAGAGCTTTGGTGGACTTATCCACGAATTCCACCTACATATTAAAAAGCTTAGCCAGAAAACTCGAAAAGTTCAAAAATAAAATTGTTAAACAGGAGATGTGTCTTTTGTTTAATTCTACATGTATAAATGAAAGAATGCTGCCCAAATACACACACACACACACAACACACACACACACACACACACATATATATATATATATATATATATATATATATATATATATATATATATATATATATTATAGAGATAGATCAGCGATATTGAGCACTCTAGTAATAATACCGGCAAAAAACAGGTCCAATACTAACTCAAAAAGTGAGCAAGGATAACCATATATAGAAAAGGAAAAGTATAGAACATTTAATAGATTTTCGAAATAATAGCAATGTATTTTATTGTGCATATGAACAAATATCAAACAATTTTAGCTTTAAGTAGGGATCAAACACAAATAAATCAACAATACAAAAAATAAATATGTTGATAGAATCTATTAATAATGGAGATTCGCTTCCGGTTTTTGTCTGTAACAAAAACTACGTCACTGCTTACGTCACTATACCCGAAATCGTTATAAATACATTCAAAATTCGAGCATGCAACATTAGACAGTCCTCATTGTTTTTTTAAAACAAGTTTTAATAGACACATCCCCAGTATCATATATTTATGTATAGTTTGTTTTATTTTAATAGATATTCAAAGTTAATAGAACTTAGTTTCGATTTCAAATTGTTTTATTTTTTTTTACTCCTTTAATACATTTGATGATTTAAGGATTTATGATTCAAACTCTCCGACATTTAATTTTTAATTTCCACCAGCTTAAGCAATATCTTTCAAAAATGTATTTTTACATCGCCCATTGCTATTTAATATAATGATTTATTAAGACAGAAAAGCACTTGAATCGAAACAAAGGGAATATTTTGCCTTCACTTTGCCAGTATGTAAAGATCGTTTTTGCAATATCATTCATGACAACACAATTTTTTGGAGCAAAAACCGATCCATAGCGGAAACTCACTAAGCGTCTCTGATGAGCTAAATTGAGTTAATCGTATTATGGATGCTGATTGCCTTAAAGAAACTCTAAAGCAATAATTGCTACAATTCTGCCCGGTCATAAAATTAGCTCCCTTTCGACTGATTGATGAGCCCGGAAAATAGGCGAGTTTAATGGTGATTATTATATTGGGAGTTTCGTTTGAGTTACAGAAATTATTCAGAAAACCAAAGATTTATTGTTGTCAGCAACAATATAGAAAACGCCCAGTCAGCGTCGTTTAGAATACACTGACTTTATCCCCAGTACTTAGGGGTCAAAACCACACGAAGAACAATGTCCTTTTCATGGCACTAAACTTTATCTGATGGTCAGGTTTCAGTTCTGAAGATCTAGTGAGTATGATTTGACATTACTCCCAGGGCCACTCTGACCCGGAGCAGAAGTATATGTTAAAATAGATCTGTTTGCAAATTATTTGTATTCGTTACGACCACGTGAAAAATATTCAAGAAACAACTACACAAAGAATGAATATAAATATAGAATAAACACGATTACCTAACCTTTAGGAATAAAATAACCCTAAATATATTTACATGCCTTTAAAATCAGTTGATATATAAAACAGTCAAACGTATGTTGACAATCAAACGCAATAGAAATCAGATAAGACAAATCGGTTGAATAAATTACATTTTGACATTTTTTTCAAATCAAATTGCGTATTAACGTGGTTAGTTTAGTCTGGTAAAAAGCCACTGCAATGGAGCACTCAGGTATTAATAGATGTACGCAAACAATTTATTTGCTGATGTCACTAAAACTAGGTAACTTATTTTAAAGCATTTGCCATTAAATTAAGCCTCTTAAACATTCTAACAATATCTTCTTTTCACTTATGTTGATTACCGTAAGCATTTTTAACATTTCAACCTGGTGAATAACACAATTGTTCGATTTCATTTACTTCCATTAAAACCTATTACAGCAAATACTTCATTACATTCTATTTTATTATTACTGGTAGGTGGATTTTAACGGCATATCAACCCATCTGGGTTATTTAATGCCAAGAGTTTAGGAAATAATATGTTGTGTATCTATATTTACCCTTTTGTAATTAACGGTTTTACCGATGTGCTAGCATCGTTGGGGATCATGTTGAGGATAAGTTGTGTATGGTATTGATCAGGTTATATCATGTTTTATACAATACAGAACTATTTGTCTTAATTAAAAAGAAAACGTAAGAAACAAATTAAGGCATTTTATAAATATCCCAAATTTATCAAACAAATATTTTTCCACTAAAACACGTAACAACAAGTCTTATTTCGGACGAAAACAAATTATTTGTCAATTTTATTAGAATAGGCTGCCTCTTAATTATTCTAAAAGTATATTCTGTTCCCTGATCTTGATTACCGGAAGCATTTTAGCAGTTCAACAACTTCCATATAAATATGAAATAATTGTCGTATTTCTGGGTCTCGTTGAATGTTGGAGAAAAAGAAACGATGTAGAGATGATTATAATAAAGTCAATCAAATTCATCATTTAAGAAATAGGGAGTGCGGTTTCGATAGCACCGAAATCTAAGTTGTTACTTGTCACCTTCCGGTTACAAAATAACTGACTAACACTTTTCAAAAATCGCCAACACTGACGTGTGACCGTTTCTCGCAATCATCGCAAGAGTTCTCCTCACAGCTAGCTACTTGGTTCACTGTTAGAAATGCGTCCAATGCATTACATTTAACAACTCTTTTATCGTGAGATGAAATTAAGAGCTACATATATTCTTTTAAATTCCATCTTTAACAGGATGGATCACGTTGTTACATCATGACACGATGGTCAGTTTGAAAACTTCCTATGCTGAACCTAAATTTTACAATAATTCAACGTTGAGATATCCAATTAAAGACCCATCGGCTGGGGCTTTAGAATTCACCGACTGCACCATTTCAGAAGGGTACCCCAACCCAATGAGGCCACCTGTTGGCCATGGGTTGCGATCCGTAATTCTTAATGATGGCCAGTCCATGACAAGACAGGTGGTCGAAGAGGGCCCTACGATCAATCGGATGGTAACGTCACGCCCTATCACCAATATGATTGTCTCGACCCTATTGCCACTATGGCAAACCCCATCCCTTTTTATTCTGTATGTACTAGAAGACACTGACTGAAGGTCTTGTTGTTCATGGTATTCCATTAAACTCTTTCTAGTGAAGTTCCAATTCTGAAGCTCCGGGGAATGTGAAATATCCCTTTATGCCCATTGCTTCCATATATAAGAGTGACCCGGAGTGGTAGTACCTGTTAGGGCCCTATCTATAGGTTAGATAGAAAAAATGAGTTTTAAAATATGTTTAAAAAACATTGAGTTTTACAAAATATAAGTACCCATGAAGAATGAATAAAACAAAATGTCCTCGTCATAAAATAACGCAACAAGTGTTAACATCCTGAAAACCCAACCAACCAACCATCATATCTATTGATATAAAGAAACATTCTAAACGGAATTTCGACTAATGGTTTTTCAGTCACGCAATTTGTAAATGATAATCATCTTTGGTTACCGTTAATTAGTCTAATACAACTTCGCATAAAACATATAACCGTGTTACGCTATGAAAAAAAAAAGGGAAACATAGTATTTCACGAGTACCTGACAAGAGATACATTCACTGTTGATAAGAGATGAATTGATACCAGTTAGCTATCTTGTTCTAACCTACAGTAAAAAATTTCAAACTGATGAAACTTACGATTAATTCCATGAACCTGACTAATAAAAAAGAAATCAATATATTTATGAAGCATGTAGATTAGATAAACTATTATATGACACTTCAATATTTTACAAAATTCAATATAGATTAAATATTCCTATATATCTAGTCACTTTTTTCATCTTTTTCTAAATAGGTTGAGTAAACACCCCCACACACAGATATATATATATATATATATATATATATATATATATGTGTGTGTGTGTGTGTGTGTGTGTGTGTGTGTGTGTGTGGAGAAAGTAGACAAAGATGGGTTGTTGTAGAAAATGGATCTTTATTGTATAAGATCCACCCACTCACAAACACCTAACACCTATGGCATCATTATCAGAACCCCATTGCTACACACCCCATCTGAGAGAAAAAGGAAAATCTCCTACTACCAACCACTGCTAACACCAACAACTGACCACCAAAATTTACTTTCCTATGCCGATTGCCTACAAGGGAAAAATGTCAGTTTGTCCAATTTATGCATAGTTGAATACTGATGGGTTCATGCCTTTTATCAAAAACATTAGTGTGAAATGAAACGCAAACAGACTTGTACCGGATTGATCACCGATTCCATTTCCCACGAGGATAACCATTACGCTCGGAGCGCTTCAATACCTATATTAATAGAATGAGTATTTTTACTGGATAATTACATTTCTTAGTTTAATTAAAAATACCATGACAATTTTTAAATTGATGGAATTGTATAGATTCAGTGGAAATCTTAAACAGTAAAATGCCGACGGTTTTACGTGACAGAAAACTAGATTATATTCAGTTTAGGTGACAAACACACCCAGAAAATGTATAATTTGTTAATTTTTATATTCATACAAATATGATACAAATAGATATTCATTGAAATATTATCTCTGCATCCTCGAGCAGATAATTTCATGTTATTATTATATTCTTTTACATCAAGGAGCGATTTATTTTTATTTCGATTGCTAAAAGACATGTATGTTGCTAGTTTCACCAACACAAAGTTAATAAATTTATTTTAATAAGGGTTTTTTTTTTATATTCACCGTTAAATATTTCTCTTTCGGTGTAGTCGAATTAGCAAGGGTTACACAGGCAAATTTTCAGCAGTCATTTGCTGCTGTCAATAAATAGTCTCCATTCTTTGGGTTCGTACTTTGGCACGTCAAGCTTGTGCACCAAGTCATTCTCTTCAGAGAAAAAATGAAGGTACTCTTGTTACCTGTTACGGTAGAAGGTTATTCGAACACTATTAGAGATGATTGTTTTCTAATTTCAATCTGAATGCTAACAGTGCGGTAAAGGATTTTGACAATGCCTGAGTATCTCTAAAATCATAGTTTCACTTTCATTTATATTCCGTTTCTTATTAATTCTACAGAGAGATTCCATACAAATTATAAGTTTTATGTTTTTGTTTATTTATATCAGTGTCCGGTTTGTACCTATATCCTTGGTTTTGATTCTCCCACTTGTCATATAATAACTAGTTAATGAGAATCCAATAGTCTATTTTCTTTAATGTATGACGAAACCTAGGAGGAGTTAAACCACAAGATCTCACGGGACTTGTTAATTTAACCTAGCAATTGCTAATCATTCTGCTCACTTGTATCTTTGGTAAGCCTTTTTCCCCATCCTTATTACTTGTTGTATTTCCCCCAATTATTTCTGTTAATTCTGATACTTGAGTTACAACACCAGTTGATCCAGGTATCGGACCTATATATTGAAAAGAGGGGAAATTGTGATATGGTAAAATTACCTGGTACCTATCACTTCATCATAACATTTATTAACTAGAGGTAGATATAATATGAATAATTTGTTTATATATCTAGATCATACATCAAAATAATGTACATTTAATTATTTCGATATTTTTAAATGCATATAATGTCATTTTTTCTATCAACTTTAAATTTAACTTAATTTTATTTTAGAATTTAATAAAGATATACAGTTCATTCACCTTGAAATAGGAATCAAATAGATTGCAATGAAGTTATCAGAATAATAATTAGAATAATTTTATCTATTTTGTTATTATCTAAAGAATAACAATGTTTAAATGACAAAAATATTAATAGTACCAGGTATTCGCTTGGTTACCTCATTTTAGGAAATCTCCTTCACTCTTTAAAGGTACCCGGTACTTTTTACAATATCACCTTAATGGGAGCCCGCATTTTGACATTTCTGATAAGTAAAATTTGTCCCCCCCCCCACACACACTTGTTGATCATCTTTTCAATACACTTGTTTCTCCGTTTCCTTTTTGGATCTAACTATTTATATTTGTTCATTATATGATTGACTATCCTTTTCTTTTCATTGTGTGTATTATATTTACTCTTATTTTGACTATTCAATGCTCTTTTGAGTGGGCGATATTACCCACTGCTATGTTAAGTGGGCAATATTACCCACTGCTCTTTATATCCAATCTTTTAAATGGCCAATGAAATTATTACAGCAAAGATATAAATTAAAATTTGAAATTCGTAAAGGATGGATCAATGAAATCCCCTAAGTGCACATCTGTGAAAATAAATATAAATTTGATTTATGATAGCGTCCATCAGGAGTAGATTCTCTGAAAGTGCTTCACTTTAAGAGCACTGGATTACATTTGTGAACGGCTTCAAGAAAATGAAAATAAAACGGATTTCGCGTTAGATGAAGAGCAAAGATTTCGAAGACAATTATTTTTTTCTCTTGTCATTTCAATATTAAATATTCTTTCTCTGAAGCTATTGATAAATATAAAAAAAGATGAAAGAAAACGTGATCAGTTTCCATACCTAATGTCATGATCAAACGAATAAAAGAAAAAGTATAGAAACACGATTCAACATACGCATAATTGATATATGTAGGTACATACATATATATATATATATATATATATATATATATATATATATATATATATATATATATATATATTATGTTATATTATGTACGTAGATATCACGTTCCATTGGCGTTATATTTTAACACAACTGTCACCTGCTGTTTTTCTATTACTGCTATCTTACCTGAGGCAAGACTTAGGTGGGCAGCCTTTTTATGTTCAACTTTGACACCATACAACCAATTTTGTCACGATATGTTTGTTGTTGTTTTCCTATGTGCGTCTCGGTTTTTCCAAAATTCCGAGAATTAATTTCGGTATAACTATTCTTTGTGCGATTTTCTATTATGTGCCATTATTATTACTTGAGATTCTTACATGAAGTGTCTACATTATTAATGACTATCATTCCTAATATGTGTGTTGTTTTTTAAGGGATCTAATGTTTAGTGATCGGGCAAAAAATACGTTGTATTCTATGCATTGGGCTAAGAGACCCCTCGCAAAAATGGTTTTCTTGTATAAAATTGCATCTGTTTATGAGGGTCCACTTCTGAAGATTTGGAGTATCCTTCATTGTCATTACTCCCAGGTCCACTCTGACTTGGAATGGTAGTACCTGTTAGGGTCTAATCTATGGGTCAAAATAGATCTCTTTGCAAATTAACTGCATTTCTCAATGCTATAGAACTTTTATAAGATTTTATATTTTAGTTATATTTACTACAAACTAGAATTATTTACTTATCATAATTTTGGTTTTTCACACCCGCCTAAGATGATGGATCACTGGAGGTTGAGTAACAGCAAATCTCCTCATGTTTACGTGGCTCTTCGAAGTATTCTAGCTGATCTTAACAGTGTTGTTGTTTGGATGCTCTCGATTATCCGGATTTCCAATTCTTCCAGGCTCTTTTTCAAATCGCTGGGAACCGTTCCAAGGGTTCCAATTACAATTGGCACGACCTGTACTTTCATATTCCACGGTTATTTTAGCTCTCTGGTCAGGTCAAATTATTTGTCTATCTTTTTGTTTTCTTTTACCTTCACTCTGATCCACCGGGACGGCAATATCCACGAGATGACACGTTTTCTTCTTTTTGTTAACTAATGCTAGATCTGGTCTTCTAGCCGGGATTTGGTGATCCGTCTGTAACTCATTCTCTAAGAGAGATTCCAATTTGTGCATATACAATTTAGTTGCATGGGGAACTTTTTTTTGCACGATTCCCAGTGGATGACCTCTCCCAAACAGTAGTGCCTACGCTTTTTGTACAATTATTATTATTATTATTGTTATTATTATTATTATTATTATTATTATTATTATTATTATTATTATTATTACCAACAGAAAACACCCTCCGGGCGTCGTAAAAATTAATTTTGAAAGACATTGCTTGAGAGGGTGGGAGTTAAAAATTCAATGTCAGAGGGTTTGTATCATAAGTAAGCAAAATCCTCATATTTATTAAAGGAGTAAAAATAAAATAAAATAAAATAAAACAATTTGAAATGAAAACTGAGTCCCGTCCCTCTCAAATAAAATGTTGCATGCATGTAATAACCAAACAATTATTTTTAATATTTTCCACATCAATTTTCCACAAAATCGTAGGTATTTATTTATTTGTAAACTTTTTAGTTAACTTTTTGTTACTGTAAAAAAAAAAGGACGAGAGTAAAAAACAATTTTTAAAATTGCTTACTCAAATTCTGGTTATATATAGCATAATAATATTGTTACGTAAGCTGTGACGTACAGCTATGACATAGTTTTTGTTACAGACAGAAATACAGACAATATCCATTATTAATAGATTATTATTACTTAGACTACTACTTCTAATTACTTGAAACCATACAACTGTGTGCAAAAATGACTATTACTGAATGGAAATAATTACTCAAAACTATATAACAACTTGTATTAAGAAGGAAACCGTAATAATAGGTGTGAAAATTCTTAAGAAACAATTATACAAAAATGTATATGTAAATATACGTTGGACGTGGTTCCCTAACTTCTAAGCCTAACGTAACACTAAACAGTTTGACATGCCATCCAAATCAATCAATCAAGAAGTATTTGTCATCTAAAATTATCAATGTAAGATCGCAATTGAAATGTTGGAATGATTTGAAAACGTACACCACAGAAAATCTTCTTCGAAACAAACAAGTGATGTGTCATATTAATACAACTCGCCAGATGAGCAGGGAAAATTGCAATTAATAAGTAAGAAATGTTCGCTTTAAAACCCAATGTCATAACCTGCAATCTCTTATTAAAAAAATCGCAATTGAATTAAACTAATAGTCCTAGGTTGGGATTTACCATTCCTTATTAAATCGGACGAATGAATATGAAACACGTGCGGACGAGGAATACGTTCGAGAAAAGGTAAGAATAAGGATAAAAGAAAAAATCCAAAAGAAAGTTAAGAAGTTAAGAAAAATTTATGTGTAATCTGTTTTTAACAAACATTAACTGCAATCGCGATTTTATATATTCTCATTGTATATTTTAAAAGATAATTATTCTTTGTTCTCATCCTCGTAGGTTAATAAATAGACACAAGCAATGAACAGCTTCAAAATGCATTTCAAATCAGATTTATTTGCATTTCTTAATGTATAGATATATATGACAAAAACAAGTTTTAACATTTTTAGTTGAAAAATATTTTCAGAAATCTATAAATAAAATACAAAATTTTAGAATGTAAACTACTTAAAAAATGCTATAATTCACAACATTTAAATTTTTTTTTGTAATTCTGGGCAATGTTTTATCTACTATTTTTAATTTTTTTTATAAACTATACTCATTTTTGCTATAGAAATCTGATCAAAGCGAATTCACACTTAAAATATACTGACAAATAATATCTTTTTCTTTTAGACTGAGAACCAAGAAGTAAAATTCAACCAAATGTATTTGGTTATTATTAGATATTTCTATTATTAAGTTATATTATTAAGTATAAAAGAAAAATACAGATATTTTAGATTTCATGAAATATTTTAGATTTCATGAAGTCAGCACCCCACAATGAAGCAGCTGTATGGCCACCTGCCAACTATCTCAAACCACCCTAATGAGACGGACTAGACATGCAGGACACTGCTGGAGAAGCAAGGATGAGCTCATAAGCAACGTTCTTCTGTGGAAGCCAACACACGGACATGCTAGTGTGGGCCGCTCACTAAGGACCTACATTGTCCAACTATGCGAGGATGCTGCACAGAAGACCTCCCAGGGGCAATGAATGATAGGGAAGGTTGGCAAGAGATTGTCATGGATATCCGTGCTGCTTGCGCGACATGATGATGATGATGATGATGATGATGATGATGATGATGATACATATAAAAGATTGATAAGTGTATTGTGTTTTTACAAACATTAACTGTTATCTAGATTCTATATATGGTCATTGTATAAGTATATTTTAAAAGATAATTATTCGTTCTTGTTATTCCCTTAGTCTCTATGGCTTTTGGTTACTCGCAGTACCTGATTTTCCTAAATGATCACCCATGTTATAAATGAATAGGTTAATCGCTGCTTAACTATGGTTATCTAGCGGAAGCATTGTTTTAGTTTAACTTTAACTTAATTCTGAAGAGTTTATCTATTTATTCAGTTGTGTACTTCCTTGTAGCTTGATTCCGGAATAGAACATCCGTATTCTAGAGAACGAGAATAATATACAAGCGCATTTAACAATTTTAAACTCTGATATCTCCATATTCCCTTTTTTTCTTCTCTAATTCAAGATTTAGATTTTAGTTAAATTCTTTGATGTGTTTAATAATAGGATATCCTGAAAATTTCCTACGCACTGATGAGATCAATTTTGAGCTTTGCTCTCTTAGTTGTCTCATTAATCAAACATCAAAAGATCCTTTGAGAAAGAAGTTATTGTAGAAACGTTTTTTGAAATTATCTTATGCAATCTAAACTAAAATCAATATATAGCAACCAACATAAACGATAAGTTGTCCGATTGAGATGAGTATTAAATCTAGATCCATTGAACTTCCTTTACAATCCTCGCCAGTTATTTCATTTCAGTTAGAACAACAGCTTATGAAAAAGCACATCTCAAAGCTTTAATATATTGATAAGAAAATGTTTTAATCCATCTTAAAACATGGAGTTTTTCAAAAT
>CM042137.1:151500820-151506173 GCA_023376005.1 Doryteuthis pealeii
TTTAATGATACTATTATCCAGAAAGTAAGACCATCTCGAAGAAATCTTCCAATCTTTTTTCTCGCCAAAATATACGCATCATTATCTTAATCAAAGGCTTACCAATAGTATGATTTCCTTTACTCTCTCTCTCTCTCTCTCTCTCTCTCTCTCTCTCTCTCTCTCTCTCTCTCTCTCTCTCTCTTTCCAATTGCTCTTGGCAAGTCCTCTAAGCGACATCAGCTCCATACGGACACAGGAGCCATCCCCCCCCTTCATTGTACTAATCTAAATTTAAATATTGAATATCTCATCCCAAATTTTTAGCCTTCGGCCACAACTAAGATACACTTAGTTTTTAGGAACACTTAACATGGTATAATGGTAAAAAATATCAGCTACCATAGAATTATAATATTCGATACCATCAATTATATCCGTGCTTAGCCTAACGGTTATTGCTGTAGAAAATGAAATCGGTGTTCGACTTTAAATCTTGTACGAAGTTATTTGCGTTTGATTTCATTTAAGAAAGGTTTAACCCTTCTCTTCTCTCCACATCCACGTATAGGACTAAATCATAGGGCAGACTCGTTTCTTTATCCTTCGTTAAGCAACCAGTTCTGAGAAAAAAATCTTTGGATTCAAGCCAGTATTACTTCCGCATAGAAATTGACCATGTTTGACATCCTATGTCGGGCGGAGGAGTTGGAGAATTAAAACAATCCCCCATACGAACAGGATGCGACACAAGGTCAATTACTTAAGCGGATTTTTAACAGACTTGAATCAGAGTTTTCCTTGACTGCTACCAGTTACAAAAAGTTAAAGAGTTCCGTCTTCTACTATTACTCATAGCTGCACGAGAGTAGTTGGATACATACCTTTCCCAAGGGTATTAAGTCTATGTGAAATGTAAACAGACTCGTCCAGGATTTGAACTCTGATCGACGAAGTTCGATTTCCTACGACTCTAACCATTACACATGCACCTCCACACATATACTTTACCTTGGGCCAAAATGAATCTAACGTTCATAGATAATTATATATGGAAAGTCTGCATGATTCATTTCACGCAATTACATTTGAACCAAACATGATAGGATTTTTGCGCGCCATTTGTCTTTTGTTGTTTTCTCTTAATGAGTTTCCAGTCAAACCAATAAGTTCATTAAAGATAGGGAATATCTTAGATTATTTATTAAGTGCAGCTAATTCCCCCATTAATTCAGTAGTTCCTCAAATTCCTTTTATATGATTTGGGAATTCAAAGCTTGTTGAGGACAAACTCTTCATATTTGTCGCTATTGAGTGTTGAGGATAAAAATAAACCCTAGGAAATAGGGACAAGTGTCATGTCAAGCAAATTGAGATTTTAGTCGCATTTTATATATATTAGCAGGGAACTAATATTTACAACATTCTAATGTTAGAAATAAGTTTTGTGACGACAAAATGGTTGAAAGAGTTTTGGTTTGGTTTAGTTGTACGGCATATCAACCCAGTGGGCATCTAATGCCAAATGAGTTTTAGGTTCAGAGCGTATATTCAGAGTGTATATAAGTTTAGATTTAAACTATTGTTCAATTGCTCATATTTTTTTAGTACATCCCACTTCTTTTAGAAAGTAAAATTCTGGAATGGTTTTATTTTCGTGAAAAGTTTATCAAATTATTTGCTTGTAGTATTTTTGTTTGCACTAGATCAAAGTCTACACACTCTAGCAGTGATATGTTTCACTGTAAATCCCTCTTGGCATGAGTGCATATTGGGGATGTTGTGTTGAGGAATAAAAATAACCCATAGGAAATAGCGGAAAACTAAATATATAAGTGTCATGTCAACAAAGGGAGCTTTTAGTTGATTGTATAGATATTAGCAGGACCTGTGGATAACACAAGTGTGATAATTCGATTATTATAACGCTTGATATGTTTTACTTAAGAGATAATTACCTTATATGTAAAAAAAAGTATAATCTTGATTTAAACTCTCTGTCACTCTTTTTCTTTCTTTCCTTTTTATTTTTCATTATGTTCCATTGAAACCTATTAGCGTTATTGCTTCCGAGTGCCTCATACCCTCTCTTTATCTTCCCATGTTCTTTTTTTATTATTATATTTTTCTGTGTAGTATATCCTTTTACCTCCCTTTCTTTCCTTTATGATAAAAACGGAATGGTTCACTATTTAACTGAGGTGACGACTCTCTTCAGAAATAAGAATTCAATATTTTTGAGTCCAATCCCCACTTCTTTTAGGAAATGTAAAATCCTGGATGGTCTTATTTTCGTGAAAATTTTTTTTTTTTCAAATTAAAGAAGATTTTTTATTTGCTTCATTGTAAGAATTTATTTAAACTGCATTACTGCAGCATCATTTGACATGGAAAAAGCATGGTTATTACTGAATGTTTTTGCTCATCTCTGATGATGCTGCAGTAATGCAGTTGAAATAAATATTACAAAGAAGCAAATTTAATTTTTTCCCTTCATTTATTCAATATATTGCTTAGATCGTCCACTCACTGGCACTAAGCATATCGACCTCTCATTACGGTTTACCTGCATCACTACGGTTAAACTATATATGGAACGATTTCAAGAAAACGTACACACACATAATAGTTAACTTAGCTAATAGTTCGTATTTAAGAGGTGACAAAAACCTGTACAAAAGTACAGAATTGTTAACACATTGTATAAAGAAAATGATATATCATATAAACCTGTGTGCAAATGTACAAATATATAAAAACATGTATACCGATAAAATCATTATTATTTATCATTTGATAATTACGCTGATTAAAATGATCTTAGAAATCAGAAAGGACTTGTAGTGCAAATGAGAGAGAAACAAACGGTGAATGGAGTCGCCATTTATTAGTTGTCACATTATGCCTAAAAATAAAAAGGAAATATTTTATATGCACCTAACTGTAAAGGTTTTCAAATATAATATATATATATATATATATATATATATATTATATATATATATATATATATATATATATATATGTGAAACACTTAGATACAAATAATCCTGATAATCGTCGGAGGAAATGAGATTGGCACCTCGAGTTCAAATCCTGGATGGGAGTGTTGTATTTTCACTTTGGGAAAGACATGAATCTATCTGTTTACCCTCGAACTATGAGCAAGAGTGGGTTATTTAGCCTTCGTAAGGCAACCAGTGTAAAAGAAGAAAAAGTCTGAATTAAATAGAGTACTTCTCTTAAAAAAAAATTGACCTTGTGGTCGCATCCTGCCCGTCGTAGCGGAGTTAGGTATATACATTAATTCATGCATTTATACATGCATACAAAAATCAATATTGTACATGATTAAATACAGAAGTAAATATGTCATATCTGACACTGCAGTATATTGAACAGGCTAATTGCAAAGGGACACATAAAATAAATTAGAATTTAAAATCTTACCACATATAAACCAATGACGCTGTATTGATGGAATAGAAATTACCAGAACGATGTCTTTCCACGTTCGTATGTATACGCCAAAAAGGTCATAATAAATATCCGTAGGTGAAAATGTTTGAAGAGCGATCGAAGCTCCAGTTCTTTTTTCGTTGAAGTAATTTCAGTTCCTATTAAATAGAAAGGGAAATAAAAATATTAAAATTCAGCCGGTGACGAGTTCACATGGTTTAGGCGCCTGGCGCCTCTAACCCTTAAGTGGAGGGCTTGCCTCCCAGCCAGCTACTAGTAAGTGACATTAAGTCCTACACCTATTTTCTCTATAATACGTTTATGTATCTGTTTTTTTATTATTTGCCATGAATGTATATTCTCCGTCGCTTACAGAATAAATATTGTTATTATTCTACAACTTTGTCGAATATTTTATGTACACACTTGTACCCCCGTTGATATAAGAACTTTGTATCCTATATATGTTTTAATTCATAATATCTTCGAATTGGAATAAATGATTCCAGTTCGAAATTTTCTATACTTAAAGTTAAAGAAAAACAACAGATTTTAAAACCATTAAATTGTATTAGGTGTTCAATGTGCATCTTTATTGTGTTTGGTTATACACCTGCTCAAGTCTATGAAAATCTACGCCGTTTAGCCTGGAACAGGTAGCAAGAGGCATTGGTAAGCAGGTGAACTCAGATGAAACAGAGTAAATAAGTTTTAATCTTCTCATTAGATGGAGAGCCTCTGAAAATAAGTAGACCAGTTCATATTCCTCGGTAGCAATATCGCATCTACTGAAAGCGATGTCGAAAAAAGACGCATAGGAAAGTCATGGACTGCTATTGACAGGATAACGTCCATGCAGAATAAATAAGTTAATCCAAAAAAGAAGAAGCCAGCATCTAGAAGAAAGGTGATTTGACAAAATTCAACATCTCGTCGAGTGTGCTATTGTAACAAACATATACTTGCTCTTGAACCACCGACTGCAATCAGTACTAGCCAGGTCATCAGTGAACGGCCATCTAAGTAGTGAAAAGGGCTGGTCGGATGATGTCACCCTACTTGGTGGGTTGGAGTGTTCTGAGAATCCCAATGAAAAACATATGGGATTTCTGGATTCTCCCTCTTTTGCTGACTGGGGTACTCGGAGACAAATGTTCGTGTGAATGCAGAACGAAGAATAATCACAAGGAGTGTCAGTTCATACTAGAACGAAGAAGTTATCTCCATACGCTAGCCACCAACTTCCAAAGCCTCAGAGACTGAACAGATATGATAAAGCAACATAGGTCCTAACGCTTGAGCTGTTGTGTTCTTTTTTAGTGTTTCTCCTTCCCGTCCGACGAATTAGCCATCGATGATGTAGTAGTAGCTTACGAGGTCAATCATACACTAATTGCCGGGGCGGTGGCCAGAAGTCGTCCTCAACACATACAGGTGCGGGTGCGCAATGGTCGGCATTTTTATTAGGATCTTCAAACAACCCATGCAAATGCATTTACACGTGCTGCTACTATATAAGGCAGCTCGGCGCTTAAACAGCCAATTCCTACGACGGTTGCGGCGAGTGAGGGACTGAAGACCTAAGACCGAAAGACCAGAAGACAGCAGGATTTTTTGGAAATTCTCTTCCATAGCAGTCATTGGTGACTTACGCTAAAGAAGTCGTTTTCCCTTCGTACTAATATTGAAGTATGAAACCTGTCTCCCACCTCAGCAATGGATAAGCAGTCGGGTACATTGTGTTCTCTAACCCTTGTTAAGGTAACTAGCTTACTGAAAAAAAAGTCTTACCATAAACACTGATGGAATATAGAGCCAGCGCCTCCGATGGCTGTGAAAAATCGAGTATAAGAATGGCATAGATGTTTCGAATTTGCGAAAACAGAACTCCTGCAACACCTTGAGCAGCAGCAGT
>CM042137.1:151506183-151551588 GCA_023376005.1 Doryteuthis pealeii
ATGATACGTATACACAAATACCTGTGGATAGAAATAGACCTATAACCACAAAACGGCCGATTTTTTACTTTTTTATTTACCAATATTATCTAATCTATAATAACTCTGTGTTGTTGTGTGTGTGTGTGTGTTGTGTGGTGTGAAATAGAGCGAGGAAATGATTAAATTCTCGGCTGGACAACGCGATAAATCGGTTCTAAATTTTATGACAAATAACTAGATAACCAAAACTTTTTCTCCTTCCCAAATGATATCAGCACCGGAAAACTGTGGTCGAGAAAAAAGTTCGTTTTTGAGTTACCTTTGCTGCGCCTTTAACCTGTACCAAAGATTTCTAGATTGGAAAATCTTCAAGAATTTATTAACAGACGATGTTTTATGGAACTATTCTCCAAGTTCAATTGATTACAGAGATGATTACCCTGGCTTTATCAGCTGTTAGTAATCCAGCCAAGAATTGAATCCGTATGAAAGTAAAAGTTTTTTTTGACATTCATAGAAAACCAGATATCCAATATGGCTGATTGAATTATTGGTATGGGGTCCATGACAAAAATAAATTCTTGCTATAACTGACAAGTATGCCAAAGAGAAGACCGTCATAAAGGCAGACAATTATTTTGAATACTGAATCAAATATCCATTGAATTAATGGCATGTTGCAGTATTTAACTGATTCTGCAGATTAACAGCCATAACCTTGTTAGTTTGAATGCTATATTTTTGACTAGCAGAACTGTGGATATATACCAAGCTGATAAATTTAATTATCATAACGTTTGATATGTTTACTTAAGAGATATTGCGAAATAATTCGGTATTTAATAAGTATAGTAAATAAAGTTGGCAGTTTTGGTCAATAGTCGGTATCAGCGGAGAGCGAGGGAGTGTATCCCCTTTTCGCTAGTGCTGGACCAAGGAATTTATTTTGCTGAGTTGGAGCGCCACACCTACCGTCAGCTTCCCACTTTACTGCGCAGATCAGATAATCCATCTGCGCTACTCATACACTGAGTGGGTGGGACAGATATAGAAAGAGGATGATTTCATGCAGAACATAACCTTAAAATTAAAAATTGTAAACAAAATTTCATGGGGCTTTACATATACATTTCTTCAGAGGAATCCTGAAAAAGTTTCGTAACATTTCTTCTCGTTGCTTTAGGGTGTGGAGTTTATGATCAGGGATTAATTAAGCAGATGGTATTGGTGGGGTCCATCTTGGTAAGTTATATATATATATATATATATATATATATGATATATATATATATATATATATATATATATATATATTTCGATTTATAAAAATTATCATCAGAGCTTGTTTTTAATCAGGACCCATCGAGAGAGAAGCAGAAAATAAGTCCGGATTAAAAACAAGCTCTGATGATGATTTTTATAAATCGAAATATTGTTCAATATTAGCTATGGATATGATATAAAATATTTTCATTTTAACAGCATTGTCTGTTTTCAGATCCTTTTATCTATACTTATACCGTCGGATTCATTTCCTTACTCTTAACTTATATGTATATCATCATGTTCAATAAAGACAAGTACACATATATAAAGGGCAGTTGTGTGAATCCGTATGTCCGGAGAAAACTTCGAAAATAAAACAATAAATATATATACACATTAGATATCACCATGGCTCGATTTTTGAGCAAAAGTAATGAAAATTTGATTTATATCATTTTGAGATTTTTGAACAAAAGTAATTTGATTTATATCATCGAATACATTTAAAAATACAATTTAAAAATTAAATAACATTATAAAAAAACGTTAAAATTCTACTCGGCCATTTTCGGCGTCTCTTGTTAAAAGTAAACAAATGAATTCTCCTCTACCCGGGCTTCGGCGTGTAGCGCTACTAGTACATATATAAATCGTCATATTGAGTAGTGAAATGATTTAAGAACAGCTGTTGGATATTCAAAATAGTGCCAATAGATCAAGTGGGAATGAAGGCCTAATCCATTCTGTGACATCAAACAGATAGATCCCAAGAGAATAAGTTTCCTGATAATGGCCGTATATGGTATCTTACCAATGCCAGTCAATTTCAAATTATTGAAGCCGATAAGAAGTGATTGAGCAATGTGCATGGTAATATTGCTAAATCAAACACAGTATCACTGGCTGCAAAGATTCTCTCTAAAATATCCCATTGGGAAACAGATGCCGGGTTTACCTTACCGATGCCACAAAAGACTTTGCCAAGTTTGCAATAAAATTTTGCCGACTCTCCTAAAAGTAGATCTCGTTAAAGAAGAAACTTTATTGGAGATAATTTTGCAAAGAAAAATGCCAATTGTTAAACAGACTAAAACGAGGCAGTAAATTCTGAATAATATCACACCTTTCTTGTGAATATCAGATGATATCACACTTTTATTGCTAATATCTCATTAACCATCCAATTTCCTGTTGCTGGGATCTGTTAATTGGAAAACTCTCGGGCAATTGAATTAACGCTTTCGTTTTTGGAAAACTTTCTACTAGTTACACGAGCCTAAGCTGGAAAAGTACGAAGATCTCTGAGAACAATATATTATTATAATGGGGATTCGGTGTCTGTCTGTAATCGAAACTACGTCACTGCTTACCTCATAATGCCCTCAGGAATATACGTAAGTTTACCAATGAGTATTGAATTTATAGTCAAAATCATTAATACATAGAATAAATCTTATTTATTATCGATGTCTCTATGAAAATCTGACTTAGATTTACCTTATCGCAGCACATGTTATTAGTGTGTTTAAAGATCATGCAATATGTCTTATATGTGTCATTAAAGAATGAAGGTTTACATAATATATGGTGAGGTTAATTTGCATACTGGTGTTAACAAAACCGTGTTTAATAAATATAACTTGGTGTATTTGATCTCTAATATTATTGTTTTATTCTCTAACGTATCAAATCAATCCTATGAATGATTTTATATAGAAACTAATTAAAAGGTAATTGAAATGAGTGTAATTTTTTTATATAAGTTTTTATTTAATTTCGTTCGTTTTCCTAATTTAATATATTTCATTGCAATAAAGTTTAAATACTTGGTCTGAGGATCGCAGAGCGAGAAAAGGTCCGTAACTAAGTGTGGAATTCTCGTCCACGCTACATTAACCCAAATAATACATACGAATATACACACACACACACACACACACACACATATATATATATATATATATATATATATGTGGTGTGTGTGTGTGTGTGTGTGTGTCTATAAGTGGGGATTCTAGGCCATCAATATTTGGGATCACACACACACACACACACACACACATATTATATATATATATATATATATACTAGAAAAAAACGTGACCCGTTGAGTCACCCATTGAGTCCGGGTTAGATTGTTGGATAAATCATATGATAAAATGATTTCATTAATTTAAAGTTCACCCAAACTGACCAAATAAGTTATTTAAACTAGAGTAAACATTTTCATTTGACGAAGGAAAAAAAACAAGGAAAGAGTCACTTAGTTAATTTCTAATTACAGGTAATTAGGATTTTTATCATGGATATCTATGACACTCTCTCGCCTACTTTACCCTATCATTCATTGCTCTCAGGAGGTCCTCTGCACAGAATCCAGTATCTGCGCAGAGTTGGTCAATGTACGTCTTTGGTCAACGGTCCACAATTACCGTGTACCCTTATGTTAATAAATTTGCTCTACTAACGTAGTGAGCACTTTATATTTGTTATATCGCTGCCTTATCATTGTGAAACTTGAATCAACTAACCACTGTGACCATTTTCACCGGTAAGTCACTTTTTCCACAAATACCACACACACACACACACACATATATATATATATATATAATTTGAAATATAAAAAGAAGTATCCATCCAGCTCATATTTTTTTAATACAATTATCATTCAAAAATATATAATTTGCAAAACGAAGAGTAAAACACATTTTAAATTTTTAAAGGTTATCTTTAAGGGAGTCAGATTCTTATGGGCCTAAAAAGGTTCGGGCAGACGTCAGTAAAGGAGACTATGCTGGAAGTCTTCTGGACGAGAAAGACTCAGCACGATTAGTTTACTTGAAAAGTCAACATTTACCGTATTTGACGGCATATAAGATGCACGGACATATAAGACGAACCCCCATTTCAGCAGGTCAGATTCAGGAAAATTTTTAGTGTATTTAATCATATATTGTTGAAAACAGTCTAACTGTGCATTACACAAGCATTATTTGTTGTCTATGGCATTTCAGTCTCGGAAGACTATAATCTAGTTTGTGTGCCCCTGAAGTTACAGCGCCTCCTATGACTGTAAAGTTCAAATGGGATTCTTCTCATTGGTTTCCAAAAAAATCTTGGAAAAAAGTGCGTCCTATATGCGCTCAAATACGGTACTTTTTTATGGAATGATTCTTGTATACTGAGTATTTGAGTACTAAAAACTGCAATTTAACATGTGCAAATAGAGGCGTAAAATTTAAACACTGATTCACTCAGGGAATAAAATATCTAAATCTATTTCCTTGAATTCGTCATTAATGTATTTTTAAGTAATCAATTCAACTTTTAAAGTAAATGTAAACTATTTTTGACTTGGATAAATCTATTTCGTTAATAATCATGCATCAATTATATATTCAGTTAATTAATACTCATGTTGAATTTTTCTTTATTTTATATCTATGAATATATTTAAAAAGTTAATATTATGAATTCTGCATAAATACACAAATTAGAAATGGATTTCCATAATTGATAAATATTTTTTAAAATTTCATTTCATTCCATAAATTTTGCTAAACTTAATAAGGTGATATATTCTGATTTGAAAATTTGGGAATCTAAATAAATAAACATTAACAAATATATAAATCTCTATACTAGAAAATAATAATAAATATAGATACAAATTATTCATAAATATGAATCTAATTTCAACAATGTTTCCTTTCAGAACATTTGCAATTAATGCTCGAGGACATTTTTCTAAAGCCTTTTTGTAGAATCGTATCCGACTCTTCATATGATAAATTCCTAAAGTCCTTAAGATTCTTGGAAATCTCTCTGTTCAATACGTTTCTTTAAATGTCTCCATAAATTTGCAAGGCTATTCAAATCAGAGAATTGTAAAGTCACTGGAGTACCGACACATATTGTTCCTTGCAAACCATTCTCGTGTTGCTTTATCGTGTGATTCACATTATTGTCTTCAAGAAAGATTCAGTCATGTCTATTTCTCAATGGAAGAGAATAAATGATCCTCTTGTCCATTCAGGATTCCTTCAATTAAATGAAATACTGCAACAGCGTGGAAAATACGTGCAATGCTGGAATGTTTATTGGTGTGGAAAATAGAATCGTAAGGTTTGCTTTAAATCCAGCGTTCACTTTGCACTAATGCCCTTAGGAAAGGAAATAATCTCTCTCTCTCTCTCTGCTTACAACTATGGATAAATAAATAAATTAGGTTCTACGTGCTTGGCGATGGGGAAACTCTCTAGAAGAAGGAAAAATTGTAATTCATAATCGAGAAAAAAAGCCAAGAGAAATCCTTCAACTATCCTTTCTAAGATCACTTACTGCAAGGCATTGTTACGTGTAAAAGGAATCTACAGGGTAATTGTAAAATAAATTCCTATTCCAAAAATCTTAGAATTTATTTCTGAATCATTTTTTACAAATCATGAATATTAGAAGAGTTTTATTTAAAATTCTATATGGACACCAGTATTTGCCTCCATCCTCTCAAGCCGTTCAGGAATCGCATCAACTGATCTTCGCGGGAACTCTTGTGGAATTTGTAGAAATAAATCCTTGTAGTCGTCCTTCAACTTCTTCTAAAGTTTATGGTTTCATAGAGCAGATTAGCATCTTGCATGGTGTTAAATAAGGGTTTCTGTCCGGCCCTTCATGCAGATCACGTCTACCCATCCATCTTCCAGGAAAATGGTGATTCAGCCATTACTAACAACTATAGCAAAATGTGAAGGAATACCATCTTGCATAAAAATCAATATTCCCTCAAGTATTGACAACCAATTATTGTCAAAAATAATAAATAGTTTAAAATAGGAATTACTTTTCAATCATCATGCATAAAGACGATGATCTACTAAGTACGTAAAAGGACATAGTACTTTCTATTTCACAGCAATAACATTTTAACACAAATCTTTTCCTATTACTACATCTCTGTAACACTAAGGAGTCTATCCCCTTTTCGCTAGCGCTAGACCAAGGATATTCTTTTTCTGCTCTGCACTTTACCACTACCATATTTCCCGAAAACTTTGAAAGCCGAGTTTAGTGAAAATCGGATTTTTGTTTCACCGTTCGTCCAATCATAATCATGTTTTTTTTTCAAATACTCTTGTGCATAATTTAACCACAATTTTTGGATTTTTTGGCAGTAAGGAATAATTAGTGACGTCCAGAAAATCGAAACATTCTTGTACAGTTAATATCTAATCGTTATTTTCGTAATCCATATGCAAATAAAGACACAAATTTAAATAATGTAGAATATAGAAAGTACTTAGCATGTTCAATCTTTAGAATAGACAATGAGTTTTTTGTTCCCAACACAATTTTAATCTTTGTTCAAATCCTAATATTCAGATGACCAACAGCTATTCAACCACATAAAGTCAATTGAACAGAAAGTATGTTAATTTAAAAAAAAAATATGACACTTAATTTTATTATTGTGCTTGCCTTGGAAACCATATCTAAAAACCTTTTAAAGTGTTGAAAAATAAAAACAAAGATGAAACGATATGATAAAAACAACAAGAATATCAATCGAAATTTTGCTCTTTCAGTAAAAGAAAAAATATTCATTGGTTTTGTTGCTTAGAGTTCAGGTCACTAACTTATAGCAATGACTGACTTTTTCAGTTTTTGATTTTTTCAAGGTTTAATCTAATGTACGAAAAATAATTAAAGTACCAATATATGACGTTGTATTAAACTGGGTTCAGATTCAACACTTGTGTTAATGTATATTGACAGGAATACTTAGGTCAATGCCAGACAGGGATTATTTCTTATCTGCTACTAGTACCATGTAAACTAGTACTACCTCGGGTTGTCGGTGACTCAACTAGCACCCCCATGAGGCCCGCCCTGGCTTGTCTGTGAGGTTGATACCCAGAATCAATAAAACAAGAACTGGCAAAGAGCAGATGGGCTCCAAGGGAACCAAAATCCATCCGCACCGATAATAGTGGGATCTACAGCAGCTGATCAGTACAGTCGTCTAGAAATTCCCATTACAACTGGAGCAATTGCCGGTCTGACAAAACAGTGGAACCAGGTCTGTAGCGTCTCTTTCCGCTTAAAATCTCTCACGCACAAGTTTCATTTAATGGAGTGAGGCCATAGTCATCTGCAACGGACTACTATAAACAAGCAATTAAGAATTCTCAGGAATACAACCAGAAGTAGAGTTACACTTAAAAAAAAGCATCTGATTGTGTTGCACATGCAGCTTTTTAGGCCATCTCTTGTGACTGGACTTACAATCAGATGAAATGACCGAAATCATCTAGAAAATAATCATTGTGAAAAAATGTATTGGACGACAATTTGTAGCAAATATAATTTATTCCCAGCAACAATGGCGCCCCGTATTAACTCAGCCTCAGATTAGAGAGAGGCGATGAATTGTATCAGCAGGGTCCCTTACTGTAAGTTTTTGCTGATTGTCCGACTCTGTCTTCGGCTGAAAAATCTCGACTCTTTTATGTGGACCTAGTTTCCATGTCCTCTCAGAATTGCGCACGGCTATTTAATCATAAATAGGTTCCGTTTGACAAAGTGTCAGTCAAGTTTATCTTTACTCCTTTCGTATCGCTATATTCATCACCTTCTTAAAGAAACATATTTTCAAATATTTTTTCACTCTTCCTTCATCTCATTTATTAACTTTATAGGGCAAACAACAAAACCACATAAAAATAAACAATACCCACCTCTAACAATAAAATATACACCTGAAAAATAATACAGTCTGTTTGATATTGATGAAAAATAAAAGCCAGCAAAAAATGTTTGTTCTAAAAAAATCAGTAGCTAAAAAAAATAACAGTGTGTTCATTTGATAAATACTGTTTTTTCTTAGTCCTTTTATTCGTTTTCTAACACGCTATGTGTCAGTAATCTTCAGAACATTTCGTCATATAGATTTTATTTAACTCTGTATCGATATCCACAACTTTCTTTTGGTGGGGAGGGGTATTTTAGGAGAGAGGTCACTGACACATATATTTAGATATGGTAACCAAGTGTCTATTCAGTTCCATTGAAATTCCTTTCTATTTCCATCACGTTGAATGGATCATTCACGATTAATAAACGTTAAACCTTCGCCTTTTATTCTCGAAAAGCAACACTTCCATCAGACAGATTCTATTTGTCCTGGGTATGATGTTAAACTGCATCCAATGAGGAGGTTACAATTATGGAACTCTGGAAAGTGTGGAGAATCCATTCACCACCACTACTCCCAGATTCAGATGACTGTGAGTGGTAGTACCTGTTAGGGTCCCATCTAAGGATTGAAATGAAAAATTAGTTTTAAAAAATTGTGTTTAAAAAATTTTAGTTTAAAAAGAGAATTTTGCGTGACCGTAGAGAATAAGTACAACATGAGGTATTTGGCATGATATAACCCAACAATGGCTGACATGCCGTAAAATCCAGCCAAACACAGATTCTAATTGATTTTTACACTTGTAAATTAATATTTAATCATATAAAATATCTTTCCGGTTTTCGTTTATTTTATTTATTGTTTAATGGCATATCAACTTTTGTGTGTTATTTAATTCCAAATCTCGTGTTGGTAGAAATAATTTTCATTAATTTCATGTGGTAAATATTTTGTTCGGTTTTGCTTTATAAGCCGATAGAAATAATGTTAATTAACTTGCAAACAAGTCTATTTGACACATAGATAATACAGTGAGATGTACTAAAATTCCGGGTAAGAGGAGACCTAGGTATAATAGCAATTATGGGTACTCCACACTCCCCAGAGCTCCAACATTGGAACCTTACCACTAGATGCAGTTTAGTATCATAGCAGGAACTTTCTGGTTGTCAATATAGATACGGTACTACTACTACTACTAGTAGTAGTAGTAGTAGTAGTAGTAGTAAGTTTAATACAAATATCAACGATGTAGTTGTACCCAGTGAATTTATGGCTCCTAGCCGAACATTATTAGTAGGAAATAGAGATTTATTTACGGCTACGGGCAAACATCTCGGGAAATCTGATACAGTGCAAAGGAGAATAGATATCGGTAATCAACGTATCGTTATGAAAAACTCATATTGAACATCTTTGCATAAACGAGGGGAAGTAGATAGGGCCATTGATGAAAGACTAAAATGTATTTGTTGAATAAATCAGGATTCAGATAATTGATTTATAAGGATAACACATGTGTCACTTTAAGATTTCAGTAGTCTGTTGTTTATGCAGCTACTTTTTGTATTTGTCTTGTATGTGCTCTGATTATTTATTTCCTTCTTTTTTTTTTGTGCCTTCACTATTCCTCTGTTAGTAGGTAATGTTTTCCTTCCTTTCTTTCTTTTTTTCTTTCTATAATTTTAAATGATAACAATATCTACTTCGTTAGCAAACGCCTGCCACTGAAAGGTAATCCTAGTTTTCAATTTCCTTGAACGCCTTTCACACGCTCCGTCGAACATTGGTTTTTCAGACTGACCCATCCTCGAAAGATCCAGTCCGATTTTTTTTTCAGATTTTAAATTCCTCATTAAAATTCTGGCGCACGAGAATCTCGGGGTTTTACACTGTGCAGAGCACATGCGACCTTATTTCGTTTTCTTCGGGGTGACAGACTGCATCCACTACAAATTTCATCTTTATTTGTTTAGAATTGTTTTATTTTCTGATTTGCCTTTTCATATTCGTTGTTTATATGGTTTGTTCTTTTCATTCAATATTTTCCTCTTCATTCACTTTTCATTCCTCTGTTGCTATTATCAACAACAGGATGAAATTGTAATTTAAATTCTACATACCCTCTCCTAGACACATTTCCATTTTTAATACTTGAGAACAAGTACAAAAAAATTCAATTCTACTTGGGAATACATTAGGAATTTCCTTCTACCACATAAATTTTTGAAGATTCAAATAAAATCAAAATTAAGTTAGATTAAAAAATAAAAAATGACAAACTCGCAGTAGCCTTTAGCCAGGAAAAACCATCTAGGCACACGCAGAGAAAAGTACCCCAAGAAGAACCCTCGACCATTGCAACTCGGACCTTGACTAAGAACAGATACTACGACTGACACAAGAAAAATTTCCTCTTCAAGAAATAGCTATGAACCTAGAATAATGTCTAACCTTAAAAGTTTATTTGTCTTTTCTTTTCTCGTCTTTAATTCCTTTTCAGCCTGACAAGACTAAAAAAGTAGAACCACATATATATTACTTAAGCACTGATTCTTTCTCAGTCTACTAGCGATCATCAAACCGAAGGGACCTAGGAATCTCTACCTGAGAGGATTACCAAAGGAACCAAATTGGAGGACTCTCTACCTAGAATCAACTGGCCAATTATGGTCCTTAAAAACTTAATACATAAAACAAAAACCTACTTACTCACCCATAAGTTATACAGCTAAGGAAGACCAAAGTAGAGAAATGTATTAATTATATAAAGAAATACAATAATGTCACCATAAGAATTAGATTAATGAAGAAATAATACTCAGACATTGTGTGCATAATTTTACGCAGAGATTGTTATAATTTCGCGCGTCAACTGGACGGAATAGGAAATGGAAAAATAGAAAGATTATTATTCAACTGGATGAATGATTTTATCCTTTCAGATCGAATTCTATACATTTAAATTGAATGTTTTACTTGGTGCAACGATAATGTGTTAAACAAAGCGTTAATAGGTCTCCAACTGAAATGAGCTGAAATTTGATCTGGCGCCAATAAAAGAAAAAAGACAAAAAGAAAAATGAAAGATGAAAACATGAATGAATAAATAATATTGACAGTGCTATTTCACGCACACCCAAACGGATGCACACATACACATACGCACACATGCACACATACAAACAGACACACACACAAACACACACACACAGACTCGCAAAGACACATAAGACACAAGCAGAAGCATGCACACACACACACACACATGCACAGATGCGCAGACACGCAAACACACGTACACACAAACACACACATGCACACACAATCACACACACACACACACGAGCGCGTGCGCACACATGCACAGACGTGAGGATATATACACAGACACACAGACACACACGAACACACACAAGATAAATAAAAATGATAAGGTAAACTTTGTTGGTGTTTATTAAATTATTCTGAACTTCGTTCGATTTTGGGTCATCAGGTCATGAACACGAGGAAGTTTTTTGTGCAGAAAAGGTTGTTTATAAAAATTCCAAACGAATTCATAAAAAAGCGACGAAGAGGGAACTAGTATCATAGCGTATACAAACTGTTTTGTATGCTCATCTATTTCACCCAAGACAAGGGATTAATTTAGAATTTATGTTCCTTATGAGAAATTAGGGTAGCCTTGACATGGGGTCATTAACTGGTTAGTGAAGATTTCTTGCCTATGCAATATTCAAACCAAGCTGGTTGGCCTGAAAATCACATAGGCGTGAAATGCCAGTAAATAGGTTTTGACTCCATGTCCACGCTACCTTAACTTAAATATAAATGCTTTATCAATGATATATATATAAGATATAATATATATGTGAAAGTAAGTGAACAAACAATGTGTTTATTTTTGACATGGCCTTTTTAGCCGACAATTTTTTCGAGTCACACACAGAGCAGTCTCTCATGTTATAACCTTGCTGATGAGATCTAATAGGTCGAAATGTACATAGAGGGATTGATATTTTCTCGATTTGTTTAGCCTTACATTTGAACATATATGCCCGCCTAAATTCATTAATTATTAACTAATTAATTCTCAAAATTCGGTATAACTTCAATTAAGCACATATCCTCCAATAATATATATGTATGTATTATGTATATATATATATATATATATATATTATATATATATATATATATATTATATGTGTGTGTGTGTGTGTGTGTGTGTGTGTGTGCGTGTGTGTGTTTTGTGATAGATGTGTGTAATAGATACATAGATAGATTGATAGATAGATAGATAGGTATGCAACAACGTCGTTGTTTTTGCTGCATTTTTAGAATCCCAACAGTCGTTATCTCCTTCATTATTGGAAATCAACATTTTCAGACGGAAAATAATTGGACACTAATATGTATTTATATCATAACAACATTCAGTGGCTTCTAATGTGATATGATACCCAAAACGGAATTTAATATGAAGCTATTCTGGAAGAAATAAATATCATAGTTGGTATCAACCACGTTGACGTTTCTAACTTTCCAATCTGCTCACAACATATTATCACCAAAATTCAATGCTTCGTTATTTTATGAATGATGAATATTTATTGCCTTAAACAGAATGGTATCATATGCACATCCCTTCGAATAATATATATATATATATAATATATAATATTGTGGTGTGTGTGTGTGTGTGTGTGTGTGTGTGTGTTTTACAACCGAATGGGTTAAAATCCTCCGACTATAGTTTCACGCATTGTTTTAAATAGATTTTAATTAATCCAGAAGTAAAAAATATTTGTTTGCTTCGTGTATTGGCAATTAACTGTATATATCTATATATCTATATCTATATCTATATATATATATATATATATATATATATGTGTGTGTCTGCTGTGTGTCTGTGTGTGTGTGTGTGTGTGTGTGTAAAAGGCGAACCAGTCTTCATTTAGAGACGTGGATTAACCAACACATCACGGCCAATATTTGAGAGGGGAAAACCAACTGCCCTTTAACCCCCTCTCGGGGGGTCGCCTTGGATTCGGTCATCAGTCAACGCATCTTGAACAACCCAGCCGGATCTGCAAACTATAAAAAAAGGTGTTCTTAGAAGTTTTACATCAATCAGATGGATCAACTTTAAAGTTTTTTAGAATCGATTGCAGTTCAAGTCTCTGTCAACAGAGAGAATTCTACAAAATTCATGTTTTACTTGGGGATATTTAATTCTTTTAACCTCCTCACTCTTAACCCCTCTCTTTAACAAGGGTGGTAGTAGTAATCATAATCTGTTTGGATGGATTAGAATATAGAGAGGGAGGGAAAGAGAGAGGGAGAAAGAGTTGAATAAAGATCAAATCAGGGAAGGTAAGTGAAGAGAAAGGGAGAGAAAAGAGGGTGAAATAATGGAAGAGATGAAAGAAAAAGAAGTGAAAAGTGAAGGAAAGAAATAAAGAAAGAAAGAAAGAAGTTGTAGCAAGAGAACTTCAACTACGTCGAGACCACTTACGTACAGAGAGTTAGAAATTGTTAAATACAAACAGAAATCTACAACAATTCATATCAGTTGTTATTTCACTGAAATAAAGAATGGAGCTACAGTCAAAGGTAGATGAAAGAGCATAGGTATAAGACGACAGATCACCTTTATTGTTAACAGCCATTCAATTCTCACGGGTCCTGCTAGTACATATAATTATCATTGTACGAATAAAGGTCTCAAATAAAGCCACAAATTTTGTTCGGGATCAAAAAGACTAAACAACCAAGTCTACCCTACTATTAACCCGTAGCTGTCGCGGTGAACACATCGATTCCTGTCTTTATTAAAGACATTAGCGCAAAGTGAAACGCAAATAGCCTCATCCAATATTTGAACTTGGGTCAACGATTTTATTTTCTATGACGCTAACCGCTACGCTAAACACACCAACATTTAAAAGTGGGTATTAGGGTGAATAAATTTGAAGGTTCTGATAATGGATGAAATTTAACATTGATCTTTCTTGATGTTCCCAATAATCGTCGCCCTTTTAACTTTCAATAACGGTAGTGTAACAACCACTGGCCCATGGACAGTTACTAATGAAGCCCTCCGACTTATTGGCAGTTACTAATCTCAACCAGCACTGACCTATGGGCAGTTATTAATGATAACCTCTGATTCATGGGCAGTTAGCGATAACGAATGACCCATGATCTGCTCTTAATGATAAGCGTCGCTCGCCAAGTTGATCTTACAAAGAGACAAAGTTTTAACAAAGGTTTTCTGTTTAGCAACCGGAAAACTGCCATCTAAATGTAAATTTCGATCGACTGGGAAATATTTCACTGATAAAAATTACAATGCGGGAAGTTCTCATATGTTTCATTTTTAAGATCATATAACGGCATACTTATCGGTACATAAACAGTCTGTTTGTCTTCCGTCTCTCTCTCTCTCTCTCTCTCTCTCTCTCTCTCTCTCTCTTCCTCTCTCTCTCTCTCTCTCCTTTGTCTCTTTCTTTTTAAATATATATAATGTATACATGGCTTGGTTTCTGTGTTTAAATGCATATCAGACTTCATGGGTTATTTAATGCCTAATCCATACTTGTTGGAGGGATGATGGGTTTCATAAGTTTTATTCCAAAGGTGAACTTGATAGTGCCATTGGAGTTCACATTCGAATATTAAGATCTCACAGTCCAGCATGTTAACTACTACATCATAGATATATGGGCCGGTCTAGTTCAGTCGGTAGAGCATCCGCCTAGGAATCGCAAGGTTCTGGGGTTTTATATCGGTCCCCGCCAACTTAGCATATGAGTAGCACAGCATTAGTAACCAGAATTGGGTGGTAAAGTGGAGGGGGGCTGACGGTAGGCAAAAACAATCTCTCTGGTCTAGAGCTAGTGAAAAGTGATATACTCCCTTACTGTCCGGCTGATAACGACGGTAGGCTACTCCACCAACTACTTTATATATATATATATATATATATATATATATATATATATATATAATAATAAAAATTGCAGAAACACACACAACCTATCAAATATCGGACATATTCTGCGAAATAATTACTCAATGCCTGAAGAAGACAACAGATCCGAAACACGTGTGTTGCGTATGTAAGATAAAAAATATTTTTTTAAATTTTCTGAGAACATAATACATTTTGCGGACCTTCTTCTTTTTTATAAAATATTAAATTTTCTCCCGTTGAGCCAGAACATATATATATATATATATATATATATATATATATATATATATATATATATATATATATATATATATATTTGTATATATATATATATATATATATATATATATATATATATATATATATATATATATATATATATTGTGTGTGTGGGTGTGTGTGTACCTGATTAAAATATTTTTGAAATATAACTCCCACAAAAATACATTTTACTACTTAGACAAACTTGAAGATGTCGAGTAATTACTTGAGGATCTCATAATCCTTGTTAGAATATTGGCATCATTTATCTGTTGTCATTGCGGCAAGGAATTCAAAGAGAATGGAAAGTTAATTTCATATTTTCTCAGATCTCTAAAATAGAAATCATTCATTGTTAAAATAAAGTACAAAACTCACATATTCTCTTTCTGTTAATGAATTCCCATTCACTGTTTCAATTAGCAACACTTAAGAATTATTCCCCATCAGTATTTCGTAACTTAAGAATGGCTCAATGATACACATTCTAGAGAAATTCGAATTCACAACAAATGTGGGGAGAAATCAAGATATGAATGCAATGTTATTCCATTCTTAGTTGTAAATGATTTTTGTGAGTTGCACCCCTTTGTACCTCCAATTAGTTCAATTTATCATTTTGAAATATTTTCTTTGATTTCACGATACTAAACCCACATAAGTGAACCTGTGTAATTAGTCCAGTTCAAGTACCTGGTCTTCCTATTCAGTTACCTGCCTAAGTATGAATCAGATTAACTTTTCGTTCATTTATTTATGGATTTATTGTATTATTAGACTAGAATCAAAATTTCGAACATGTTTTAACATATCAGCAAATTATATAAATATCAAATAATTGTTATTTTGAACATTGAAAAAAAAACGCAAAGTTCAAAACTAATGAAAAATTTTGCACAGATTTAAACAGATGGAATAATATTTTGATGGTTGATCTTATTCCTTTTCAGCTAGGATGTTTGTATCGCTCGAATTGAACTTACAGAACCATTTTAAAACTTGTCTTTTGCTGATTGTTCCTTCACCAAAAAAGAATCCAACCTTTCTTCTTTCTTTTCCCTATCATTATTTTTGATACGCATTCTGAAAGGAGAGGTTTATTTTTATGAAACAAATTAAACAAACCCCCAATTGTTATTGTGTGTCGATTCTGTTTTAAAGATGCAATAATTATACATCAAGCCAATACATATATTTTCTAAAATTCACATTATATACATAAATGTTATATAAAAAAAAGAGTACACTAAAACAAGATATTTATCATAGCAATACACTTAAATGATCTTAACAAGCGAATGAAGCAATTTCTAGGACTATTTGATAACTGATTGATAATTGTTCAAGTCAGCTTTTTATATGAACGTCACGTTTTAATCATTAGAATTGTCGATATAAGTTGATAAACACGAAATGTGAATGAGAACTCTTCACTGATTTCTAAATAAAACCTTTCGTATAATCAATAACCGTTAAATGCAATCGGTTTAGCACAGACCATCTTTTAGAATCTATTTTACAGAAGTAACATAACCCTTATCGGTTGTAGCAAATTTCTTCTGATGTTTCTTAATGATTTCCATAATTCAATATGATAAAATCTTTTCTATGTAAACCCCTTGTTCTTTTCTTTATTCTGAAGAAAAGCCGAAATAATGTGCAGCTATAGGGACATTCGATTAATCCGATTATTAATCACTGTTTGTTTAATTACGTCTGTATGTTAATTAAAAAGAACGGTTATTATGACAAATGTAATTAGTTAAGATGAATCAAAGTTACAAAGCAAAAAACTTCCTTTTTGTTTTCCTCGCGAATTCCATTAATAAAACAAGAAAGAACTTTTTTTTCCTAATGTCATATTAAAGATTAACGTTAATACAGAATTGTCTGATATTTATTTCTTCTGACTTTGAATAAATCAGGATTATTTATTTTTTGGTTTATTTTGTTTTTATTTATTTATTTTCTTGTGATTTTCTTCTTGATTTTTTGTTTGTTTTTTTCGATTGTGGATACTCTCTGTTACAAAAATAAAAGGAATATAAAGAAAATTATCCAGTTTAATAAGATTTAGAAAATATAAGAAGAAAAATTCTCTTTTCAAAGGAAAAATAAGACATTTAACTTTGAAGAACACAATTTTCTTTAAATAAGTTGATTTTAACTGCATATTTATAGTGTGTTATCTTCAATAAAAGCGTCAAATCGGTCACCAAGTTTAATGGTATATCCACTTTCGTGGGTTATTCAATGCCAAATCAATCCCTGTAAGAAAACAGTAGTTGTACGATTTAACATATAGCTGGGTGTACATACCTTTCCCAAGGAGATTAGTGTGAAAGTGAAAGTATCAGCGCGTCCAGAGTTCGAACTCGCTTACAACAATGTTGCATTCGAACACGTTAACCTCCAGGATTTCTTCCCTAAAAGCATGATAACAGATATTCCCTCGTTAATTGCTCGTATAGTTTTACCTGTGTTATTATGGAACACAAAATATTCGCTATTCACCGGAAGTTAATAAGAGACAAAATCAACATATATATTGTCAGCTTCATCTGCTACGTCCTTCAAAAGTAAGTATATTTAGTATCATCTGCGTTATTCTGACTATTGTCCTCATCTTCATTGTTATCTGTACAACGTTTTGGCCGATGTGCCCTCCAGAATGAGAACAGGATACCCCCCGTGGACTGAATAAAAGGTTAGGTTCAAAGTTCCGTGATGGCTCCCGATTACGACAAGAAGGTTCCAGATTACGACAAGAAGATTCCCGGGTCCGATAAGAAGGTTCCCGAGTCCGAGAAAGTTCCCGAGTCCGACAAGAAATACCTGAAGAAGGCCAGAAGGCACAACGGCCGAAAATTTGTACAGATAGCAATGAACACGAAGACAATAGTCCGAATAACGCTGATAAACTTAATCATCAAGCCGCATATCAAACATTCAGAGAAATAAGTACATTTAATAACTTACACAACACACACACACACACACACACACACACACACACATATATATATATATATATATATATATATGCCCGTATGTATATATATATATGTGTGTCTGTGGTGTGTGTGTGTGTGTGTGTGTATGTGTGTGTGTGTGTGTGTGTGTGTGTGCGTGGAGACTGCATGTGTACAAACCTTCAGAATTAGGAAAACTAGAAAATCAATTAAAACCTTTTTATCAATTCAATAAGAATGTTTGTATTAAACAATCCCGAGGCGTGAAATGTGACCTGACACATTTCGGTCATTCATTTTTCAATTTCAATTTTCAATAGGTCAGTAGATTGTCAATAAAGATGTTGTGGGAATTTCATTTCTAGTAGTACACTCATATGAATAGGTTATCTATACATCAACACATTCATTAATTTAAGAAATACGCGCAGACATATATATATATATATAATATATATATTAGTAGTAATGATTAAGATCCAGAAATAGTAAATAAATATAAAACCTTAAATCCTTTGTGATTCTCAATAAAAACGTGTAAAATGGATCAATGGATAGAGCTAAATATACGATTAGAAACTGAATGTTTGAAAACTAGACCGACTCAAGTTTCACGCAGATCACGTGTCTTCAGGGACCCTGAAAATTCGCGATCTACGTTAATCTTGCGTCCGTCTGTTTTTAAACTGTTCAGTTTTTAGTCGTGTATGTATATATATATATATATATATATATATATATATATATATATATATATATATAGAGAGAGAGAGAGAGAGAGAGAGATAGTATCCAATTGCCGGGTTAACTTTTCCGTTGCAGTGGCAACAGTAAATAATCAAAAAGAACTAAATATATTAAAACATAGAGCAGTAATATCGATGATATTAGTAGAGGAAATTGAATTTTAATTATATATCTTCAGTCTAACTACATTTATTACATGTCTTATACATACCTGCTACCTCGGATGGGAAAGTAGTATACACACACAGACATGCACATACACACACACACACACACACACATATATATATATATATATATATACACAAACACACACACATATATATATATACAGTACACCCATATCCATACATGCACACATTCATTCCCTCACTCACCCCCACACACACACACATATATATATATATATATATATGTGTGTGTGTGTGTGTGTGTGTGTGTGTGTGTGTGTGTGTAAGCGTAAGTAAAGTCGTCAGGGCGGCCTAAAGTCGGTATCAGCCCGATAGCGATGGAGTCTATCCCCCTTTTCATTACCGCTTTACACACTTTACCGCACAGATCCCTGTGTTACTCATACGCTGAGTTGACGAGGGCCGGTATTGAACCAGGAACCTTGTGATTCCTAGCTGAACAGTCTATATATATATATATGCATATACAGAGAGAGAGAGAGACAGACAGACAGACAGACGGAGACAGAGAGAGAGAGAGAGAGAGAGAGAGAGAGAGAGAGAGAGAGAGAGGGGGGAGAGGAGGGAGAGATCACAAAATTATTTATTTTCGGGATTATTTTCTCATTCAGTTAAGGGTTGCTTCTAATTTTTTCATTTTAAGAAAGAGAAAATAAATAGAATTGCTACAAAAATTCTGTAAACAACACTATAATCTTTAAAAAAAATCTACCCCATTTTCTTAAATAAAATAATTTGTTTTTAAATAAAATTAATTTGCGTCATGAGATTCTGTTTATCAATATTCAGGAAATAGATTTATGTATGAATTTTAAAATGTTTCTCCAATTTCTACTTTCTTTCCTGTATAAACACGAACAGAAAGTTAGTGTTTTTTAAATTGTTTTCATTTGCTTTGATGTTGTCTGAAGAAATTGTGTCTAACTTTTGAGATTCTACTAAAGAGAAAAGTAGGGAAAAATAAAAAGTCTAGCAAATTATACAAACCTTTCATACGCACATTTTCTAACAGCATTACCAGACGGCGAAAGATAAAAAAAAAACTTAGGTAATTGTTATTAATTATTTTGATGAAAATACGAATTCGTCGGCAAACAATAGACTTATAATTCCATGATAAAGGATAGTGCGCCTTTTTTCTTCTTCTTACTCACTCAATTATAATGAAAAGTTACCGAAATTAGGCATATTGATTTAAAAACACCATGCAAAGATCTCTGCAATTCTGAGTTTGATAACTATTTTATTGTTTGTTGGCAAAGATTCAAAACCGCAACAAAATTAAATGTCCAACCATTTGATTTGTCAAGTATCACAGACATTTTATGTAATTTCTTTTGGTTTGGTTTGTTTTGTTCTGTTTTAAGGCATATCAACCTCAGTGGGTCATTTAATGCCGATAAAGTTTTGAAATAAATCAATTCTTAATGGATAATACAATTTTTTTATAAATACCTTTTTCTATTTAACCCATAGATGGGACCCTAACAGGTACTACCACTCCGGGTCAGAGTGGACCAGGGAGCAATGGTGATGAACGGGTGCTCCACATTTCCCAAACCTCCAAAACTGGAACCTCACCATCAGATAGAGTTTAACGTCATTCCCAAGACATGTAGACCCTCAGCCACCGCCTTCTAGCACCCATATGATAAAAAGGGGTTGGGGCTTGCCATAAGGGCAATAGGGTTGGGAAAATCATATAGGTGCTAGGGCTTGACGTGACCAGCCGATTGATCGGAGGGGACCTCTCCGACCGCCTGTCTAGCCCAAGGTAGGGCCAAAGTGGAGTATTGCATGTCATGAATTGCTCATCCACCTGGGCTCTATCCTTAAGCATCACGGGTCGCCACCCACGGCCAACATGTGGCCCCATTGGGGGAGTCTTACCCCTCTGCAGAGGGGCAGTCGGTGCATTCTAAAGCCCAGCCGACAGGGCGGGTAATTTCTTTTCTTAACATTAACAAAGTTTTTAGTCGACACCACCAAATAAAAACAATGTCTCATATTCACATTTCTTTACATTTTTGTTCTATTTGCATCCTTTATACTGGTATAAATTATTTACTGGCACCACATCTCAACTGTCGGGGACTACGCACAAACCGAAGCTCATGCGTGACCACTGAAAAAATTGCGAAGATTCCTTTGTCATTCCTCTATTGAAGCGTCTTAGGTACTGAGCAATAAATCCAGCCCAACCCCTTTGAATCAAGGGGAAAGGTGTTACCAGGAGAGATGGACCCTTGGAATCAGGCTATTATTAATATCTTACCGTTACAATAGCCAAAGCCACTGGTCATTGAACCTGCAGGTCTGCTAAGTATTACTATGTACTTGTAAAATATAAAAAACTTGATTTTCACCAAATATTCAGTGAACTTCGTAACTATTTTTAGTTGGTGGGGTGGCCCATTGTCGATATCAGCCCTACAGCGATGGAGTATATCACCTTTTTGCAAGTGCTAGACTAGGGAGATTTTTGCTGTGGTGGAGCCCCACACCTACGTTCAGCTCACTAGTTTAGCGCACAGATCTGATTCCAAAAGATGTGCTACTCATGCACTGAGTTGACGGGGACCGGCATTGAACCAGTAAACATGTGATTCCTAGGGGGGTGCTCTACCGACTGAACTAAACCGACCCCTTCGTAAATAAATATTATAAAATGAGTGTTCTTTGGAAATCATTAATTAATAAATTACTTTGAAAATTTCAAAATTTGAAAAAATACGGTGATGATATTTCATATGAAAATTAAAGATTCGACTGAACAAAATAAAAACAATTAAATTGAATATCTGTCTAAAGTTCTTTGATTGGTTGGTTGGTTGGATTTTACGGTATATCAACCCTCGTTGGGTTATTTTATGCTGAAGACGTTTTGTTTTATTTATTTTTTATGCCTACTCATTTTTTTCATTCTTGATGCCTACTCAATTTTTAAAAAATACATTTTCAAAACTAATCTTAATATTTACCCCATATATGGGGCTCTAACAGTTACTACCACTCCGGGTCAGAGTGGACCTTGGAGTACTGGTGATGAAGGAGGTACTGTACAACGCCCAGAGCTCCAGAATTGGAACTTCACCATCAGATAGTTTAACGTCCCAGCAGGATATTAACACCCTCAGACATTGCCTTCTAGCACAGAGTTGGGGCTTGTCATAAGAGCAATAGGATTGGGACAATTATATGTTCTAGGGCTTCACGATTGATCGTCCGTTTAGCCTAAGTAAGGACCAAAATAGACTGTTACTGTTATATACCCCTTTATATCGGGTATATAATGGACGAGAGAGAGAGAGAAAGAGAGAGAGAGAGAGAGAGAGAGGGAGAAGTGAGGAGGAGGATGGGTACTTACTTTTCTGCTTCTTAATTATTCGGTTGCCATCTTCCTTTTTCTGGCCTGAACCTTCCTTCGATGGGATCTTCTCTTGGGTTGGGTTCCTGCTGATTTCTTGTTTAATAATTAATAAAGTCTTTGTCGTTTCTTTTTATTTTTTATAATAAAGCTTCAGCCAAAATGTTTTTTCGAACCGCACGGATGAGAGGCTGGCATCTTGAGAGCGATGATCTTTAAACGTCTGCTCCCACTGGCTTACAACCGGCAACTTTTAATTAAACATAAGTTCCTTTCGCGCGCCTTCTATTGGCGGGTTTCGAAGGGGTCAAGCCACCAGGGTATTCTGATATGATGAGTTGTTATTGTTTAAACTATTTTCACGAAATAACTCAGGAAATGACTTAAATGATTGAAGATATACCAAGAAATGGACAGTGAAAGGAAAATAGTATAATCCCCAGGATTTAATAAAGGGTTCGGTTCGAAATTCCATAAAGCTTATCCTATACTACAAAAGAAAGCCGGGAGGGCGGGGTACAACGGTCCAAACATTGACAATATAAAACCCAGAACTGTAAATAGTATTTATAAGGAAATGAGAAGTAATTATTTTTAAATAATACATTCATTTATTCAGATATGAGAAATCATTAAAATATCACGTTTATAAATTTAAATTCAAATAATTAATATATATAGAAATATACCTAATATAAATATATGGATTTTGGAGGCACACTTATAGTAATGATTATCATCGTAGTTCGTTGACATGAGTTCAAATCCTGAACTCTGCTGTTTGCATTTCACTTCGTGCTAATAATCTTGGGATAGGGATGAATCTGTTCTTCTCCCAGCTCTGGATAAATAGTACAAAAAATTAGGGTTTTTTATCCTTAGTTAGGCAACTGGTTTAGCAGAATAAAAAATCAATGGAAATTCAAAACAGAATAACTCCGCTTAACCAATGAACTTTGTGTCATATCCTGGCTGAGATGGAGAGGTTCGGTAAACGCAGACATTTATAAATTTACTAATCGCACCTTATGCTGGATATTTACAATTATTTGGAAATAATCTGAACTCCATTTGTTACGTAGTGCTTTTTTCACGGCACTAAATCGTATATGTTGTATAGTGGTATCCAACTAATATCGCTGGTGTATATTGTCTACTTAGCTTAAATATAGTAGTTGGACTTAATGAAATCACAACACATGTGTATAGTAGAAACGTCTGACTTTATTTCTCCTCCTCCTCGACTGTGTCTGGGTGGCGAGAGTTGACAATGACTGCTGAAATGGGTTGGTGAGGTGGAAGAGGTGGCTACGTGGGTTTCACAGCCTGTCGGCCGCTTGTTCTCTGTTCCGAGTCTTCTGTCTAACTCCCGTCTCTGCTATCGACTTTCTTTTATGTATATAAACCGCCCACGCATTTTCTTAAGTTATATTTATCAGCGGAAAAATCTACTTCCGATTTCATTTTTCTACTTTTTTCTTTGTTCGCGTTAACCGGAAAAAGTCCTTTGTTATTTTTGTCGTCCCTTCCTTGTTTCGGCCCAAACGGAAAATCCTACTTCTGCCAGCACGATATGCAACACATGTTTAACAAAGATCACCTCGCAAAACAATTATTAGTTTAATGAGATGTATCATAACAACAGGTTAATTGAAAAGTAAATCTTTATTTATAAATGCATCTCAACCTGCTGCAAGAGGAAATATATCCTGTTGTCAATATTTGATATAATATTGAAGACATGATTTTTATGCAAGATAGTGCTCCTCCACATTGGTTTTGCTATTGTTGTTCCTGGGAGATGGATGGTTGGTCCGCCTGAGTGGCTAGTCAGAAACCCTCATTTAACACACTGTGTTTTTTTTGGGGGGGTTGATTGAAGGAGCAAGTCTACTTTACGAAACCAACGACTTTGGAAGAACTTGAAGGACGAATACGATAGTGTATTTCTGCCATTCCACAAATGTCTCTGAGAAGATTAGTTTATGCGATTACCGAGTTACTGGGGAGGCTGGGGTAGTGTGGTCGTACCCATATAGAATTTTAGATAAAACTCCATGTTAAATGTATTCTTTCCATATTCATTTCTTTTGTAAAAATGATGATTCAACAATAAATCAAAAAGATTTTAAAAAATAGGGAATTACTTTACAATCACGGTGTAGATTCAATGATAGGACAGCATTGTGTTATAACTGAATTTCCTTTGAATTACTTTTAGGGACAGGTCATCAGAAATTTGGTTAAAGACTTTAAGCGTAACCATTTGAAAGTTTTTTTTCCTTGGATACCTATTGATAAAAAGAGAAGAGAAGAGTGGATATTGTATGTGATTTGAGTGAATAACAATCAAATACTGATCAGTGGCGAAAATGTTGTGCACAAGTTGAGAGGGGAAACTATACAAAACCAAAAAAACAAAGGACGTCTGCAAAGAGAAGAGAACTCTTGGGATTTCAAATTTCCGGTTGCAAAAGTGGGAAGAATTTCTGGCAAATAACCAGCAACTGTTGAATTTTCTGAAGGGAAAAGTTTGTCGGAATGATCTTTAGTTCCATTCGGTCATTTATCAAAGAGTAAATAGAAGAAATCTCCAAGGGTTTCGAGTTTTGTCCGAAAATAAATCAATATGAAAAGGGAAAACAACGAGAGAAAAATCTGTCCTCCTTTCGATTCTTCTTTTTTATTTCTTTATATATTTTTTACATTTTTATTTTTTTTACATGCGTGCCTAATATACACACGGAAAGAACAATATATATATATATATATATATATATATATATTATATATATATATATATATATATATATATATTATATATATATATATAATCAAATATTAAATATTATTTATTTAATATCCCGTAACTAAAGTTTCATAAGTACTTGCAATCATCAGACGGTCAAAATGTTAAGATAAAAAAAACGGTAGCTCTGTTTAGCGTTTATATACCCTAAAGCGTGTTCACGCAATGGAATAACGCTAAACTTATAATTTTTCTTCGAAGAAAATTTATGTATTCTACAAATGCAAATTTATTGAACAAGAGAAGCGAATTCGTTTCCAAATGTAAACATTTGAACCAATTTTTTTTATGTCATTTACCAGTCAACTTTAATTAATCCCTTATTTTTCGCCCTCTATTTATCTATAAAAGTTTTTTTATCTGGTCACCACGTGCATTAAGACCTAAGAATTTTTTTTTTTAAATATAAGTTTAGCTTTATTACATTCCATCGCGTGAACATGCTTTACGTTATATAAACGTGAATAAAAGCCACCGTTTTTTTTAATCTTAACATCTTTACAGTCTGATGATTACAAGTACGCATGAAACTTTAATTACAGGATATTAAATCCATAATATTTAATATTTGATTTTAATTCTTCTCTGCTATTTTAGCATTGAGCACCTTCATATGCTCATACTTTTCACATTCATTCCCCATTATATATATATATATATATATATATATTATATATATATATATATATATGTGTGTGTGTGTGTGTGTGGTGTGTGTGTATGTGTGTGTGTGTGTGTGTGTGTGTGTTATTATTAATGCAGTTTGCTATATTTGTAAATAAAGACTGGTCAATATTGGTGATTGAGCATATGTAGATCTAAGTTAGGCATAATCAGAGATTCAACAATGCGTTGAGTGATTATCCCATATCCGTTGAAACTATATCTATACTATTCTAACTCAGATCTAGACGAGAATCAAAGAGATAAGATTTAAAAAATGGGGCACATCACCTTGTAAAATAATTAGTTTTCACTGACCGATTCAAAGTAGTCTATTGTCTGTTGTATGAATATCTGTTCACTTTAAACTCAGTATAATTCACAAAGATCATTAATAAATTCCTTTGATGTGAGCTTTTAATTGATCGATCTATCAATTTATCTGTTCGTGGATACATGTATCTTCAGAGACTAGTATATATATATATATATATATATATATATATATATATATATATATATATATATATATATATATATATATATATATAATTATGTATGTTATGTTCTTGTGAACGTTGTTTGTTTGGTCTTTTGAAGCATTAGAAAAAAGAACAAAACAAGAAAAACAGAACAAAATCAGAATTTTTATATATTCAACGTTGCTCTGTTCCTGGTTTATATATATATATATATATATATATATATATATAATATATATATATATGAGGAAAGAGGATTGGAATAAATCCGACAGAATGTGGTAGAGGTATGAGGAACACAAGGACAAAACTCAGACAAACGTGTGTATATATATTTCGCTATGGCCTTGAGCTCAGCATCATGATGCTGATCTCAAGGCTCTAGCGAAATATATCCTACACACGTTGTCTGAGTTTTGTCCTTGTGTTCCTCATATCTCTACCACACACACACACACACACACACACATATATATTATGGGGGTGCGCTCACGTGTGTTTGTGTGTGTCTGTGTCTGTGTCTTGTGTGTCTGTGTGTCTGTGTGTGTCTCTGTGTGTGTGTGTGTGTTAGGATAGACGAAGTAAACTTGTCAGAAAGTTAAAAATTAAATCTATAATAAAATTAGTATTGGGCTGTTATATCGAACATCTTTCAACGTGAAATTTTTTATTTTTCTTTGCTTTTTTTTATCAACCTTAGTGTTACTTCATCACTGTATGCTGACCGACTTTCCCACTCACTGATATTGACTTGTCTCGATGGCAAAATTTTAACTTCACACAACAAATTCTCTTAAATATTAATTACCTTAAATCCGTTTAAAAATTGACAAAAATAATTTGATCGACACATTTGTAAAGTTGTCACTCTTTCTATTCCCACTTGTGGGAAAACTATATTTGACACATTCATAATATAGTCAAGTTATTTTCTATGCTTCATAATGTCAGCATCTTCACTTCTTCGCTGTTAAATTAGTTGCGTTAGTTTAAAGAAATTCCCGTACAATGTTTTGACGTTCGAAACAGGGTTTGTAAAAAATAAGAAAGATTTATTCAGGATTTAGGTACTTGTTATGTAATCTCTCTATAATTATACTAGCAACAGAAAACACACTCCGGGCGTCGTAAAAATTAATTTTTGAAAGACATTGCCTGAGAGGGTGGGAGTTAAAATTTCAATGTCAGAGGTTTGTATCATAAGTAAGCAAATCTTGATATTTATTAAAGGAGTGAAAAACAAAAAACAATTTGAAATGAAACTGAGCCCCATGCCCCTCAAATAAAATGTTGCATGCATTTATAATCAAACAATTATTTGAATATTTTTCCACATCAATTTTCCACAAAATCGTAGGTATCTATTATTTGTAAACTTTTTATTACTGTAAAAAACTAGTAAAATTGCTTAATCAATTTGGGTGTATATAGCATAAGAATATTGCGACGTAAGCTGTGGCGAAGAGCTTGACGTAGTTTTTTGTTACAGACAGAAATACAGACAATCTCCATTATTAATAGATTTAAGAATAAGTGGCATATCAAGAATATTCCTGATATATAAAGTAGAGAAAGTAAGTAGGGGCAGTGGCCTGATGTCGGTATCCACCAAAAGTGAGGGAGTCTATCCCACTTTCGTTGGCGATAGACCAGGGCGATTTTCTTTATGTATCTGCGCCACGCCTACCGTCAGCTCCCCACTCTACCACACAGAAGCAGTGCAACTCATACGATCAGAGGGCGAGCTCATATGGCGAGCGCTGGTATTGAATCCGGAAACTTGTGGTTCCGAGAGAGACGCTCTGCAGACTGAGCTAAAAAGTGTCTTCCGTTTGAAAATAGAAAATGGAATTGCAAAATTCTGACTTTACACGTATTATTGAGTAACTGTACATACATTTACCAAACACTCTGCACGAGCTAGATGCGACACAATCTCAATTTATTTAGCGAAGTTTAGCAGCTTTTGAATTCAAATTTTTCCTTCTCCTAGACTGGTTGCCTAACAAAGGTTAAAGAACGAAGTCTGCCCAACCATTTAGGGAGAATAGTTAGATTCATCCCTTATCCAAGGGTATTGGCGCTATATGAAATGCAATCAGCCTCGTCCAGTATTTGAACTCACAAGGACTAGTCCAATTCCTACAACTTTAACTGTTACACCACGTGCCTTCCTGTTAACTGCATAGATGTGTATATTGGGTACATAAAAGTTTCATTGTTGACGAAAAAGGAAAATTCACTTGTTAATAATAAACCGAATGAAGAACTAACTTTAAAATGGTTGGGTTCTATTTTTGTGTTAGAAAGAAGAGTGGAATAGAACTAGCAAATATTACTCAATAATTATTTTTATTTGAGATATAAAGTGGATCTTACAAAAGCTCAACCCTCTATCTGTATTCAACAAGATGGAAATAAATTTAAAAAATACACCAAATGTTACATTTCTTTTAAAAAAATCCTTTTTTATTCAACACATTTATTCCAAAGACTTTTCTATTCATCGAAGAATCTTTGAAATCTTTAGTTGCATATGATGTAAAGTTGCATCCTCGTATGATTATGTGCATCACGGCCCCTGCAATTGGGTCTAAATATTGCATAGGCGAGAAACTGTCTGTAACTAGGTGTTGACTCCAGGCCTACGCTACCTTAACTCAAATATAAACGCTCTATATATTGATTACTATCTGCTTAGTAATATAGCACCCATATTATCCACAATATATATATATATATATATTGAAATGTCCTGAGATGTATATATGCAATGGTGCCCCTCATCTTTACATCCGGACAGGATCACCCACAACATGAGCTATACTTTCATGATTCAGATCTTCGGCCCTTAAGGAAATGTGAAATACTAGTGCTGAAGTTAAAAATCTAAGTTTAATCACTCGTCAACCCGAGTTTAATTCCTGGACAAGGCTCAGTGTAGTTCCCATAGCGCAAATACGCTTGGGAAAAGTATGCATCCAACTACTCTCCCTCCTGTTGTCAGTAAATAGTAGGGCAGACTGAGCACTTTAACCGGGATATGGCAACCAGTCTAGGAGAAAGAAAACTCTGAATTCAAATCTGTTAAACTCCGTTTAGTAATGATCATATGTCGCATCCTGCTCGTGCGGAGTGGTTGATGAAATTCACACACACACACACACACACACACACCACACACACACACATATATATATATATATATATATATATATATATATACATATATATATATATAATGTTCCTTTGTCACCTAATAAATAGATATGTAAACCTTTATAAATTATATTATATTATATATATATATATATATATATATTATATATATATATATATATATATATATATGCTTAACCACCGATCGATTTTGTTACTTGAATTGTTTAATCAGTGAATTTTAAAATTTTCCAGTTTTGATATTCTAGGCAATTGGCACGTTTGAATTTTTTATACTTCCACGAATAAACTATTCAGAAGGACGAGTAAAAATTGATATCCTTTACTATATCCTCTCTGGATCAATATTTTCCATGGAATTCCATAATCATTCCATATCACCACAAACAGAAAAAGATGAAGTATTCGTTTTGAATATTCTATTGGATATTCAATATATTATGACTAAAGTTGAATCACGAAACGCACGGCGATATTTAAATGAACAGAGATAAACGAGGATAAGTTTGTGAAAAAAAGGAATTAAGAAAATATTTTAAGTTATTAAAAGAGGAAAGAGTTGCACGTTCATTTCGAATCTGTTTTATGTCGATTTGCAATTTCTATCAGCAAAATAAATAAATGAAATTGGAGATAAATGATATGAGGGCTCTCAAAAATCTCACAATCTTATGCAGCCCTGAATCTCAAGATGAGCAGATTAGGGAATATTATGGCTGAAATACAGCAATCAGCTTGAATGCAAAAGACATGCGAGAACATATTTGGAAAATCTGACAAAATCTAAGGAAAAAGTGAATAACAAACACAAAGAATTACATTCAATTTTTTCTTTTGTTGGTTTTAGAAAGCTTATTATTTCTGATGAAGCATCTAAAACCAACAGAGGCGAAATATTAATTGAATGTAATTGTCTGTGTTTTGCTATTCAGATTTATTTTCTAATTTTTCCTTTTTTTTATAATTTCACCACACACACGAACACACACACACGAACACAACACACACACACACACATTAATATATATATATATATATATATATATATATATATATATATATATATATATTTCTGACAAGCTGAAGCGACAGTTCTTCCAGGCTGTGGTTATATCGGTGCTGCTATATGGCTGCACCACTTGGACCCTAACGAAGCGTCTTTGAAAATAAGCTAGATGGAAGCTGCACAAGAATGCTACGTGCAGTCTTGAACAAATCGTGGAAACAGCACCCCCACGAAGAGACAGCTGTACGATCACCTGCCCCCTCTCTTCAAACTATCCGAGTGAGACGGACAAGGCATGCAGGACACTGCTGGAGAAAGCAGGACGAGCTCATAAGCGACGTTCTCCTGTGGAAGTCAACACATGGACATGCAAAGTGTGGGGCCGCCCAGCAAGGACCTACATTTACCAGCTATGCGAGAATGCTATAATGCTCAGTGGTGTAAATGGTTAAAGTCATGGGAAATGGACTCGTCGCCCCGAGTTCAAATCTGGACGTGGTAATTGCATTTCACTTAGCGCTAATACCCTTGGGAAGGTATGAATCCTACTCTCCCCTCAGCTATGGGTAAATAGCAGGACAGACTGGGTTCTTTAACCATGGCTTGGTAACCAGTCTAGGAGAAGGAAAACTCTGAATTCAAACCTGTTGAACTCTGCTTAAGAAATTGACCTTGTGTCGTATCCTGCTCGTGCGGAGGAGTTGGTAAATATATATATGCTCAGCAGAGGACCTTCCAGGTGCAATGAGTGATAGGTAGGGTTGGCGAGAGATTGTCATGGATATCCGTGCTTCAAGCGCGACATGATGATGAATGATAATGTTATATATATATATGTATATATCTGTGTGTGTGTCTGTGTCTGTGTGTCTGTGTATGAGCCTGTGTCTGTGTGCGAGTCTGCACAAACTGGACCCGTGGAAATTCCGCCGAATTAGTGTATGATAACTACAGGAAATGAAACTAAATTCTGGGATAATTTGTTATCGGTTTATTTTTCTATTCTAAAATGAGATGAATTAAGAACTCCGCATATACCGACTAAAAATAAACATGATTTTATAGTAAAATGAAATTTAATATTCCATTTTCTAAAGTAAGTAGTTGCTTTCCATAAGTGAATATATCTCATCTTTTTTTCTAGTTAATTAGGTTTAATGTGGATGGATCGATTTATAATAAGGCTAAAGTTGGCGCTTCCCAAGACGGTCTGTATTTTGTGCATAAATCCGATCAACCAAAATTTGGTGATTTGAAAAAAAGAATTTTATAAAAATAGATTTGAAAATCGTAATAAAGTATACCTATTCTTTTTCATCTTAATTTCTAACAACCTTCTAATATGCAAATTAACTAACATCAAACTTCCTCAAAAATATATAATATACCATTCAGGATTTTCCAGTAGAACACGTATAGAAAACAAACAATAGACACAGTTAATTCTTATATATATATATATTCCCACCAATGCGATCAGTAGATAAATCATCTTGGTTTTCAAATAAATTAATATATATATATAATATATATATAATATATATATATGTGTGTGTGTGTGTGTGTGTGTGTTGTATGTGTGTGTGTGTGTGTTTATAGAGAAAGGGAGATATATATATATATATATATATATAGAGAGAGAGAGATATGCCATACATCCTAAGCTTTCCTTAATTCAAATAGAAAATTGAAAGTGGAAGATTTTGTAAAATGAATTATATATAATATATATATATATATATATATATAATATATATATATATATATATATATATATATAAATATATATAATATAATATATAAAAGATGGTAATGCATACATAAATGTTCCTAGACGTAAATTTCACGAATCTCGTTTCTCGGGTTGGATGCAATATGAATGGAATTCTATTAATTTTTCATTGATTTTCTGTGGAAAAGGGAATTTATAGAAAGTGAATTTTAACAATTTAATATTAAGTAGGCATGTTTTTCTATCTACATCGAGGATCAATCAAGTTTTGTTTCTTACTTTGCATTTTATTATTTTAAACAATATATATTATAAGGCGTGGTCAAAAATATCGAGATTGAACCTGTATTTCTAAGATAGACATGAACAATAAATGTAACGTTATTTTTTTTTCAGAATACAAGGTGGTCAAATAGTACATATTTTAAGCTGTATTTATCGAGATAGAATGAAGAATGAATGGAAGTTAATGTTTCAGAATACAAGGTATGTCAAAAAGTACCGAAAATCTCGATACGTTTTTGACACACCTTGTTAAATTGTATAATATATATGTGTGTGTGTGTGTGTGCGCGCGTATGTGTGTGTTTTGGACCTTGGGTCATCGTCAGTAGAAACGGTTTTATGGGGAAAAATCAAGAACTTAATTCAATCAATTCATTCACTAACGCTCAATTAAAAAAAAAAACAGGAAAACATTATTTAATTACTGTCCTGCACGCGCTGCCGGAAATTCAGAATGGCCATTTTATTTTAGATTAAAAAACCAACTTAGACTCAGAATCAGGATTACAGGCAATGTGGAATCAAAGCAGCAATTAATACCTGTAGGAGACACTTCCCCCCTGTTCTTTTTTTTTTATCCTTTCCTTTCTTTTATGAAATTAAAACCGATGGTGGGGCATATTAAGACCGAGTGGCGGACACACATAGAAAATTAAAAATTCGGCGTTAAAGGAAACATCAAAGAAAAATCAAGATTTTTTTAAAATTTCTTTTTTGCATTTTTAAAATCTTCGACGATTTTTGGGGGAACCGGGGGGTCCCCCAATTTTTAAGCCCTGGTTTGCCAAAGATGTAACAGTCCCCCCGTAAACTTTTAGATTGATAATATGGTTATAATAATATATTCAAATTAATTTTAACATAGAAGTTCCAAGAAAAATTAAGAGGTGGTAAAAGTGTTTGATCTGAAGTTTTTTATTAGAAACAACATTGAACCCTAAAAAGGGGGTTAAAAACAATAGTTTTACAACCTTCCCCTGGTACAAGGGATTATAATAAAATAATAAATCAAAACGTTTCAGTTCTTTTTAACTGCCTTACGACTAACTGTCGATGTAGTTCCGAATCTTTTATATTTCCTTTTGGACCGAGTTTTTCATCCTCTCCTTGTTTAAGGGGAAAATATTCCCTCTTACAACAAAGTTAATGGTTTTGAAAAATGTTTTTAAATTCGGAAAATAAATTTGATTAATTCCTTGAAACGAAAAAATTAGTTAATGAAAAATAGAAGAAAATGGAAAAATGTTCCAAAACCATTAATAAATGCATTTAGATTTAATATGAAAAGGTAATATCTTTGTAAAGATAAATTTGTTTATCACCTGGAAATTATAAAAGTTTTTTGGAAACATCAAGAAAATAAACAAATTACCATCATCGGAATGCTCAATCAAACGGTAAATTTACGCATGCTAACTCACAAACATAACGAAAGCCTTCATTAACACCCAGGTGGCCTTTTTAAACCCCAGTTTTTAATATAATATATTTTAACGAAGCAATTCCAATGATAAAATAATAAAAAAAATTTATAATATTTGGGCCTAACTTCCAACAAATGGGGCAATAAATTAACCGGGTATTTTGGAAACGTTTAAAAACAAAAATTTAACCATTTTTTTCTTTCCAAATTTTTTTCCTCCTGCCGAATATGACCCCTCCCTGTAAAACTATTTGAGAAAAACAATCCAAAAATTGGGTTATATATCTCTAACAAATTTCGGGTTATTATTGGGGGGAAGAGAGGACCACACGAGGGGATTGAATTGAGGGGCTCCTTATTTTGTTATTGGGCCCCCCGCTCTATTCCTTTTTTGAGCTGATTCCTTCGGATTGTTTTTTTTTCGGGGTTTTGGTTTTTAAAAGTTTTTAACTATCAGCGGGAGTAGGGAAACCCTTTTTGATCAGACGTTTTTTTGGTGAAAACAAAGAAAATTTTTTAAATTTTAACATCCACTCTCCTAAAATTACTTTTGAAGAACTTAGATCAAGGTCACCTGGTGTTCGGGGTGGGTTTTTTCTAACCAAAGAACTAAATCCTCAAAAAGAGTAAAACATTTGAAGATGTAAGGACTTAAAAATAAATATAATAAGCACAACCTTTCACACACTATATGCCGGGGAAAATAAGTTTTTAGAGGTTCTTCAGTCAATGGTACTACTCGGTTGGGAATAAAATGGTTGAATACGGGAAGCACTAATTTTTTGGAGAAATTAACATTTCAAAATTCTTTTTAAATTTTTGTTTTATAAAACACGGATTTTCAGGTTAATTTTTGGAACACGCCCATTATATTAATATAATATAATATAAATATATATATATATTGCGGCTAATACCGGTTGGGAAAGGTGATGAATCCATATATTTCATTCCCCCCTAATACAGCCTTAAGGTTCAATAGTCTGTCCCCCCACTATTTTTAAAACCAGTAGCTTTTTTTTGTAAGGGAGAAAAATATGAAATTTTTCCCATACCTTTTTCCCAACGGTATTAGCGCTATAATATATTATAATATATAATATATATATATATATAATATGGCGTGGTTTTAAAATGTTTAACTGAAATCCGTGTTTTAACTAAACAAAAATAAAGAAATTTGAAATGTTTAATTTCCTCCAATTAGTGGCCTTCCCCCAGTTAATTCAAACCCATTTAGATTTCCAACGAGTTTAAAGTAATCATTTACCTGAGGAACCTCCCTAAAACTATTTCCCCGCATATAGTTGGGGTGGGAAGGTGGGTTGGGCCTAATATATTTTTATTTTTAAATTTGGTCTTTAAACATTCCAAAATGTTTAACCTTGAAAAGATTAGTTTCTGTTTAGAAAACACGAACCAGTTGGGAAAAACTTGATCTAAGTCTCAAAGGTAATAACGAGGAGTTGATAAAAAATTTAAAAATTTCTCTGTTTCAACCAAAACTACTGAAAAAATCAAAAGTTCCCCCTACCCTCCGCTGGAATAGAAAACTAAAAAACCCCGAAAAAAAAATCCGAAGAAATCGCCTCAAAAAGAATATAGCGCCAAGTTTTAAACAATAAGGAAGCCCCCTATCCATCCCTCCGTGTTGGTTCTCTCTCCCCAATAAATAACCCGAGAATTTGTTTTAGAGGGATTAAATATAAACAATTTTTTTTGGATTGTTCCTTCAAATAGTTTTTAAACAAAGGAGTTCAAATCGGCAGAAGAAAAAATGGGAAGAAAAAAATGTTAATTTTTTTGGTAACGTTTTTCCACAAATTACGTTATAGCCCCATTTGGTTTTTTTTGGAAGGGTTAAGCATATTTTTATTATTTTTATGAAAATTGCTTTCCCTTTTTTTAATATAATATAATGGTTACAGCAACCCTGGTTTAATGAGCCTTTTTCGTTTATGTTGGGTTGAGTAAAAAGCATGCTCCAAAAATAAGCCCCTGAAATGAAGCCATCGAATGATGGTATTTTGTTTTATATAATTCGTTGTTGAATTCCCCTAAACTTTTATAATCCAAGGTTGAACTTAACAAAAATTCTTTTTTACAAAGAATAATTTACCTTTCATAATTAAAATCTAAATTGTCCATATATTTTGAAACATTTTTTTTTTCCATTATCCTTCTATTTTTTTCATTTAACTAATTTTTTTCGTTTAATGAAATTTTTCATCTTTATCCGGTATTAACAATTTCCCAAACCATTTTAACTTTTTTGTTGTAAAGAGGGGAATATTTTCCCCTACAGAGAGGGATTGAAAAACCCCCGTCCCAAAGAAGATATAAATTCCCGGAACCTACATCGACCAGTAAAAGTCCCCCGTAGCAGTTTAAAAAGAAACTGGAACGTTTTTTCGAAATTCCTATTATTATTATTAATCACCCCCTTTGTACCAGGAAAGGTTTTGTAAACTATTTTTTGGTTAACCTTTTTTTCTAATTCCAAATGTTTTGTTTATTAATAACTCCAAGATACAACATTTTTTACAACTCTAAAATTATTCTTGGAAACTTCTAATGTTGTAAAAATAATTTTTTGGGAATGAAAATAAATATTATATACCATATTATCAAATTTCCTTAAAAGTACGACTTGTTTACATCTTTGCAACAAGGCCCCCCCTCTAAATGTGGAACCCCCGTCCCAATCCCGTCCCGAAAGATAAAAATGCAAAAATTTAAATCTGATTTTCTGAATGTTTCCCCTTATACGCCGAAAATTTTTATTTCTTATGTTGTGGGTCGCACCTCGGTTTTTATATAATGCACCCATTCCCCCGTTTTTTATCATAAAGAAGAAAAGGGATTAGAAGACAAGGGGGAAAAGGTTTGTTTCCTCCTACAAGGTTTATTTAATTTGCTGTGATCCACAATTTGGGCTGTTTACCTGAAATTCCTGAGTCCCTAAAGTTGGTTAATCTAAAAAATAAAATGGCCATTCTGAAAATTTCGGCAGCCGGCCGTGCCAGGACCAGTAATATAATGTTTTTTCCTGTTTTTTTTTTTTTTTTTTAATTGGACCCCGTCTATGAATGAAATGGGATTGGGAAATTAAGTTCTTTGGATTTTTTCCCCCAATAAAAAACCGTTTCTAACTGACGATGACCCAATGGTCAAAACACAACACATAGCCGCGCACACACACCAAAACAAACACATATATTATTTTTTATCTATACCAAAGGGTGGTTTGTCAAAACGTAATCGAAGAATTTCGGGTACTTTTTTGGGACATTAACCTTTGTATTCCCTGAAAAATTAAACGTTTATTCCATTCATTCTTTCATTCCTATCTCGAAAAATAAACCAGCTTTTTAAAATATGTACTATTTTGGAAACAACACCCTTGTATTCTGAAAAAAAAAAAAATAACGTTATCCTTTATTGTTCCAAATGGTCTATCTTAAGAAAAAATCAGGTTCAATCCTGATATTTTTTGACACGCCTTAAAAATATATTATTTGGTTTAAAATAAATAAAAATCCAAAGTAAGAACTAACGTTGATTGATCCTCGATAGAATTAGAAAAAACATGCTTAAACTTTTAAATAAATTAAAATGTTTAAAATTTCACTTTTTTTCCCCCCTATAAATTTCCTTTCTCCACAAGAAAAAATCAATGAAAAATAATAGAATTTCCAAAATTCCATAATTCATCCAACCCGAGAAAACGAGATTCGGTGGAAAATTCCGTCCCCTAAGAAACAATTATGTATGCCATAACCCCATCTTTTTTATATATATAATATATAATTATATAATATTTATATATAATATATATAAATATAGTATATATATATAATATATTTATATTAATATATAAATATAATTCAAATTTTTTTACAAAAATCCCTCCCCCCACTTTTCAATTTTTTCTAATTGAAAATTAAAGGGAACAGTTAGGCATTGTTATGCATATCCTTCCTCTTCTCTCTTTTATAATAATATATTAATATATATATATCTCCTTTCTCTATACATCACACACACACACACATAACACAACACACACCACAACACAACACCTATATATTATTATAAATATATATTATTATAATATATATATATTATTTGGAAAAACCAAGATTAATATCCTACTGATCGCAATTGGGTTGGGAATTATAATATATAATATAAGAAAAAAATTAACTGTGTCCATTGTGTTTCTATAAACGTGTTTCCTACTGGAAAATCCCTGATGGTTATATTTATATATTTGAAGGAAGTTTGATGTTAAGTTTCTTTAAATTTGGGCAGTATTAAAGGTTGTTAGGAAATTTAGATTGAAAAGAATAGGTTATATTTAAAATTACGAAATTTTCAAATCTATTTTTTTTAAAATTTCCTTTTTTTCAAATCACCAACTTTTGGTTTTTGATCGGATTATCACCAACATAACAGGACGTCTTTTTGGGAAGCGCCCACTTTTTAAAGCTTAAATTATAAATCGATCCATCCACATTAACCCTAATAAACTAGAAAAAAAGATGAGATATATTTCACTTAATGAAAGCAACTACTTACACTTTTTAAGAAAATGGAATAATAAAAATTTCATTTTACTAAAAAAATCAAAATGTTTATTTTTTAGTTCGGTAATACTGCCGGAAGTTTCCCTTAAAATTTCCATCTCATTTTAGAAATAGTAAAAATAAACCGAATAAACAAATTTTAATCCCCAGAATTTAAGTTTTTCATTTCCTGTAAAGGTTTATCATACACTCAATTTCGGCGGAATTTTTCCCCCCAACGGGTTCCCAGTGTTGGTGGCCAGACCTCCCGCAACACAGACAAGGACTCCATACACAGGAACACACAAAGACACAGACACACACACCAGAAATAAACAAATAATATAACAATATCATTCAATCAATCATGTCGCGCCCTTGAAAAGCACGGATATCCCCATGACAATCCTTCTTCGCCAAACCTACCTATCACTCCAAATTGCACCTGGAAGGGGTCCTCTGCCTGGAGATATATATATTCCAACTCCCTCCCGCACGAAGAGAAATCGAACACAAAGGTCCAAATTTTCTTAAGCCAGAGTTTTCACAAGGTTTTTGAATCAAGAGTTTTTTCCCTTCTCCTAGAGGAACTGGTTTTACAAGCCATGGTTTAAGAAACCCAAAGTTCCTTGGGTTCCCCTGCTATTTCCCAAGCTTGGAGGGAGAAAGGTAGGAATTTCCACCTTTCCCAAGGGGTAATTAGCGGCTAAGTGAAAATCCAATACCCCACGTTCCCAGGAATTTTGAACTCGGGGCCGACGAGTCCCAAATTTTTCCCATGACCTTTAACCCATTAACACCCACTTTGAGCATAATACATTCCTCCGGCATAGCCCTTGTAAATGTAGGTCCTTGCCCTGGGGCGCCCCACAACTTTGCCCCAATGTCCGCTGTGTTTTGACCTTCCACAGGAAGAAATCGGTCCGCTAAATGACTTCGTCCCCTTGGGGCTATCTCCAGCCAAGTGGGTCCTGCAATGCTTGTCGTCTCCAAACTCGGAATAGTTTGAGGAAGGGGGGGGCAGGTGATTTCGGGTACCAGCTTGTCTCCTTCGTGGGGTGCTGTTTTCCCAACGAAATTTTTTGGTTCCAAGACCTTGCAACGGTAGCAATTTTCTTTGGTGCAAGCTTCCATCCTAGCTTTTATTTTCCCCCAAGAACCTTTTTCGTTTAAGGTCAAGTGGTTGGCAAGCCCCAAATAAGCCCCAGCCACCGAAATAACCACAAAAAGCCTGGAAAGAACCTGTCCGCCTTCCCAGCTTTTGTCCCCAAGAAAAATAATATATTATATATATATATATATAATTATTATAATTATATATAATAATATATGTTGTGGTGTGGTGTGGGTGTGTGTTTCGTGTTGTGTGTGGTCGGTGTGTTGGCGTTGTGTGAATAAATAAAAAAGGAAAAAAAAATTAAGAAATATCCTAATAGCAAAACACAGACAATTACAATTCAATTAATTTTCGCCTTGTTGGTTTTGAATGCTTTCCAATCAGAAATAATTTAAAAGCTTCTAAAAACCCCAACCAAAAGAAAAAATGGAATGGTAATTCTTGTTGTTTTTGTTATTCACTTTTCCTTAGATTTTTTGGTTCAGATTTTTTTTCCCAAATAAGTTCTCCCATGTCTTTTTTGCCTTCAAGCTGATTGCTCTGTATTTTCAAGCCATAATATTCCCCCCTAAAGTCTTGCTCAATCTTTTTGAGATTTCAAAGGGGCTTTGCATAAGAAATTGGTGAAGATTTTTTAAGCGCCCTCATAATCAATTTTATCTTCCAATTTTCAAATTTATTTTATTTTGCCTGATAGTAAAAAATTGCATCGACCATAAAAAAGATTCGAAATGAACGTGGTCCAAACTTCTTTTTCCTCCTTTTTTAATAACTTAATAATTTCTTATTCCTTTTTTTTCACACTTATCCCTCGTTATCTTCTTTGTTTTCATTTAAATTATCGCCCGTGCCGTTTCGGTTGATTTTCAACTTTAAGTCCCCAATAATATTATGGAATTCCAATTAGAAATAATTCAACGAAAATACTTTCCAAAATCCTTTTTTTTCTGTTTTTGGGGGTGAATATGGAAAGATAATTGGAATTCCATGGGAAAATTTGATCCAGAAAGGAGGAAATATGGTAAAGGAATATCCAATTTTTTTAAACTCGGTCCGTTTCTTGGGAATAGTTTTTTTTTTTTTTTAGTCCGTGGGATGTATAAAAAATTTAAAACGTGCCCAATTTGCTAAGAAAAATATCAAAAAACTGGAAAATTTTTAAAATTCCACTGAATTAACAATTCAAGATAAACAAAAGTCCGATCGGTGGGGTTTAAGCCATATATATTAATATAATATATATTATATATATATATTATATTTATTATATAAATATATAATAATATAATATATAAGGTTTTTTTTAATTCCTTATTTATAGGTTTGCAAAAGGAACATAATATATATATATTATGTATTATATATAATATATTGATATAATTATTAATATAATTGTTTTGTGTTGTTGTTTGTGTGTGGTGTGTGTTGTTGTGTGGTGTGGATTTCATCAACCAACTTTCCCGCACGAGCAAGATGCCGAACAAATTGACAAAATTCTACTAAACGGAAAAGTTTTAAAACCAGATTTGAATTCCCAAGAGGGTTCTTTCCCCCTCCCCTAGACCTGTTTTGCCATAGATCCCGGTTAAATTGCCAGTCCCTGCCACCCTACTATTTTACTGACACAGGCAGGGAGGAGGGTAGTTTTGGGATTCATACCTTTTTTTCCCAAGCGTATTTTTTGCGCTTTTATGGGAAAACACACTGAGCTTGTCCAGGAAATTAAAACTCGGGGTTTGGACGAAAGTGATTAAACTTAGAATTTTTTAAACTTCAGCACTAGATTTCAACATTTCCTTAAGGGCCCCGAAGATCTTGAAATCATGAAAAGTATGCTCAATGTTGTTTGGTGGGATTCGCCTGTTCCGGGTGTAAGAATGAGGCCACCCATGGCAATATACATCTCCCTCAGGACATTTCCAATCATATATATATATAATATATTGTGGGATAGTATGGGTGCTATATTTACTAAGCAGAATAGTATCAATATAAAATAGGAGCGGTTTAATAATTTGAAGTTAAGGTGCCCGTAGCCTGGGACCCAACACCCTTAGTTTTTTACAGACAGTTTCTTCGCCTAATGCCCCCAATATTTAGACCCAAATTGCGGGGGCCCGTTGAATTGCACATAATCATACCGAGGGATGCAACTTACATCATATCCCCAACCTAAAGATTTTCAAAAGATTTTCTTCGAATGAATAGAAAAGTCCTTTGGAATACAATGTGTTGAAATAAAAAAGGAAATTTTTTTAAAAGAAAGTTAACATTTGTTGGTATTTTTTTTTAAAATTTTAATTTCCCCATCCTTTGTTTGGAATACAGATAGAGGGGTTTGAAGACCTTTTGTAGATCCACTTTTATATCTTCAAAAAATAAAAAATTAATTATTGGATAAAATATTTGCCCTTAGTTTCCCCTATTCCCACTCTTCTTTTCCTTTAACACAAAAATAGAACCCAACCATTTTAGTTTTTAAGTTCTTCATTCCGGTTTATTAATTAAACAAGTGAAATTTTCCTTTTTTTCGTCAAAACAATGAAACCTTTTAATGTTAACCAATAATACACATTATGCAGTTTAACAGAGGCCAACGGGTGGTTGGGTATACATTTTAAAGTTTGTAGGAATGGAAATAAGTCCCCGTTGAGTTCAAAAAAATACCTGGACCCCGAGGCTTGATGCATTTCCCCCCATAACATAGCGCCCAAACCCTGGAATAAGGGAATGAATCTAAAAAACTTTTCTCCCTAAAATGGTTGGGGCAAACTTTCGTTTCCTTTTAACCTTTTGGCTTAAGCCAAACCCCAAGTCCTTAGGAAAGAAAGGAAAAAATTTTGAATTCCAAAAGCCTGCCCCTAAACTTCGCTAAAATAAATGTTGGGATGTGGTCGCAAAATCTTAAGCTTCGTTGCAGAGTTTTGGGTATGTAATGGTACAGTTACTCAATAGAATAACGTGGTAAAGTCCAGAATTTTTTGCAATTCCCCATTTTTTTCCCTATTTTTTCCAACGGAGAACTTTTTTAAAGCTCAGTCTTGCCAGGCGTCCCTCTCTCGGAACCACAAAGTTTTCGGATTCATACAGCCGGCTCCCCGCCATAATGGAAGCTTCGCCCCTCCCTTGAATCGGTATGAGTTTTTGGCACCTGCTTCTTGTTGTGGTAGAAAGTGGGGGAAGCCTGACGGTAGGCCCGTTGGCCCAGATACATAAAGAAATCGCCCTGGTTCCTTATCGCCCAAGAAGTTGGGGATAGAACCCTCTCAACTTTTTTGGTGGTACCCGGACCATCAGGGCCACTTGCCCCCTACTTAACTATCCCTCTCTTATTATATAGAATATTCCCTTGATATTCCACTTATCCTTAATCTTATTAATATGGAAGCAATGTCCTTTGTTATTTCTGTCTTGTTAACAAAAAAACTACGTCCATTAGCTTCTTTCCGCCCACAGCTTTACGTCGCAATATTTCCTTATGCTAATATACCCAAAATTTTGAATTAAGCCAATTTTTACTATTTTTTTTTAACAGTAACTTTAAAAGTTTTTAACATAAATTTAGAATACCTACGATTTGGTGGAAAAATTTGATGTGGGAAAAATATTTCAAAATAATTGGTTTTTGATTATTTAAATGCATGCAACATTTAATTTTTGAGTGGGCCATGGGGCCTACAGTTTCCAAATTTCCAAAATTTGGTTTTTTTTGGGTTTTTCACACTCCCTTTAATAATATCAAGAAATTTTGGCTTACTTATGAACAAACCCCCTCCCTTGACAATTGATTTTTTTAAACCTTCCACCCTCTTCAGGCAAATTGTCTTCAAAAATTAATTTTTTTACGACGCCCGGAAGTGGTGGGTTTCTGTTGTAGTAAATTCATGAGAGATTACATAAACAGTAACCTAAATTCCCTTGAATAAATCTTTTTCCTTAATTTTACAACCCCGTTTCCGAACCTGTCAAAAACAGTTTGTACGGGAATAATTCCTTTTCACTAAACGCCAAAAACCTAATTTTAACAGCGAAGAAGTGAAAGATGCTGACATTATGAAGCCAATAGAATTAACTGTGAAAAAACCCCTTATTTAATTGAATGTGGTTCAAATTATAGTTTTTTTCCCACAAAGTGGAATAGAAAAAAGTGACAAACTTACCAAGATTCGGTGTCCCCCGAATCAATATTTGTCATTTTAAACGGGATTTTTTAAGTAAATTAAATATTTAAGAAGAATTTTGGGTTGTGTGGAAATTAAATTTTGGCCTCCGGAGAACATATCCCATACAAGTGAGTGGGAAAGTCCGGTCCAGCACACAAACGTGATGAAATAACACTAAGGTGAAAATAAAAAAGCCCAAAAAGAAGAAATAAAAATTTTCCAACGTTGAAAGAATTGTTTTCCCCCGGATTAACAAGCCCCCAATAACTAAATTATTTAATTATAGATAAATTTTTAAACTTTCTGAAAGGTTTACTTCGTCCCTATCCTAACAAACAACGCAACACAGACAACAACAGAGACCCACAGAACCACACAAGACAACACACAAGAAAAAACCAGACACAGAACACACCAAAACACACGTGACGCACCCCCCAATAAATTATATAAATGTGTTTGGGGTTGGTGTGGGTGTGTTGGGTGTGGTTAGAGATTATGAGGAACACAAGGACAAACTCAGACAACGTGTGGTAAGAAAATATTTCGGCTAGAGCCCCCTTGGGAGATCAGCAATATGATGCCGGGAGCTCAGGCCCAATAGCGAAAATTAAATTAAATACACACGGTTTTGTTTTGAAGTTTTTGTCTCCTTGGTGGTTTTCCTTCAATACCCTCCCACAAAATTCCCCTTGTCCGGGAAATTCTTTCCCAAATCCTCTTTTCCCTCCCAATATATAAAATCATATATATAAAAATATATAATAATATATTATAATATTATATATAATATAACAGGCACAGAGGGCAACGTTTGAAATAATATAATTCTGAATTTTTTGTTCTTTGTTTTTCTTGTTTTTTTTTGTTTTCCTTTTCCTAAAATGCTTCAAAAAGACCAACAAACAACGTTCCACAAGAACAATAACAAATAACATAATTTAATATATATATATATATAATATATATATAATTATATATATATAATATTTTATTATATAATTATATTATATAATATAATATAAATACTAGTCCCCTCTGAAAAGATACATTGTTATCACGAACAGAATAAATTGATAAGATTGAAATCAATTAAAGCTTCAACATCAAAAGGAATTTATTAATGATCTTTGGTGATTAGATACTGGAGGTTTTAAGAGAACAATATTCCATACAACAGAACAATAGACCTTACTTTGAAAATCGTTTCAGTGAAAAAACTAATATTTACAAGGTGATGTTTTGCCCCCCCCATTTTTAAAATCTTATCTCTTTGAAATTTCGTCTAATCTGAAGTTTGAAATTAGTAATTAGATATTAGTTTTTTTTCAACGGAAATATGGATATCCACTCAACGCCAATTGTTTTGGAACCTCTGATTTATGCCTAAAACTTAGATCTACATTTGCTTCATCCCACAAATATTGAAACCAGTCTTTAATTTTTCAAATATAGCAAACTGCATTAATTATAACACACACACACACACACACACACATTACCCACCCACAC